>OY735227.1:1683607-1838607 GCA_963457665.1 Thysanoteuthis rhombus | reverse complement strand
AACCTGATAAAGCTATTGAAATAGGAGAAATTTATACAAATGTTTTTGCTGGTTTGTGTTTTGGTTTTTCTAGAGAAAATTTCTCTCGTGTATTTCTGACGTTGAGAAACGAGGTATTGGGAGAAAGTTTAGAAAAATCGCCATTCTTTTCCGATTTTATCTCATGGATCTGTAGATTCATCAACGATGGGTGCTGAGATTGTTTACAGAAGATTCACAACTATTCTGCTGAAATGAAACCAGTGGAAAGACTAGATCCTTCTCATCGCAATTTGTGAAATAGCAAAAATGTTGATTGGATGAAGCTGTGTTTGAAAATAGATTAATTGGGATTGTTCTTGGTGGGGTTTCGGTCATGAAGGCTAAATTTGATAGAAGGATTTAAACAATACATTGTGATACACTGTTTATCTCATCAGATTGAACATGCCATACGAGACTCAGGTAATAATATATCTTTAGACCAGTGGAGGAGCAGGGGGCCAATGCGCTACATGATCACATTCTTCAAAAGTGGCGCCTTTCCAATAATGTTCCAACTCTTTAGTCTTCTTTTAGGATAAAAGTTGAATCTCATTATTCTATCGCTTTTTCTTTACCTTATCGCATAATTTTACAACTGTCTGTTCCCATTAGTTTATTCCACCAGCCTTCTAGTTGCAGGCACAGTTTTAGTTACCAGATCATATTTGCGATAAAAGATTCCATTGCCTGACTTTTGAAATTACGGCGCGTTGGATAGAAAATCTATGAATCAAATTGTGACACTCATGAAGGGGCCAATAAAACAGGACCTGCCTCTGTAGAGGGTCACCTATTTCGATATTCAAAACAGCAGGAAAGCTAGGGATCAGTCAGAATATCTGGAAATATAGATCCTGTTGTCTCATTCGAAAAAAGCCCAATAGAATATTAAAGGAAGCTTCGCCCTTCCAACAGAGCAATAGAAAATGGTGTATTTTTATTGCATTGACCAAAGCAATTTCATTTCATTACTGAAGTGTTACTGCATCCTTGTATTTATGGCAGTAACATGACATGCGTCGATAAAACACCCAGAATTTGTAATATATTAAGTTTTTTTGTAATAATCTTTGTGTCATTGAGAAGGAGAAAGATTTATCAAATTCTGATATGAAGATGTTGACATTCGGATAGCACTTTAAACGGTTAAATATTTTTTAGAAGTAATTCCTTGTGCTTCTGACCAATCAAACTTTTGTTAGTTTTCGGAAAATTTTACATTCTGAATCATCTTTAGTTTTATTGAGGGTTCTACATACAATGTAACTATAAAGTTAGACCTGGCTTTTACTGCATGAAGCGTGTTACTTTTTCTCAAAGATTAAGAATATATTTGGAGATACAAGGTAAATAACCAAATGACCATAGTTTTGCACAACGAACGGAAAGAAGGGTCCGGTTTAGCTTATAAAAATAGTTTTATTAAGAATTGACGAATTTGCAAAGGTAACAAAGATCTTATTGATTGAAAACATCCGAATTTCAAGCATAACAAATATTTGTATCTACAATATAAACTCTATCGATATTCAAACCAAATTTTTTGTGGGTATTTAAAAAGTATCTATGTCTCTATTCTGGCAGTTTACTTCGTCTTCCAGTATTTGAAGAAAAACAACACAACCTTTCGCTCTGACTCATAAGACACAGTCTAATACTAGATAGGCGTCCAAGTATCAGCGGTAGAGGCGGTTTTGCAGAATTTATCTGCACTAGAAGTTGCTCTACAAAGAATTCCAGATGGCGAGATGAACAAAAAATTGTACTCCTAAACACTCAGTACTTACGAATTATTGGTTGTGCTTAAATTCTGGAGGAGTACTAAACAAAGTTTTCAATTTATCCATGTATTTGCAGAAAACTAGTCTAGATCCGATAATGACTTCTAATTCGATTGCACTTTATGAAAAACAAGCGAAGTGAGTATGAATGATAATCATATGGAATACCAGCAGCATAGAGAAAGTGAAATAAAAAGATTCTACCATGAAATTTCTGAGAAGGAAGAAATATTCTGCTCGAAAGAAAATAATTCTTGAATCCTACTTAGTGTCCTTACATTTTGTAAAAAGTAGCACAGGTAAAAGATTTGAGCATTTTTATGAAGTGGATTTTAAATAACAACGCAGGTAATGGGAACAAAATAGAAATTTATCGGGCACGCACTCAGGTGTCATCCAAAGTCAAACTGAACTCGTAAAAGGTATTTTATCACTTCAGAGACAAATTTACAATGAGATGATGAGCGCTAAGCACATAAAATGGGCGTGGAAAGTTTGTCGGGTACGTTTTTCCCTCCAATAAAAGACAGTCGCCTACTGGGGTGGATTATGATAAAATAAAAGATAGCTTTGGAAGAATACAGCCTAAATGGAGGTGGCTGTTGTAGTCGCTTCATACATTTCTCATATTGATTCATTTTGTTTCCAATCTCATAATGGACATTGTGGGGTTTTTTCGTAACACTTGACTCTTCCACTCGGGTAAAGATTAATTTTTTTCGATTTTATCTTTCTATTTCTTTCTCTACAAAATCAGATAGAATGCTTGACTGTAGAAAGAGAACTTGGGAGGAACGAATTATTTGGGAGCGAGTAAACCTTCCTTCTGACCTGTTTTAGTTACTTTTCCTTGATTTACCCCAAAGTTTGACTACATTGTCTACCATTCTACAAAATATCCATTGAATACTTTTGAGAGGTAGTATGTTGACAAACACACAGGCAGAGAGACATGTGTGAATATATATATATATATATATATATATATATATATATATATATATATATATATATATATATATATATATATATTCCAACTTCATCGGCTAGGGTAAATGTTATAAACTCTCAGACGCAACAAACATTTTTCCCTTGGTCTTCGTAAAAATGAATGGTTTATAAAACTCTTGAGAAATACTAATAGAAACATTTATGCACATTCTTACGTGGCTTTAACAAACAGGTTTTTTTTTCTTTTCTTTTTTTTTTTTTTGACAATAAAATTTCCGATTTTCTGTGATTGGTAGCATCTCAGTTTTACCCGTATGTCATGGCCTTTATCTTGCAATGGACACATATAATGAAATATCTTGTGATGAATAAGGGTTTTTATCTTAGAATGGATAATAATTATCCTTCACCATCCGCTGAAATTAAGCAGTTAATAAAAGATTTTATAAATGTGTTTGAAATGATTCCTAGATAATTGTAATGGATCCGATTACGTTCATCATCAGACTAATATCTAATAGTTGATCCAAGTACATTAATCGTCTTGTCTCAACTTCGTCGTATTTTTTCAATGGTCAGATGTTCAGGTGAATTGACCAATCATAAGAGAGAATTATTTCATTCACAAAATTACTTATTGTATTACTATATAGATTATTATGAATTAGATATAAGAATATTATTTACTTTATTCATAATAATTCGTGGTCAAAATTGAGAGAAGTTGTTTTTCTTTTTAATGGTCAAAATGGGGGGATTCTTTTTTCCACTTTGGGGATGGAAATGGAGGGGAATTCTATCTTTCCTCTTTTAAGGATCAAAATGGAGGTGTATTTCTTCTTGTACTTTTAGGGGTGAGAATAAAGGCAGAATTCTTTCTTCCACACTATGGCTCAAAATCGAGGATGATTTTTTCTCAAGGATAGGATTAAAATTTCATGTGTCAAAATTTTAGGATAATCCTTTTTTTTCTTTCTAGGGTAAAAATGGAATTGTATTCTATTTTGGGATCTTTTTCCCCGTTTTAAGAAATCAAAATCGAAAGGAATTTTCTCCCCACTTTAGGGGTGAGAGAAGGAAAAAGATTTTCACCTTTAAGGAGTCAAAATCGGGGCTCTTCTTTTTTACCCTTTTAGTGGTCGAAATGAAGTGGTGATTTCCCCATTTTAAGGGGTCAAAATAGAAAATTTATATTTTTACACTTTTAGACGTCGGAATTGGGGTAGAATTCTTTTCTTACTTCCAGGGGCAAAATGAAAGTGATAAAAACGGAGAGGCAATTTTTTTTTCCTTGATAGGGTTCAAAATATCGGCGGCGGAATTTTTTCAGAATCGAATAGGGGTCAAAATGGAAGGGGATTCTTTTCACACTTTTCGGGGACAAAACGGGGGGGTGTTTATTTTGCCCTTTCTCGCTTTTAGGGGTTAAAATAAAAGGGGAATTTTCCCACAAAAGAAAAAGATTTTTTGTAGAGAGGTCAATTTTAGGAGGGGGCAAAATTGTGAATTTTTAAAGTGTCAAAATGGAGGGGAAACTTACTTTTCTGTCATTAGGGGTTAAAATCGAGGGGATTCTTCCCATTTTTAGGGTTCAATTGGAGGAGTGTTTCAACTTTTCGGAGTTGAATTGAAGGGGATTTTCTCACTTTTAGCGGTCAAAATGAAAAAGGAATGTTTTTTTCTACATTGGGGTTCAAAATAGAGGAAGGATTATATTTTCCCTTTTTTAGGGGTCAAAATATAAGGTCTTACTTCTCCCACTTATATGAGTTGAAATGAAGTAATAGTTTTATTTCCATTTCTAGCGGTCAAAACGGAGGGTCAATTTTTCTTTTTCAAATTAAGGGGTCCAAATGAAATAGTGATCCTTTTCTCCACTTTTGGGGCTCAATATGAAAGGGGTGATTACCTTTTCCACTAATAATATTGAAATGGGGTGGAATTTTTTTTTCCACATCTAAGGGGCAAAATGGGGGGGGCAAATTTTTTCTCAAATCCTGGGTTCAAAATGGAAGAGGAACAAAGCAGAGGAGGAATTATATTTTACACTTTAATGGAAGGGAATCACTTCTTCCATTTATAGCGATTGAAATGGAGGGAGAGCTTTTTCCACTCCTAGGGTCAAAATGGAGTGCTAATTTCTTTCACCGTTAGGGACAAAATGGAAGCCGATTTTTTAATCTACATTGACAGGTCAGAATCGATGAGAATTGTGAAAGAGGAACCGAGGCACGAGACAAAAGATAATCTCAGTTGTCATCATTTGTAGAATTTTTACGAGTTTAGGTAGTTTTACTATTATTTGAAGGAAAAGAGATCAAAATTATTTTAGTCGTTGATCCAATGACTGTGTAAGATAACCAGTGTAATAGTTATTCATTGCAAGATAAAAGCCCTGGTCCATTACAAAATAACCCATTGTAAGTTATCCATCGCAAGATATCTATTGCAAGATATTCATTGCAAGCTATACATTGTGATATGAAGGCCCTGACTTACAGCGAGAACGGAGTTGCCATCAATTGCAATAAAACGGAATTCGTATTCGCTATAGAGCTGTTAGAATTCTCGTCATCAGCATTGGATGCTTAAATACTAAAATAGAAATAGAATTATCATTAGAACGATACATTACGATTAGCATAAAGGAAAAGCTCACAGTGGGCCCATTGTCTTTATAAAAACATGAAATAATTTCGTTATCTGGCACGAGACTACGTTTGACGGGCATGCGATAAATACTGAAACATTTCACTTCGATCAACACACTTTCTTTCGTGCTATGATCGAACAGATTGTAAAATCTTATGATATAAATTCCAAGGCGACAGTTTGTTTGTTTGTTGGTTGGTTAATTGGTCGATTCCTGTCGCACAGAAGCAGACCTTAATCGAGGAAGGGTGTTAAAGCAACTATATCATTGTATTCACGTACACTAAAGAAATAAGGAAGAAAGGAGGGAGGTAAAGCAACTGTGTCCATGTGTTCGCATCCACAGTATTACTACTGCAGCTGCTGCTGATTGCTTAGTAGTACCACGGAAAGCAATTCTACCAAATATAGGCATCTCCAATTTTTCATGAATAAAACTGATGTTTCCACTGATTTTATGATATTAAAAAGAACTTCGCTTTTTACCCCATTCTGTTGCCTTATTGTTTTAAAATCATTGGTTGTAACAGAAGAATTCGAGTTTTATCCGTTTGGTTCCTTAGTTTGTGTCAACATTCAGATCTTTTCTTAGTGGTCACAGCTCAGCAAAAGGCGGCAGAAGTAACTTATTCGTTGATTCCCCTTTTTTTACTATTTTTTGATTTAATCACCTCCAACATGGCATGCTGTCAAAAGACATTGGTCGCATAAGTGTTTCTATAGAGTGACTAACTAGACCTGTTTTTTTTTATATAATTTGCTATGCATTTTTCATTCTATCTTTGTCAATATTACGAAAAATTGTTATTAAATTGTCTTCAACGATTGGCTGATCTCAGTTTGGTCCATTACTTGACTATCCAATCATTTTCCATGTTCATTGTCACGTGTTTTTTTGTTGTTGTTTTTTTCAATTCACTAATGATAAAGCTTAAAAGGACCCATTAGCTTTTTCACAGATTCTTCTCCCCCCTTTTTTTCGTTATTTATTTCTTTACGTGTTTCATTTTACGGCAAACAACTTCGATCTACTGACAATCATCTACGTGGCATCTTAACCAAATTGGCGCTTATGGTTGGATGGTTTGGTTGGTTGATGGAGGATGGTAATAAACTCAGGAAGGGACTTAATGCAAACTGTTGGTATGTTGATAGAGTATAATGGTTCTGATGGTATTGTAAAGAGATGTTTGGTAAGGTCATAGCTATAGGTGGTGGAACCAGGGGGCCATTTCTGGTCCAATGAGGACTATTTCGAATGATAAGGACTGAAAATGACACTACGAAGAGCACATAGAGAGGGTAAGGTTGGAGAGAGAAGAGAATTGCCCTTCTTTTCGTTCAAAATGCACTCCCAGTAAGAAGTTATTTTCCTATTTGATATTCTGAAGGCTGCGTGAAGGAGTGAATTGAAATATCGGTCTAAAGACTGAGCTTTACATTTTGGCTGTTACTGTCCATGCACAACAGATACAGAACTCTAAAATACACCCTTACAAATCTTTTTCTTTCCTCCCAACGATAAGTCGTGTTAATTAATTCACACTCTTTCATTCTATTTTGCTTAAAATTCTACTGATCTTTATCGGTGTGAGCGTGGATGCAGACCCAAAACTATAATTATTGATATTTCTCTTGGGAATTCTCAACTTCTAACTTGCTCGGCGGTCCCCGTACCACTCACTGAAAATTCCATGTGGCTATGCCGTGTTAATCTTGAGTAAGGCTGTCACAGAATCACTGGTGTATAATTTAGCAAATGACATTTTAGTTCTGAATTTGAATGAGCTCTCCTCGAATTATGATAAAAATGGTGAATATAAAATAACAGATTTAGAATCCATACCCTTGAATTATTTTTCATTCGACAGCAAGACAAATTCTACTCAAAAATGCTGCATCATCATCATCAGTCTTTTAACGTCCGTTTGACATGGACATTCCCCAGGATCCGCCACACCTATCTATCATGGGCGTCGCGAAGCAAATACTTTCTGTACTTGTCTAGTTCGTCGCATCATCTTATATTTTGCCGGCAACAGTTTCGCATACGATCTCTGGGAATCTATGATGTAAGTCATGATGTCATGATGCCATTAGAGTTTTCTAATGGATCTTATGATACCCTTGACACGTGTTTTTTCTTCTAATATACCGCGCTGCCTCTTGATCTCTCCACGTGAGATCGAGCATGATTATCTCATGTACACGTTGCATGGTTCTCAGTTTGTAGGTCAATCTTTTGATTAGGTTCCATATTTCAGCTCCATAGGTGACTATGCATTAGTTGAAAACTCTTCTTTTTAAACAAATGGGATTTTCTTGTTCTTGAAGATAGAGCGATTCTTTGCTTAATTTCCTCCTCTTTTGAGCTTTTCATAGAGATTACATCTCCTAGGTAGATGTAGTGGTCTACTTTTTTCAGGTCTGCGTTTTCGATTTCGATTTTTATGTGTTTGTCCTCAACGTGTTTACTGTATATGATCTCTTTTACCGAAGTTAATGTGCAATCCAATTTCCTTGCTCCCTTCGTCCAGTTCGTCAAGCATTACTTTGAGATCAGGAAGGTTTTTTGGGGGGAGGGGGGTTGCAAAAAGGATGATGTTTATTTCAAATCCGAACCGGACTGTGAACGACATGCAGATAGTGATTTGTAAGGGATGACATATTAGACGCTTTCCTCTGCCGATTTATTGCAACTTTCTCGTGGACCATTCATCCAAACAACTTCAAACTTGACATTGCTCTTAGATCTTGAGCAATTCACCTACCGAATTTTAACTTGATACGGTGTCCGGTTCTCGAGGTATATTATTGTCACTAGGACGGGTGGCGGCCATTTTCAATTTTAAGATTTCCCCTTCGTGCAATTTTTGACAAAATTCGTTGAGTTTTTCTTCTTTTGTCGTAATTTGTGTGGGGTCAACCTTCACTTTTGCGTAAGGTGCCTGGTCTAAATGTGGGTGTTTTGAGATTATGCAAAGTCATTTTTCAGAGAGTGGTATATTGTAGCGGACAAATTCAACTTATCACACTCTTCGTATCAACTAAAAATATTCGTATAATTTGAAATATGAAACTAATGCATTATTTAGAACAAATGTAAGGTAATATTCTCAAAAAATTACAACCAGCTTCTTCTATCTTGAACCATTACCAATATTGATGATTTCACTTGAAATGCTGTCGACTTTTGATGGAGTGACCACTCCATACTGATTCAGAACCTAACCATGACAAAGCAAATATCAACACTTTCATTCCGTCCCCAGGGGCTACAGGCCCGTTTTATACAAATTTTGTAATGTTGATCTGTTAAATCAAAAAGGGTGACCTTTTTAGATATATCCTTTCCCCCTCTTCAATCCGAAAAGCGTTCCACCGAGCCTGTCAGCCACCCGTCAGACTCGTCTTGAGTAATGCGATGACAGACGAGTTAATAGACATTTGGGGAATTATAGTAATATAAGTTGAGGTTTTATTCTATCTTTGTTAACGTTTCGAGAAATTCTTTTTTCATTGTCTTCAACGGTTTGCAGCTTCTTGAATGGTCCATCAGTTGATTATCCAACCATTTCTTTTGTTTACTCTTGCGTGATTTCCACATTCGCAAATAATACTCGAGAAAGGGATGCCTATGTCTGCTTCAACGGGCCTGAGAAGCCGGAAGTGGATTATAATACATCGTTCGATTGACTGGGAGGGAGCGACAGAAAGTAATACAACTGCCGTTTTCAACTCCGCAGAACACCGCTAATATAAGTGGGAGATATTTTTCACAAATAAATGAAATAAATGAAAAAAATTAAATCGGATCCAGGTAGTCATTCAATGGAAACCATCATGTGACAAGTTTCTTTCGATAGAATGAAAAAATTGGAAGAAAGGCTGATCAATGAATAAGTTACTAATTGCACGTTTTGTTGAGCAGTGATTATTGGGAAAAAACACAGAATTTCAATTAATTTTTTTTTTTAATCAACTATGAATGCTGCTGGACACAGATTAAGAGACCAATTATTATAGACATACATTAAAAATAAAACCTCCCCTAAATACTTGGAGGATTTGTTGAAAAATAAAGACATAATAGAGAGCGAATACATATATTTTCAGCCCTTTAGCTCTACTGGTGTGGCCTGTAGTGCGATACATACATAGCTAGCTAGACCAAATTGAAAACTGAAGAAACCTGTCTTGACAGTTCAACTGACAGCCCTAGTTGACGATTTCTAACAAAGAACCAGCGACGACCAAAGAATTCCTGCAGTTGAACCAAATATAGAAACACGTATTCATAGCCAACCAGACAAGCTTAAAATCTTAAACAAATCATGTTGTCGGTTGGGTGGCTGTCTTGGTTGACGGTTTCTAATCAAAATCAAGCCTTCTTTACTCTTCGGTCCTTTTTTTTTTCATTCATTTATCCCGCCTTTAATTTTACTGTTGATAACTTGCTTCTACTGAGAAGTACGAATCAAAATCAAGCAAGTGGTATCTTTAACAATTTGGTTTTCATGGTTGGATGGTTGGATGGTTGGTTTGTGGAGTGAAGTGGAGTGGGGGGTGATGGTAACTTTGGGGCGTGACGTAATGACGTTAGTGGAAGTCATGAAAACTTTTAGTTTGTTTATATAGTGGTGGACTCCAATAATGAATGCTGTTGTTATGGAATGTTTTGTAAGGTCATCGTGATCCGCTTATTCTAGACAAGGTTTGTCTGGTCTTTCTCTTGTTCTGTCTGCCTCGTCCGATGACAAATATGCGAAGTATCATTGGCAGCAGCATCCTTTCAGTATCCGTCGTTGAATATAGACCCTCCTCATAATTCGTCAGAACTCACTATCATTGGCGACGCAAATCCAAATTGTGAGTTGCGATGTCCAGCAATTGACTGACATTCTTGTCAAGTGTTCAGCCCATTGCCATTTGAAGTTTTTGATGATTTCTATATCTCTTCCCCCTTTTTCTACTCTGATATACTGTGCTATCTTGTTATCTCTCTGTATGATGTTGAGCATTCTTTTCTTCTTTGCACCTGGCATAGTTCTCAGTTTAAGGGCTAAACGGTTTACACAGTTCCAGATTTAAACTGTGTATTTATTGAAACATACCTTATTTGAAAATCCTAATGAAATTCTTGGGTCACATTAAATCAAAACATACGAAGGGATTTCGCAAAAAATTGGTGGATTATGATATAAGATAGATGGATAGATAGATAGAAATCAGATCATTGATATAGCTGTGAGCGCAGAGCCAGACTCCAAAACAGAATTTCTTTTCAAAAACTAACTTGCTATATATATATGCTCTAGGGAGGCATTAGTGGCGACAACAAATATTTATGAATGTGTGTGTATGGGTTTGCATATGAGTATGATGTGTTTGCGTATGTATATGTGTGCTTACTTCGTGTGATTATATGTGTATATGACACTGTCCACAATATTTAGTCACTAAACCTTCAAGCCCATAAGTAAATAATCTGACGTTTGATAGATTTATAATCTCAGTAGATCTCGGTTTCTTGGGAGGAACTGTTGATCTAAGATTAATTCTCTTTAACGTGTCGCTTTTCATTGCGGCCTGTGGGCTTATTCATTTATTTCTTGACGCTTGCAGGCTGGCCACACCAGTTGGAGGGTTCAGACAGGATTTGGTGGGGGGCCAGTGGTCCTTGGCTTGCATTTCGAGCATATTGTAGAGATCAGTTTTCTCCTAAGAACGGGATCACCATGGGAGGTTTTCCAACTGGTCCTAAGCTGCTTGGCACCTGTCATTCATGGAGGTACTGACCAGGATAGATGTTGCTTAACTTTGGTGATCGTACAAGAATTAGCGCATCCTAAATGGTTTGGTAGTAAATACACCTTTTTTTGCTTCAAGGTTTGGACTTCAAATTGAAACAAATGTTCTCTTTTTCAGAATATATGAGTTAATGTTTGAAGAGATACAGTCTTGATTCACAAACATAAACCTGCAAACAATATAATCACAAAGACAGTTAAAAACTAAAACCAGTTCACATATTGTCCCCTCCCCACTTCCCATTTTGAAATCGTGTTATGACAAGGTTGGAACAAAATGCTTTTGTACGTCATTGTATATTTTCAAACACAGCAGTGAGGTAATCGCAGTCATTGCTTTATTGATTGCTTCATCGAAGTTGTGCAATCTTCATCCCGTTCGAGTTACTCCGGCTGGTTGTGAAGCCATTATACTGTCAAATGCTTTGGCCATCCGGAATATTTTCAATTGATCACCCCTAACACAGCATGCTACCAAAAGACGTTGTTCGCATGACGATTCCTGTTGAGCCACTAACCAAACCTGTTTAGTCATTGTCTGAACTTTCAAACCAATAAGTAAATAATCCTATATTTGACAGATTTACAATCTGGACAGATTCCGATTCCCCAGGAGGAACCGTTGATCTGAGATTCATTACTGTAAAGCAATTATTTTATTATATGAAGTAATACAGATTGATATGATTAATCTTTGACCACTACTCATCCTATCTGTATTCTTTTCCCATTTATTTTTGTATCACAACTCAACCCAGGTCATCAGTCTACCCTAGAGAGTGAACAGTACAGATTAGAAATGAAGGAAAAGCTCTTGGTTGCGATAAAAGAAAAATAGATTAAGATTAATTTCTATCGACCTGGATGTCTATCTTCTTAGTTGCTTTCATTGTGGTTTGTTCAACGACATTTTTACCAAACAACATTTTATCGGATATTGCCAAATACACATTCACACCACAAGCACGTATATATACACGTACAAACTTGCATAAACATGTGACCAAGGCCTCTGAGAGTAGTTGCAGTTGTTGCATTACACCAGGGCCTCAGAGATCCAAGAAGGGAGGGGGGCTGGAAGTTTTGGAAATGGAGCTGTTGACACGTATCATATTGACTTGGAAGTTTCAATAGTCCATTAGTAAAAAGGGTGGACTTTGTTGACCATAAATCTTCTTATCTTCCTCTTTACACTAGACAGCGTTTATGTACCCCGGATGTTAGAGCAAAAATTGATGTTGGTGCAGAATGTGAGAGATCTGACCTCTTTTGGACCCTCGACCTGGACATGCCGGATATCCATCAGGTTGACTTTGGTCCTCAGGCCAGAAGGACCGAGATTCGTTCGCTTCGAATCTCGCCAGCGTTAAGTAGCTGCAGTAAATCTTTGGAGCTTCAACTAAAAAAGAAATTAATGAGATGAACATCTTCATCCAAAAGTCAATCTTTAAGAAAAGCATGATGACAAAAAAGTAACTCTTCCTTTTTATACTTCGACCTCACTGATAACTTTTTAATTTCTCCTTTTTTTTTTATCTCTGAGCATATTCTCTGTATAAAACTCCTGAACAGACTTCGTTTCGTAATTCGGAAAAAATCTCTGTCCAACATCAGATTATTAAATATGAATTATTTTCGGCTGAAAAAAGACATCAGCATTTGAATCTTTCTACTTTTTTTTTTTTTTTAAATTAATTGTTGAAATATATATATATATATATATATATATATACAGAGAGAGAGAGAGAGAGGGGGGGTAGATAGATAGATAGATAGATGGATATAGATGATTCCGCATACGCTTCAAAGAGCAATTCGTTTTTATGACCAGTCGCTCAATAGACCCAATTTTATAAGATTCGATTCAAACGTAGGTGACCACAACTAATTCGTCTCGTTTATCATGATCAAAGCATTGTGTATGTTGACCAAGAGGCAAAGCTACCGATTTAACAATTTCTGAAATTAGATCCGATAGAATTGTGAAACTATTCCTAGTTCTCAAAAATTATCTTTCAAATATTTTCAACTCATGACTAACGTTAAATTTGAAATGAGTAAACTCCTAAAATATACTGTGTTATGTTTTACATTGTTCATTGCTCTAAACAAGACTTTTTTTTTTTATATTTTCATTGCAAACTATTCGCCATCTTCGGTTAATCGAGCCAGTGGATTATTGGGACCAAAAATTGGGTCAATTACCCGGAATCCACTGTCTTTGTATTTCTCTTATTTTCTTGTACCAATGTCAATTCTAATGTTAATGATATGAAGAAATAATCCCAACCATTGAAGCTCACTTTGAATTAATTTATCGATCAACGATAGATTGAGAACCCTTTGAATATCGTCAAATGATTTACTATAAACTTGAAAATTCTTCGTGTAAAACATATTTTACAAATTATTTTATCTTGTGTGATCATCATCATCATCATCATCAGCAGCAGCAGCAGCAGCCTGTTAGCGTCCGTTGTTGGACATAGATCTTCCCCGTGATTCACCCGATCTCTCTCTCATGGGCGTCACAGAACCAGTACTTCTAGATTTGTCTAGTTCGTCATGCCATCTTGTATTTTGTCGGCCCTGGTTTTGCTTATGATCTCTGGGGATCCATGTTATGAGTCGTGATGTCCATCGGTTGTCTACGATTCTAGCAACATGACCAGCCCATTGCCATTTGAGTTTTCTTATGGAATCTATGATATCTTGGACTCCTGTTTTCATTTTGTGCTGTCTTGTGATCTATCCATTTTGAGCATGATTCTTACTTCTGCGCGTTGAATGGCTCTCAGTTAAAGGGCTAATTTTTGGTAAAGTTCCATGTTCCAGCTCCATGGGTGACTATTGGGAGGATGCATTGGTTGTGTGATAATCAGTTGTCTATAATGTTTCCAGCATATAATAACTCTTGACTAAAGAAATGAAATCTCTTTTCTTTCTTAAATAGACTTTGAAGTTGGCTCCGTCGGTTATTCTCTTAGCAACCTCAATTTTTTGAATTGGGTTCATTTTCCCTTTTCCCCACCCT
Organism: Thysanoteuthis rhombus; assembly: GCA_963457665.1. Lineage (NCBI taxonomy): Eukaryota > Metazoa > Mollusca > Cephalopoda > Oegopsida > Thysanoteuthidae > Thysanoteuthis > Thysanoteuthis major. The sequence continues at coordinate 1,824,355 of OY735227.1, read as the reverse complement.
TTGATTATATTTCTAATGTATGGTCCCTTTAGCTCAATTCTCATCCCCTTGAGAGCAACTGCTTTACATTATCCAATGCCTTTAACAAAAATAATTACTTGTACCAAATAGCTTGACTGTACATCTCCCAAAGGCCTTTATCTCGGCTAAACCAAGTGAATTCCATAAAAATTTGGAGCTTCATGAGAACCTACGCGTGTTTGCACAATTAAATAACAAGATAATCGAAACGAAAATTAATTGAGACTTTTATTCAAAAAATGTTTTGTAATTCCTTAAGTGGGGGGAGTTTCCTCTTATTTCTTGACACAACTAACATAAAATGAAAGATCGCCTATCTTTAAGGGAAATTCATTGGTATATGACAGTTTATCGTCCTCACCCGTCTAAGCTCAATTTTCGTCCTCTTGGGACGATATAACCCCCATTTAGAAGAAGAAGAAGAAGAAGAAGAAGAAGAAGAAGAAAGCTTATAAATCCAACAATTGTATCGTTTACCGGCGAGCGAGAATAGTATATTATGCTAAAAGGGTTTTTGCAGATAAAAAACAGTATGACTAAAGACGAGAGTGTTTCTACGCTGTTTTGTGTTCGTAAACAGCTTTGCATCGCCTTGTAAAATCGCTCTCGAAGTCCCTGTTTGTAGCATGCCTTTGTCTATGTGTGTATTTTGCATTTTCGATTAAACGTCGTTCGATAATAAGTCTTACCCCGCGGTTTCAGGTCTGTTTTTGTTGTGACGTAAATAAGTGATAAGAGTTGAACTGAATTAATTTCTCTTTCTACAAAGGAAAGAAAGGGTTTTAATCTCCACAAGTGTTGTTTGTTTGCTCTCTTGTCAAGTAATTGTTCAGTGAGAATGAATTGAGATCTTTAAACTCAACATAAGTCAGTCAATAAGATGCAGATTCTGGATAAGAAGCAACGTGTGCGCTTGCCTCCTCCTCCTTTCGATTGAATGATTCATGTATAGGTACAAACGTGTATACGTGTACATGTTGTGTATATGAGGTACGTACATGACCGAACCCATCACCATTTGAGTTTCCTAATGGAAATTCTGTGATGTCTTGAACTCATGTTTCTCCTGATATACTGTGTTGGCTTGTAATCTCTCCACGTGATGTTGAGCATGATTCTTTCATGTGCACGTCGTATGATTCTCATTTTGCGGGTCAGTTTTTTGGTCAGGTTCCATGTTTCAACTCCATAGGTGACTATCGGGAGGATGCATTGGCTTTAATCCCTTCTTTTTAGGACTAATGGAATTTTCTCGTTCTTGAAAGTTGAGCTAACTCTAGAACAAATCATAAGGATGGTATTGTGATTGCCATCAACTACTTGTTATGCCTCTTTCAGGGCTTCTAAATATTGTAGACATATGCCAATTGGTCTACCTGACCCTTTCTGTCCCGACCTAATCAGAATGCCAGTGATGGCATCATCAGCTTTTGGATTTGATAAGCTTGCTTCACGGGGATACTAATTCTCGTTGGTTGATACATGAAATAAACAAAAACATGATCGCCAGGCTTTTGGACCCCGAACCTAAGGAGTCCCTGCGCTCGGATGATCTACTCAAGCTCTGTCAAATACACGCAGCATCACATTGCATCATACACCAAAGACCATGATGTCGATGTCACAAAGAAGAACAACATTTTTAATTTTCTTTTGAATTCTTAAAAAGCCAGGAGTGTTTTTTTATGTTTTGAAATTTTTAACTGAACTTGAATTGAATGTGTAAGTAAATAAAACAGCCGAGAAATTTATGAAATTTTTAACTGCATATATTCCCCATTCTACCATAAAGATATTAAGTCTTTAATAAACTCTATATCTATCTTTAAAATTCTACAAACCTTTTCTTTAAACCTGGAGCCTGCAAAATTGTTTCCAATCGGAATCTACAGCTCGTAAGGCCGGTCATGTTAGCGAAGCTGTCTGTGCTGATAACAGTAATTATTCTTTCAAGGCTTTATGGGGACGAATGATATTCCAAAAAGTATAGTATACATTAATAGGACCATCGGTTATTAGAATCATCCGGTGCCATAAGACCAATTTTGTAAGAATATATTCAAACGTATGTAATCATCGCTAATCTGCTCTGTACATCATAACCAATGCGCCGTTTATTTGAATCAACCAGAAGTGCTACCGAATTGACATCTTTTTTTTTTTATTGAGATATGATAAAGTTGCTCAAAATCTATTTAGTTCTTTTATCTCGTGATTCAACTTGACTGCAAATGTTTACATTAAAGAAAACGAAGCTGTAAGAAGGATTTAAGTTTTACATGTAAGTTGTTCTCCTTGCTTTCAAGAAACTGGAGCGTTTTTATATAGAAAAAATAAGTTTTTGGTAAATCAGACCAGCTGGTTAACGGGTCCAAAATCGTTAGTGGGAATCCATCACATTTGTCTATGTACAGACGGAGGGCAGAGAGTGGACTAAACGTCATAAGAGGGTATCCTGGTATCTGTCTAAGATATTTTTCCTCTCTTTTCACCACTGCGATCCAACAATTCAAATTTATGGAGTCCATAAATCATTTGAGCCGACCCTGTATACTTTGGCTATTTAGGCTACGAAGAAAATGACACGACCTTTTTTTTAGGAATGGCTTTTTTATAATCGTGATATTCACAAGGATATATCCGTTGGTCGTTTTATGTACAGTGATAACAATTGGTTCAACAGCTTATAGAATAATCACTGATACGACATTTCAACTTTATCGAACCATTTTTAACAGCAGGAAAATTAACTTGAAATCCATCTACGCAAAATAAATAGCTATGTGCTTTGGTCCTCTGTCACGCTGAGACGCAACTGACGTAGGAAAATATAGTTTCATGTCCTAATGATTGATGAAATGCTTAATTTGAAAAATGATGGAGAAAAATGTGTAGAAAGTAAAGATGATAAAAAGATCTTTTTGAGACAGAAAGGGCACCATTATCCAAGTTCACTTCAATGCAAATCTCTGTCTACGTATGTAAAATCTCAGTGTGTCTCAATGTATGCGGTCATTTTTACGACACGGGTAGACTAGTCTTATAATAAATGGTATAGAATGTGGAAAATAAAACAATTATCAGTTCCGTACATTTATTGAAAAAGTTCTGGGCAGAAAGTCTTAATGGCTCGACAAATACCAAAACATAATGTTTGCTTCGTATCTGGAGAATTGCTTCACACTGTTTATTGAATATCTTTTTCTAGATTTCTTTTCTGTAGACGGTGGCAGAGGTAACACTTGCTTAATCTTCTTTCTCTCACGCTGTATCGGCTTACTCCCCTTCTTTTCCCCTCCTTTGAGCAGATGCACTGACACTTTGTCTCTAATATTAAGGATGCACTGCAGAAAAATCAATTATGCCGAAAAGAGAAATGGAAATGTATTAAGCAAACGAGTCTGGTTAGTCACTCAACAGAAACCGCCACGTGATCAATGTCTTTTTTGGCTATACAACGATCAATTAAAAATTCCAAAAAGTGGGTAAACAATGAATGTTACCTTTCTCGTTTTCTGTTGGGCAGTGATCACTAAAAAAAGTCTGAATCATCAAAACAAAGAAAGTGTGGATGCTGCCAAACACTAACTAAGGGATCAATTTAGAATAAACTTACATAGCAAATTAAACCCCACACAGGCTGAGTTTTCAAAAGACTAAAAAACAAACTTTATTTTCTGGACAATTTCTAGCCCTATAGCTCCACTGATGCGGCCTGCACTTGCGATACATACATAGCCAGCCAGACCAACTTAAAAACCGAAGATACCTATGTTGACAGTTTTTGCTGACGTTTTCTAATAAAGGAAGCAAATCTGCAGTTTGCAATTTCCTGGTCGTGATTCCATTCCGACGTGTTTGTTATGTGAACATTGATTAGGGCAATATATTATGAGGGAAATAGATTTTAATAATGAATGAAAGGAACACAGGCCTGGCTGCTGCAGGGTCAAACTCCACTTTAACTTCTCTTCCGACTGAAGATAATTGCTGAAACTTTTTGCTTTGTATAAATAATAAATGAAAACTTTAAAAAATATATATCTTTAATATAAATGTATTTATTCATTTATTAAATCGAATAAGCTCTTTCACAGGAGTACGATAAATATCGTAATTACGTAAAAGTTTTCAAATTTGCTCAGTCGGTAAGAGTACCGGTTACTGAGAAGATGGGAAAATGTGAATATCGTATGTCTTCTGCTGAATGGATGAAATTGCTTCATTGGCGAAAATTGACTTTTTTTTTCACAGAAGAACAAGTAAATACGTAGTTTTAATTTGATTTGATAAAAACAACGATACAAAACAACTATTTTTACGATTGGAAGTTTATGTAATCAAAGTGAAATCAAGTTTTTGTTCGTTTGTTTTTTTTACAAATAAAGTCATTATCGTCCAACAGGCAATTCTACTGAATAGGCGTAACATATGTATTCATTCATTAGAATGGAATAAACCCTTGCGAATTCATTACATAGATTTAGGTAGAAATGTAAGATCGATCAATTTAGCTCATTTGGCAAGAGAGTCGCCTACAGATCGGTAGGGGGATGTGAACTTTTAATACCCTAGATTCAGTGAAGATTGTCTTTGTTGATCTTGTTGTAGTATAAAAAAAATCCACTCTGGACTTGGACTTGAGTTGACAAAAGAAAGAAGAGATTGGTAGCGTTATTCATCCATTCATTCCTTGCCACTTGCAGCCAGGCCAGTCAGGGGAGGGGGCTTTGGGTTGCTTAATTTAGCGTAGTGTAGAGATTGGTCTCATAGAGGGGGGGTCAACAGGATCGCCACGGGAGGTTCTCTACGTGATCCTTACCTGCTCACGGCACTTGATAAACCGTAGTTGATGACCCATCTAAATATTCACAAGTCTCAACATTGCTTAACTCTGGAGATCGTATGGAAACCGATGTGTTCAACACTATTTGGTCGTAAAGCATTAACAAAGGAAGAAAAGTGTGATAACTCTGGCAAAATAGAAAGAAAAAGACAAAACGTGGAAGGGACGAGGAAAATCAAAGGGTTAGCTTGGGATGAAGCTGAATGGTCTGTCAATTGGACAATGCCTGAGGGCCCAATTTGAAGTGGTCTCAGATGAATTAATGTGTTATATCTAAAATGATGTAATATTGCGAATCCCTGGTGTTCTATCGATGTACTCAGCTTGATATGTTCGTACGTAACGGAACACCGTAGCATTGGAAATTAAGTAGATGTGCTGCTGGACTAGAGTTCGTAAAAGGTTGAGTGGAATTCATCTTGCAAGATATAGAATCAAAAATGCGTTGGCACAATCAACAGCGTACCCCAAGCGGTTTTGATTTGTTTTACTGATAGATTTTCCCATTGGAGCATTTGTTAACAGTTGCCCTGCTGAGCACATTGAAGTCATGACTGTTGGGCTCATCCTTGATTTTGTATTTCATGACGTAACTAATGACGTAACTAATGACGTAACTAATAACCTGCTCATACCCAAATTCTATCATACATCGTCTATAACTTTATAACTATAACGTGGAATGAATTGTCTGAAATGTTGTGACTACATTGAAGATGTAATGCAGACTTTCAATTGGCCGACAAAAAAAAAGGTTAATATCAATCATATTTTCTTAAAACTAAAATTGGAACAGTTTGCTTCAATCTTCATAGCACAAGGAAAGAGTTTCAAAGTACAAATAACTGACAGAATCCTGTTTCCTGGTTGGGCCATTATCAGCTAAACATAATTTGCAATAAAAAAAAAAGAAAAATGTTTGATAATCACATAAAAGGGGACACAAACATTTTTAATACGATTTTCGGCTTCATTCCTTAAACCAAATCTTATCCACAACAAATCGACACGGAACACTCACCTAAATCATTGTCATATAACTTTGATATGGATAAATATCATTTGCTAAAAAAGACCAAGTTGATTGTAATCAATCACTTATTGAAACTAAATATCTATTATTTGACGATTCACGAAATGTCCGTCCTTCTATTTCTGGCCTATCGCAAAAGACAAAAAAAAAAGTTTTATGTGTGTATTACTTGGACCCTGGAGTAGGTTTCTAGTAATTCAGTTTTTAAAAAATCACCCCCAACTATGTTTTGGGGGCGTCAATTTAAAATCATGCTAAATTGGACACATTTTTGTCTCTGGCTTCTCTCGGCTGCCGCTTACTGTCGCTATAAAATAGCATTTGCAGAGTGATAGGCATTTTGTGTCGTTCTTGTAAAGGACAGGGAATTGAGAGGGAGAACAGTGGTTAGTTTAGAGACTGAGAGAAAAGGAAAATGTTTTTCCAAGATCGTAAAAAAAATCTAAATTTCACAAAAAAAAAACACGACAAAACACCACAAAGTTTGGTGTGCGTACATATGTGATTGTTGGGAAATTTTTCAGCTGATATGATTTTGCCCTCAAAATCGATTTTTTGTTGGGGTGCGATTTACAATTTTGTGTGAGATTTTTAGGAACCGTCGGCCAAAACTGTCAACATAGGTTTCTACAGTTTTTAAGCTGGTCTGGCTTTCCTCTATATATGTTATGTAGGAGTGAATGTGCAAGTGTGTGATACTGGAGCTAGAGTGCTTGAAATATATTCACTTCTTATTATGTCTAGATAGGCTTTCAGAGAGGGTCAGTGTGTAAAGTAAGTTCATGCTAGATTAATCTCCCAGTTTGTGTCCGGCAGCATTCACGCATTTTTTTTCTAATTCGGACTGCACTAATCATTGACCAACAAAATGCGATAGAATTAAGTTATCCATTGATCACCACTTTTTCTAATTCATTAATTGATCACCCCAACACGGCATACTGCCAAAAGACGTTAGTGACGTGACGCTTTTTCTTAGGGTGACCAGTTTGTTTATTATTTTAAGCGGTATTAAGATTTCTTTCTATTAGTGCACCATTTTAACATCGAGTGAACAATGCTCTGTATCTTTACAATTTACAATCGGAACCACCTTCCCTACATTGTACAGAAAAGTGCTTTTACTGTCAATAGGTTTTTACAAACATAAGAATATTTTATTCTATTGTACGACTGTAGTAGATTTTGGTAAGATACGAAAGAATGAGAGGAAAAAATAAAGCAAAAAGTTTCCAAATTACAGAGATGAAGGAAAATAATACAATTTAGGTCAAAATCAACGTGTTGTTGATCCGAAAAGTAATGATTCTCGTAAATTACTAAAATATTGAACATTATTTTGAAACAAAGTTTGATGGTTGACTTCTTCACTTTGTCCGAATTTTAACCCGACTGAAAAAACATTTTTTGGAAAAGTACATTGAATTTTTTTTTTTCTTTTTTTATGTAACAAATATCTTCCAAAGAAGAAAATATTTCGGTTTTATTACATGTCATTTTTTCTGATTGAAGATCATCTTATTTCAAAATGGTCTGCATCATCGATTAGAATTGCAACTGACCTCTGGGGACTTATTTTCATATTTTGAGCGGAATATTAAACTTAATGTGAAGAGTAAGCGAACACTTCCAAAAGCAAATTCTCTTGGTCCGCCTGTTAGCAAATGTAAACAAGTTTACACTTTATAATTATCACCAGTTTTTTTATTGTCTGCACAAATATTTTTTTATAATCTCTCTTGTTGATAACACCAAGATTATTACGATAAAATCGATATGTTTCAGACTTTTCTTTCAACACAGGCTGCTGCTTGTCAATAAAGTTAGTAGATATTATTTTTGAATGCCTCACTCGATTATATTTTTCAAAATATTAAACTCATTCTAAAATGACATTTTGACTGTAGCCGCCGTTATGTCATGTGATTAATCCAGAATTTATAATTTTAACTGTATTTTTCTCTCTTACAAAATATGAGGATCCTGTCTTTTATGGCTTATGACATTTGTTCAGGTGCGTTATATTTGCAGGGATATTTTTTGAAATTTTAATTCTGCGGTTTGGGTTTGCATAGGCTTGCAACGGACGTCATTTTCTCATAGGAGAGTTTACGTCTCGACCGATACCCCAGTTTTACTCAGTTGGATAAACACCTCAATAGATTCCTCGTCGAACAAATTTCAGTAACGACTATGCTAATATATGCCCGTATGCAAACTTTTTTCTTTGTAAAATTTGTTCACCCGATCTTGAAAGATGTTCATTCTATTTTATGGAGGAATGTTAAAACAATGAGCTTCCGTCTCCTGGAACTTCCTGTCCTTCTCGGCCATATTGAAAATAAATGTATTTTCAGGGTCAAACTGAGGATTTAATATATTTTGATATTAATATATTTTAGAAGTATGATTCACCTTCAAAGTTAGAAAGTATCCACTTAACCAGCATTTTTAGTAAATTATTTCATTTATACTTACGCCTACTGAATATTTATTGTTTCAATATCTTAAGTTACATGAAGTAATAATTATCATATTGTATGATTTTTTCATGCATACATATGACTTTACAGTATTTTTTTATGCTTTTATCATATTTATATAAAACCCATAAAACTTTATTAAAAAAAATTTCAGATTATTTGATGACAGAATATTGGCAAGCGTATGGATGCCCGAAAGTAAAAGTGGGGCGCATAAAAGACAAGAAAAAAGGGGAGTATAGAAAAATCAGTGAACAACGAGCAAACTTTTTTCCCCAAATCATCGCATGAAGCTGTGGTAAAGATAAAAGCAATCGGATATTATCCCTGATAAAGCAGAATCCAGAGACCTCGAACCACAAGAAGCAGAATCAGGCGATTCAGAATCACCAACCAAGATCCATAGAAAAGAAGACGAACAGTGCATTCATAACCGGACATAACACGAAACTGACTTCTTAATCCATGCAACCGTATCAGCATGCAGTAGTAGTCGAATCTCTGCAGATGTTGTGAGAGTTTAACCTGCACATGATCTTCTTTTCAACACCAAGCTGGCGTGTTTCTGAAAAGAGGCAGAAATCAACTAGAAATGCAGAAAACTCAAGGAAAACATAACGCTGCATCGGTCAGTCTGTCCAATGTACGCACCTGATCAACTTATTCAATTCACAGATGATGAAGGCTCACTCTGACTGGAGACGTATCACAGTCAGGTTATCAGACCGTAAGAAGTCCCAGTAGTGTCACCAGTGAGGTATATTACATTAATGCTAGAGGCAAATCTATCAAACATGGTCTCTCATTAAAAAAAAGTTTTCTTTGGGAAATAAGCAAATATTCCAGCGACTGTTGCTACCAAAAATGAAGGCATGAGATTGATACTGTTTGATATGGAGAGCAAAATCTAAATTTTCTCAAATTGCCCCAGGATTATTTTTTTTAAAAGGGCCATTTCACTCTTTACTTTACTACTTTGATTAACAAAAGTATAAAAAGAAATCGAGACTCGTCAATTCTTAAAGGGTCTCCAAATGCCCATGTTTGGTAATTCCCACGGATAAGCATTAGAGGACCCTTAAAAACTGAGGAATCTCAAAAATGTTTATCCTGTTGTTAATTGTGAGTAAAATAGCAACATTTGGCCGTTTTTTAAGGCAATTTGAGAAGGTTAATTCTTTTAGGGTCCACCCTAATACATACTTTGTTCAGTGAATCTCTCTCAGAAGTAGGGATAAATCTTGAGCATTGTACCTCCGATTCAGTTGATGGAGCAGCTGATAGGAGTGATATTACCCTGGAGAACAAGTGGTAATATTTGTGAATTTGAAACAATGTTAGGAGCATTCACATTTATCCGTATCTTTAGTACTAGAAAGGATATCGTCACTAAAATTTAGATGAGCTAAAAAAAATCGCTGAAGAGATTTTGAGAATCGATTATCGCTAACGTATAATAATATCGCAACACATCGATTCATCAATGAATTATTGGAGTCCCAGTATCTACCTTGAATGACAAGCCTTGGTGAAAGAAGCACAGCTAAGTCACATTTATACTTGGCTCTGTGCACATGGATCTCCAAAATACAGATTGCGTACAAGTTATGTGCGTTTTCCTGCTGTAAGTCTTTTGGGGACTCCCCAGTGAATTTTCTGCATTTTTCACTGAGTCCTATATAGGGTGAAGGATTGGGAAAAGCAATGGAGGTCAATCCTGGGGCTTCGAATTCTGCTGGTAGGAACATATTAGGAAAACTAGGTGGTCTAGTAAAGCAAGGACCCTTTGGAAAACACTTGGGAGTTATCCATCTTAATCAAAGGAATTCTGTTTAGACCTTCTGATTATTCTTAAGCATGTCAATGAATCTAGAGGTTTTGGAAGGTCAGTTCATTATGAGGCACAGATACTGAGAGGTGATATTTGTAAATTTGTAACAGTATTCATGACTTTTACATTTATCGGTATCTTTAGTACTAGTAGACATATCGTCACTAAAAGTGACATTATTATGCTCCCTTGCTATCTTGTAACTACAATAATGCTAAACTGTGGATTTAATTTCCGCCATTTTTACGAAAATACTAATGGAAGAACGATTTGTATGAATTATCTCCCCAATGCTATCGATGACAAGGCGAAAATGAGACTTGTATGTCTGGTTAATGTTGAAGATTCCACTGGTAGTAGCTTATATACCTTAGTCTGTTCATTATGAGGCACGGACGCTGAGTGGTAATGTTTGTAAATCACATCCAACCGGCTAATGGTTCATGATACCATTACACGGACTGAGAAGATTTCTTGTGAGTTCACTAGCATACACATAACAGCAACTAAATTCATTGGTTGTGTGAATGAAAAATTAGCAACTGAGAACATTGTTATCAGTACCACCTCCGCCCCCCAGAAGCATTCAGTAAGAGGTTCCACTTTTACCTCCTTGAGAACAATTATCTTATTTCAACCCCAATAAATTCCACGAAGTGAAATTTAGCCTTGAGGGAATGGACCTCAAAATAATTGCAGGAACGATTCCCAATAGAAAAACAACAACAGCTTTCTGGGTTCTTTATAATCATTTTGGGACTAACAACGCACAAATCTTGCGTTGGTATTCTCCAGGTAATTTTAGATATAATATCAATTTTTCTAGATAATTTTAGGCAATTTTTTTGAAAATTTCTCACGGGCTACGGTCATTTATCACGCGAAGTTCTGATATTATTTGTTATTTTCGTGTATAAGTGAAGTGAAGTATGATTACATAGCTTAGTTTAATTCTACGTAATATTTTTTTAAAATGGAGCTTTAGGAATAAAATTACGATGAATACCATTTACCCAGGAGCCCAGATCACTGTCAGTCTGTCCCCCACCCCAGGGTGCTATTTGAAAATAACCCAGTTCCTCGAAAACTTTGTAAATCATGGTTATCCTACTTCATTTCTACTGATATAATGCAATAACAAGAATCTATTTGTACATTGCATACATGTAATTCAGCCTTTGGGGCTTTTTTTCGACGATTAAGTGATAGCACATATTCATTTTCCGAACGAATTCCTGTTACATCAAATCTCGCTAGATGTTCGGGGGAGGGCTCTCGAGGAGCCATGCCCCCCCCCCCTCAGGCTGCAAAATCCCAAGCTACGTCAATGGAGAAAAGGCAATGTCCAGAAAAGAGAGAAACGAGGAAATGCTCCAATGAACGAGAATACAAGGACATGAAGAAAAAAGACAAAAGTAAAATCGAAAAATATATAAGATAATGTATGTACGTATTTGAAATTACTTGAAATAGGATTTTTGGTAGCAGTTAATCGTATCATTAAACAAGCTTCAGTTTAGTTTGGGTGGAATCAAACCAATGAGAAAATTAGTACTTGAATTTGGTATAACCGATGTCAGAATAAAGTATTTGGGGGGATATCAAATATTGATATCTTCGATATGACCATCTTTTCACTCTGGCTTTTGCAGAGAATATTTCTTCCTAATACCATTGGAAGCCTGTATTTGTAAGTCATGGTTATGTCCTTTAGTTATACTGTAGATAAATGAAGTCAGCATTTTCTTATAAGGGTATTTTGAGCCATGAATGCCAATATCTAATAAATGTATTTTGATCGGGATTCTGTAGACTTCCAACAGGTCAGCACGTTTTTCTTTATATTCCAGGGTCTCTGTATTAAGTTGTTTTAATCTTTCAGCGTAAGATACGTTTCCGAATCTCAGAAGGTTCATGATGTCTCTCGGCATTCTCTCTGGGGTATTCAGTTGGGTTTAATGCAATGAAAACCATATGGAAGAAGCAAACGCCAGATGAGATCGTACCAGAAATTCATAAAGAAGAAGAAAGATCTCTTCATCGATGGAAAAAAAGTGTCGTATGAAGCCGAGTGTTTTATTCGCTGTCTTCAGTTTCATACGAAGGACGAAGAAGTAGAAATAATCGAGAAAGGGGGAAGATGGACAAAGAGAATGAAGAGGTAAGCAAAAAAGAAATCAAGAAAGACAGAAATAAAAGAGAAATAGGTCTGGTTGGTTACTCAATAGAAACCATTAGGCGACCAACGTTTGTTTTGTTTTGTTTGTTTTTTGGGGGGGGTTAAGGGGTTTGTTTTGTTTTGTTTTTTTTTAGGGGAGATGCAACATTCCTTGTTTGAGATGATAAACTGAGAGAATGAAAAAGGGGTGATCAATAAATAAGTTACTTTTCTCGCTTCTTGTTTCGCAGGGATCACTAAAAATGACTGAATTTTCCAAGAACAAGCGTGGTTGCTGCCGGCCACAAACTAGGGGATCAATTTAGCATAAATTTAAATTACAAATTGATCCCCTCCAAAAAACCTATTAGGGGATTTTCAAAATCAATAAGGAGTGATGGTTGAAATTTTCTGCTCTCTTACTCTATTTGTGAGGCCTGTATGCGTCATACATACATACATACATACATACATACATACATACATACATACATACATACATACATAGCTGGCGAGGTATACTTGAAAACTAAAGAAACCTATGTTCACAGTTAAGTATATATATATATATATATATATATATATATATATATATATATATATATATATATATATATATATATATATCAGAACAAGTGAGCAAGGAAAAAAAAAGAAGGAAATTGAACTAGTAATGGATTCCTTCCTTACTTCGTTAGTGGGGAGAATTGCACAATACCACCAAAATCGCAATAATGTCATCTTTGACCTTCCGTACTTCAATTTCCATCGGCGTCTGATATCGTCCGAGCCTCTCTTTTCCCGCTGACAATCACATGATTCTCTTGTTCAAATATTTGCTTCTGAAATTCTTGGAGGCGGAAATTAATGGAAGAGACCAAACAATGATTGGTTTTCAGCCTCCAATTTTTAGTTCAACCAATGATGAAATGCCACGTGGCACGAGATATGACACGTTCTCTCTTTCATTGGACGTTATTGAAGAATGCCCGGATGTCCGTTATCGTACCCTTTTTTTTTTTTTTTTTAGATGTCATCTTTTGCTTCACAACGAGGCACTGTTTGTTTGTTTGGGGTTTTTTCTATAATGTCTAGATAAGTAATCAACTATTTTTCGACCTTGGAAACAATTGATTGGTCACTGCTATACACAAGATTATCAAAAATGAAGACTCTTCTTCAATCCATAAAATCATAAGAAAACATTCAGAGTTGGATCCTTTAAACTTCCCGTATGAAACAAAAATACCACCAAAATGAGCGACAAGAACTCTGAATAAAAATTCAAAGGGACATGACTCATAAATTCCAACAAATGAGAGTCGAAATTAACACTTACATATATGTATACATTATGCACACTCACACACATATATTTCCGTGTGCACACTCACACACATACACACACACATACAAACACAACTTCTCAATACGACAAAACTGTACTAACACGTATATTTCAAGTATTCTATTTATTAGCATAAACAAAAAATGAACGAACTTGATTTTTAAAAGTCTCTCAACCCCTAATGATATTATTACAAGTGAAATGAAACTGTATTAACCCATTAACTTTAGAAGATGGAAATTGTAATAGTTATCCATTGCAAGATAAAAGCCCTGACTCACAGCAATAACTGAGTTGCTGTCGATCACAATAAAACGTAAATTTTGTTGTTAGCCATAGAACTGCAATGACGAAGATTTCCGTCATTCGCAGTTGATGGATTAAAGAGATTGCTTCTTCAAATCATATTCATCCACTATCAAATACCAACTTTACTTTTCTCACCAGCTCATCGGCTATTCCCAACCCTTCTAGTATACTAGTTTTGACGAGGGTGGAGAGTTATTTGGGTTTTATTGTATTCCCTTCATATTATAAAAATGGGTAGAGAAGAGGGGACAACAGATTGAGCAAAAAGTTAACCAATTGGTGCACGTGGGACAGTAAACGCAGTAGGAAAAGTCCAGACATAAAATTGAGAGACGAGATAGAAAAGTCTGCCGGTAAGACATAGTAGAAATTAGCGCAGTCATGCTCTTTATGGAAGATAGGAAACCACACTGATTATGGAAGGGATGGTGATTGTCCAACAGTGAACTCATAAAGGCTGCTGATGCTGCTGATGATTCTACTATTTTGATTTCATCTGTATCCCCCTCCTCCCATTGTCCTCCTGGAAGTGACATTGGATGTCCCGGCCAACGGTTTACCTTTCAGCCCTCATCATTCCGTTCGGATCTGACTTCCTTTTCTCTTGGTTAGTTCTTGTCAAAGATCAACCAGAAATGTTCCTGCGGAAGAAAAAAGGAAATCAAGATCAGCAATAGCACGTTGCCTGCGAATGACGGAAATATCCGTGATCGTGTTTCTACTGCAATTTCAATATAATTTCCGTTTCATTTTGACTAATGGTGACTCAATTCTATCTGCAAGTCAGCAGGCTTTTATCTTGCAATAGATAACTATCTGTAGATTATTTTGCAATGGACAATGGCTTTTATCTTGCAATGGGTAACTATAAATTTTCACAGTTTAATTGGTTTTAATAAGCCCAATTTCTACGTGTGTTTCACATTTTCATCCTAAGTTGCCAACTGGGTTTGTGTCTTCATTGTTTTTTAACATCCTTTCGTTTCCATCAATACTTTTGGTTTGAAACGTTGCTACACCGTAAAAAGGTCGGCAATTGTTACTTTTCCCATTTTAAAATGGCCACCATTCCTAATGGGTAGGTTGAAGTTTATATTTCTAGGGTTAATGATAGGGTTCATCATTAGCGTCTGTTATTCTGCAACTGGAAAGAAAATGTAACAATCACTGAGAGGTCTTTTCATGATAACTGTTTATTAGTGTTAACCAATTAACTGTGAAAGGTTGTAAAGAGTAATAGTTATCCGTTGCAAGAAAAAGGTCTGGCCCACTACAAGATAAAAGCTCTGAATCACTGATAGAACTGGGTTGGAATCAATCAAGAAAACGGAAATTTAGCCATAGATCTGTAATGACGGATAGGATACTTCCGTCAGCCGCAGTTAATGGACCAATCAAAAGTTGTCTTGTGGTAAGGTTGGTACACAACACAAAGAATGAATTACCCAATGGAAGAAAATAACCACTCGAAAAAAATGTTTATGGTCACGTAAACATACGTAAACGTTTCTATTTGTTTTTTGCAAGTTTTATAAAGACAAAATCTCAAACCCACGAATAAAACAGAGTTGTCATCGAAAGCATAAAACGGAAATTTTATTGAGTTAACTATAGAACCATAATAACAGCAGTTTTCATCGACTGCAGTTTATGGCTAAAGTTTATTTTCTTTCAAACATCCGCTAAAACATACGATGCCATTTGTCCAATTTGTTTTTAAGATTTTTTTCTCTTCCTTCCTTTTATTGGACAATAACAATGATAAAAATAGATTTAAATATCCGACAGCAGTTTTCATAATGGAAGAAATCCTCTAACCCAAGCTGGAAGACAGCTTCAACTACAAACCATTGGGCCACAACTCCCAGTGGAGCCAATTAAATCTCACTGAATTCCAAGATTGACCCCAAAATAATCTATAGTTCTGGTTGGTCATTCAGTAGAAACTGTCACATGAACAACGTCTTTTAACAGCATGACATGTTGGGGGTGATCAATTGAAAAAATGGAAAAGGTGTGACAAATGAATGAGGTACCTCTCTCACTTTTTGTTGGGCAGTGATCATAAAAAAGTTAGAATTTTAACAGACAAATACTGCCGGGAACAGACTAAAGGATCAAATTAGTCTAAACTTACATTCCAAATAGACCCTCCACTAAAAACGTACTTGGCAGAGAAGGTATTACTAAAACAAGAGAAAAAAAAACTTTTTTTTTATAAAGAGTGAATGCTTCAATTTTCCATTGGTACGGCCTATACGCCGGATAAACAGCCAGTCAGAGTCACTCAAAAACCGAAGAAACCTGTGCTGACAGTTTCGTTTGGCGGTTTCTAATGAAATATTTGAGAAGACGAAAGAAAATAAATCTGTCAGCTTGGAGAAAGAGAAAAAACACCTGAAGGCGAAAAAAATGTTCTTACCAATAAATGATCATACTGCCAATGGAATGAAATATTATCTAACTCGGTGGTTATGAAATTGGGGTCCCTAGACCCCTTAGGGATCTGACAAATAATTCATAGGGGCCTGCAGTAGTGTTCACTCTCAATAAGATAATGTGAATCGAGAAAGAGAAACATCATTTTCCATCCCACAGTTATCAAAAGAAACAGAATTATTGACTACAGATCTGTACCATATTAGAATTAGAATAACTATATTTGATTTGAAATAATATGATTTTAAGAGTCAAAATTTTTTATTGCTACAGCTCATTGATTACAAAATCTAAAATACTAAAAATAAAGGCCTGCCAGAATATTTCCTTAACAGAAGGGATGCTTGACCTTCTAAGACTCGAAACCACTGATATTAGTAAAGTCAAAGAAATCTGTAAACTCGTCGGCTGTCACTGAACGTTAACCGAGTAAAGGAGTATGGACAAGGACGGTGGGTCTGCTCTCGAAATAACAGCTGTCAAGCCTGTAGTTAAGCCCCCCAGACGTTGTGTTCAAGATGAAAAGGTAACATTCAGACGTCGGTGAAGTACCAGTTGATGCTGGCTCCAACAGGTGTTGCACGTTTTGAAAAATAAATGGTAGCCGGTTAAAGAACAATACGTCGGTTTGAATCAACAAATACTAAGTTTAATACCTCTAGTGCCACAATCATAGGAAACCCTCCCTTTTTGATTGAGGTAAAGTGATATCTATTTGAGTGGCCTTCTCGTATGCTTCCAAATGCTTCGTTAATTATCATCATCGGTCTCTTAACGTCCGTCGATATTCGGAGTTGATGACAGGTACTGTCGTACTTCTGCAAAATTTAAGATCCTCGCGGAGATGGTCAGTCAATTGGGGTACACGTGTCTCGTAAGTTCTAGCTGGTCTGAAATTTCTGCGCTCACTGACACCAAGAGTTGAAAACTGGCCACTATGACAATCGCCTATATACGAAAGTGGATTTAATTTTAGTTCAGAATATCCCCCCATTTCTGCTAATTAGCCTTTCCTAACCTTCCTCGGCTAATATTTCAGACAAGGAATTTATTTTACAAACACCTATTGCTGTTATTCTGGGGAACACCTAGTTTTGACATCTTGTTTACCAAAAGATTCCACTTTCCTTCATCGCGTTGAAATCAATATGACAACAACAAACCCAAGATTCCGATAAGGTTTTTGTACTGACAACCATCCTTCAGCTCTGTTTCAGGTTTCCAAGTGTGATTTCAGTTCAAATATCTCACCATTTCTGCCATCCAACCTCCAACTGTTTTCGAATAATAAAAGAGTCTTTTGTTTTCGTTTCTTCAGTTCAAAATAAAAGGGTACATTTTGATAACCAAGAAAATCAGGCTTCCATAAGTTGTTATACAACACTCAATGTAATACTTATGTATTTGTAAAATCTCGTGCATTTCTCAACTACAGTATTTTCCTTAGGAAATTTCAAATATCTCGTGTTAGCATTAATCCCATTAACCCTGGCCATCGTATTACATCGCTGCACTATGTGCACCGCAATCACTCGAAAACTGAGCATCGTATGAAGTCAACATTCGTAAAACTTAAACTGTCAGCACACAACACAATGCAGTGTCGAGTTAGAAGTTTTTTTGGTTCAGCAGGCCTTGATAAATCTATTCAAAATTAAGAATTATATAAATTTACATATAAAGTAGGTAATCAGTAAGAACCCTTACGCTGGCCACAGCCATCCCTGTCAGAGATTAACCTATCAGAAGTACCACTTGGTCCGTCGAGATTCGAATGAAATGTGTTTTACATGACAATTATGGCAGACTGCTCCACGCACCATGAAGTCCAGTCACTTCTGAAGATTCACTTTTTCAACGGGCATTTCCCTAGTTCATATTAAATACCAACTTTTTTTTTCTCCTTAACCCATTGACTGCGGAAGGGGGTGAGAAATAATAGTTATCCTTTGCGAGAAAAAAATTTGCAAGAGTTCTGATTCACAGATAGAACAGAGTTCCAATCGATTACAATTAAATAGAATTTTAATTTGGCGTAGCGCTAGGAAATTCCCGTCATTCGCAGTTAATAGGTTATTGATCCTCTCTTCAAGCACAAAAATGGGATCTGTGAACTGGGACAATTTCTATTCACATCACATCAATGCCCTTGGAAAAGGAATGAATCCATCTTTTCTCCCCCACCAATTGAGCTTTTCATCCTTGGTTGACAACTAGTCTAAGTAAAAGAGGCAACAATCCGCTTGTCCAGTGTTGTGAGATGCTGACAATGGAGAGAATAGTGTACAAGTTACAGAAATAGATAGGTAACGAGGTTCTTCAGATGAAGCTCCAAGAGGCCTAGCAAGCTTCAAGTGGATTGTAATAAATATGAAAGAGAATGAAAATAAACAGTCAAAACGTCTCCATCTCCCTCCTTAAATACAAGGGAAAGATTTTTTTAAATCTAAAAATAGAATAAAGAGGTCAAGTTAGTCATCCTATAAAAACCTTCACATTTTGGCAGCATTAAAAAAATTGGAAAAAGTGGTGATCAATGGATAAGTTACTTCCCTCACTATTTATTGGGAAGTGATCACTAAAAAAGTTTGAATTTTCAAAAAACAAGTATGAATGCTGCCAGACACAAACTAAGGGACCCATATAGCATAAACTTACATTGCTAATCGAACTCCAACCGACAGAGAATCTATTTGAGGGATGAGTTTTCAAAAACCACAATCTCTAGACATAAAAAGGAGCAAAATTTAAGTCTTAATGTTTCTAACTTTTACTATTTTAAGATTAACAAACTATTTAAACATGTATTTACTGGTCTTGATTTTAAGGCATAAATAAGTCTTTTTCTACAATCCTTTTTCAGCGAAAAATGTTCAAAAAAAGCTCTTCCTTAGGGTGACCAAGAAGAGAGAAAAAAAGGATCTTTAATAACCAGGGGAAACCCAAAGCGGTTACCAAGTGCTGAAATATTAATGTCAACCTCCAACAATTCATGTTCAAAAAATGAAAACATTAAAATAAAATTTGTGAAGAAAAAATTTTAAGTCAAATAAAAATTTTTATTACAAGATTTTTTTTTTTTTAGTCGATGTACCAAATTTACACAGATACATAAGTACACACAAAAATATGCAAGGAAGATTATTCTTTTTATAGGACGTGGAATTTTTTAATCATCTTTTCTTGAAAGAAAAAATAAATTTTTTAAAAAAAGATTTCACTGAATTATTTTCACCATTCTTTTTAAATTCTCATCTGCAAAGTCCCCACCTGTCTCCATGAATTCTCAGAATTTGGGATGAAAATAATTCTTTTCTGTTCGTCTTCCAATTTTTTGTTTGAAGAGTCTTGATCATTTAAAAGATTTAAAGTTGCCAGGATGAATTTAAGAGAAAAGTAGAGAAATATAGACATCATTTTGACAGAAAGAAAAAAAAATCAAAAGCAAATCTTTCCTGGAACATCTCAGACATTTACAGTTTTTCAACAATTTGCTAACCATTCCAAAAATTGTGTTATTAACTAAATTTTTTCATTGTTGAAATAGACTAAAATCTAGACGAGAGGTTCCGAACCGGGGGGGGGGGAGGGGTATCCCAACGGGGAAGATAAGGCTATTTGGTAAAAATAGAAGTCATGGTGAAAGCTTTTGGCTTAAGGATTGTCAGGAGGTGAGATGCAAGATGGAGTAAAAACTATGCAACCAAAGGTCTGAATTTTCCTTACCAGTGTTTATTTACATCATTTTAAATTTAGTTACAGTTTTGGCTTTTTATCGCAGAGTTTAATTGGTTTTATTGACTTGAATAACATTTTCAATTTTTGTGAACAGTTACAACGTTCACCAACTGAATTGGTTTTGAGGTGGTTCTGTTCTTTGTTGCAACTTAGGGGAGTGGAAGGGATGGGGTTAGTAATCTCATCAACAAAAGTGGGGAATGACTCTGAAAGGTTGGGAACCCCTGGTATGGACCAATTAAATCTTTATTAGATCCGAAAATACAGGCATGACCATCTGGTGAGGCATGCAAAAGGGGCATTTGCTCTCCCCTGAGTAAAGCCTTCTGACTGAGGGCAAGTCGTTTTGAAAATTGGGATCTTTTAGAAGCCAGGTAATCAACAGATCACAATGAACTTACATCGAGTCTGAGTTCAGGCAATCTCTGATCCCTTACTTAACAACTAACATGTCTACAGGACTATTCGGAGAAAATCATCTTTGAAATATTGTTATTAAATAGATTCCATTACTAACTTGAAGAGAAAATTCAGTCATATAACCCAAGATGATTCAGCTTCTATGCAAACCAAGAAATTTCTATACTTCTCACAGTTGTCTTTGTACTTATAAACAGAGTGTCCAAAAACGTAAAGTCCAGTTTGTCCAAAAATTTAAGTAGCATTTTGCAAGAGTGGCTTAATAATTGGGAAGTCCACTGACTCAGACAACATGGTGCAATCAAATGTTGGGCAAAAATATCTGACTCAGCTTGTTCAGATTTTTTCCTAAAAAAATATGGTGTCCGGGACAAAACCATTATACAAATATTGAAAACCAGAATAGAAGAAAAAGGTTGCCACCATCGACATTGAACTTTGGGCAGTGGTTGCCAACTCAATGAATGGATTAACATGGACAAAAGTCACATCGAACCATTCAAGTAATGCATTGCATACAACTATGTTTATTGTATCAAAAAGATTGTTTTGTGACAAATTGGGCATTACTTTTGGGACACCATATCTTATACATTTATGCTTGCACCTACTGAGAAATAACTGGTTTACATAATTCAAGGTTCAGTGATCCTGGAATATTTTAAAAGCTGCAGTGTTGACATGATCAAGATGAAAGACAAACAATTATTAGATCTATACAGCACTCAGTGAATGTATACTTCTGCCAAAATCAGGTCAGGGGAAAAAGTTAACTCCCATAGTCTATTGCCAATCCTTCCACAAAATTTCACTGAAATTCACTGAGAACTTTTGGAGGTATCGTATAGACAAACAGAAAGATGGATAGGACCAAATACATATACCTCTCCAACAACATCATTGGTAGAGATAACTTTTACACTTAATGAAAATTTCACATTCAGAACAAAAATGAAAGATGTATTTTTTTAGATTTATTTCTGTTAATCATTAAAAATAGATTCTTTATAGGAACATATTTAACCACTTTGCAGCAATCGTTTTTTTTTCATACTTGTAAAATCAAGAAAGGCCAAAATACAAATTCAATGAAAAAAATGGTTGAATTAAAATCATGAAATGAAATTCCATCGATTTGATATAATATGAATTTGAAGAGACGAAAAAAAGAGAAAAAAACATTTCCTCAAAATCTGGGACAATGAGAAATAAAGCTTGAAAAAAGACAACTTCTTGATTAGAAAAAAAAATATCTATTATCTTTGATGAATAATCAAATTTATCTCTGTTTTGCAATCATTAACCCATTAACTGTGGCAAAAAGTAAGAGTTATCCATTGCAAGATAAGAGCCCATGTTCACTGCAAGTTATTCCTTTCAAAAATGCTAAGAACAACGCTACATTGAAGTGGTTACTTATCAGTCGCAGGTTTGATTCCTGCAGCAGCCCTATTTATTTATTCTATTTACATTGTCTAAGCCAAATGATATATCCACCGTGTAATAAGGAGATCGTTTCAAAATAACATAACACAATTTACGGTAATTCCTGTTGGATCACATATCCATTTCTTAATGATATACATATATATATATATATATATATATATATATATATGTACATCATGACAAGGCCAATGGGTATTTCTAAAATTTCTTTTCATTTTGCATGAAATTCAGTTTTAATTGTATCTATAATTCTAACTTGAGAGTTTGTGGTTTACGTTTCCTGCTTGGGGGAGGGCGTATAAATATACTAAGTATAAAATGCAAAGTGACTTATATTTACAATCTAAGAAAAAAAAAATAGCTTTTACTCAAGTTTTCAAATGTAAATTTTGTTGCAGTCATAGATGAAGGCAAATCAATTATAGAAGACTTTTATACTGGATGCCCCAAAGTGTAAGACTTCATTTGAATCTAACAGCAATTAAGTTGTCAGATGATCAGATGCCATGATCTAAAATGGAATAAATATTCTATTTGTAACATACTGTATCACACTGGGGAGAAATAAGGTAAGCTACAAGAAATAGCATCGTATGACATGTTTAAATAAACAACAGGAATATCTACAGATCAGGTGTTACTTTTGGGACATCATGTAGTTCCCAATTTAGTCTATATTTGATTATCAGTGACACATGTATAAAATTCAATTTAAGTCTTATGAAGGCACTGAAAAACTGAAGTTTATGAGGAATATGTAAAATTTATGACTTCACAAGTTTGTTGAATGTAACAATAATTGGAGTCACTCTACTACAACTTCCTTATGGTGAGGAGCACCACTACTGCCACCATGCCAACTTAAGTAGTTGAACCATAAAGAGAAATGACTCTCAGTATGGAACAACTGACATAGCAATGTATAAAACCAACTTTTCTCTGACTGATCATAGAGTCTAATCTAACCCTCTCTCTCTCCAGTCTAGCACTCCAATTGAATACTTATTGCCAATCTGGTGGGGTATGTGTAACCCTTGCTACTACCAGTGCTATCTGCACAAACCAGTACGCTAAGGCATTCTCATGAAAAAGATACAAAGATATTTCTTTTGATAGCAATTGTGATTTATAAACCTATCTTGGTCTTGAATACTTTCAATTTCCCATATTTCAGACGTTTTGAATTTTGAAGTCTAAACCACTCAATACCACCCTCAATCAAAAGCATAACCCGTCGGTAGCAGAAATAAAGTTTCTTACTGACAGAATTAAAAAAATCAAATTTTAAAATTTATGTAAAGCTCAAAAGGGTGACTTTGATTCAGTAGATGTACCCCTTGATATTAACATTTGAAATTTTTTGCATGAATTTAAGCGCTGATACCTCCAAGTCAAGGCTGAATAATTGTTTCGAATATTTTTTATTGTACTGACAGAAACATACACTACACATCATAGGCAAAATTAAAATTCTCAAAAAAGTTGCATAGCACCATAAGTATTCCTTATACAAAAATATCAGGTCTCTAAACCATATTTTTATTCTTTCCCATACCAGTCACTAATCTTATATAAATCTCGTCAGATTCATTCGATCTGATTTTCTCTTTATTAAAATCAATTGAGGAGATATCCCATGGTCTACTTACTAGGGAACTTTATATTTTATTCATACTTAATACGCAAATAATATTCTCCCCTTCCATTTGGTAAAGGAATGCCATGAGCCTAAGTAAGTTCCCAACCTGGAGTCTGCAAAGGTATTACAGGGGGGTCTGTGAGCCTGTTGAGTCGGCAGACCTTTGAAAAGTCTGGGGTCCAAGTTTGTTGAGTAGTAGAGGCCCTGTGTGGTACCCGTAGACCCCTGCAAATGCAGAGTAGCACCGGAGCTGCTATATATTTAAATAAGAAATAAAAATTTGAAGAAAAAAAAACACAATCTTGAAAAAAAAAAAAAGTCTATGAAAAGATTAAAAAAGAAAATGAATAAATTAGAAATAAATAAAGATTGTGCGGAGGGGGGACAGTCAGGCTTATCACTGTCACTGTAAGTAGGCAAACCTTTCAAAAGCTGAAGTTCTATAAGGAAATTCATTTGAATAAAAGAGGTCCTTGGTAATGGAAAATGTAGGAACCACTGACTCAAGTGATAAATCATTTCATCTTAATTTCAGTTACTTTTTATTGTAACTTCTCAAACAATCATCTGACAGCGATCAGCAAAGATTGGAAATAAAGACTAAGCCTCAAGCTAAACTCATTTTTCCCCCGAGAAGCCAATCCTAGCAGGACAGCTTCTTTACCAATTAGGCTACAAAAGCAACTGGTTACAGTATCTCAAATCTAACCATATAGCTGTGTCAAACACCAGTCCAAGTCAGTATTGACTTTGTTTTCTCCACTGAAATTATAAGTCTTATAGACATACAAATTTATTTACTTTATATACAATACAAAACTCACATTATTCATTTTCAGTCAGAATAGGCTTATGAATGGAGTTTAATGCTGCAGTAGCCAGGCTTGTCATTCTCTATTTTCCCTCAAAACGCCTGATACACAGCCATTCTATTGTTTACAAACACTAAGGATATCAAAAGCAGTATTATCTTGAATTTATTATTAGATGAAGCATTATGAATTATTCATTTTTCTACAGGTATTTCTTTCATCTTGACTTCAGTTGACAATTTTGGTGGACAGTCCCTAATACTGATATGAATTTTATCTCAAAGGCAAAATAATACATGTACCTCACACTCCTCAAGGAAGTCAATCAGCCAGTTCATTACCCCAAGTATCTGTTGTACTCACTAGTTCTCGCACAATCATCAAACTTAAAGCCAAGAATGATGAGGTACTTGTCGACCTTTACATCTCTTTCATAGATTGCAAGCCGAGACAAGAGAAACTGGAGATATAGGAAGCCAAAGACAACTGAGGCCATAGCCAGCATGTGGGTACTAGCTAGCCAAATCATTGTAGAAAAGGACACTTTAAATCTCCACCTGTCTTTAAAAATATATTTTAAATAACCATTTTGAAGCCCGGTATTTTGTTTAGTTCCAAGGTGATCAAAATGTTTATGGATCAGTTTTGAGAATCGAGATAAAAAGACATGGAATCTAAGGTTTGAATTTCAGGTTGCACCGAATTAAAAAAATTCAATCTAACCAAAATAGAGCATAAACACTGGTGTTTACTTGTTTGAAACCAAACTGTTGCTACTTTTAAAAGCAGTGAAGTGTCAGCATAACCTTTTATCTACCACCTAAAATTAAAGCTATAACTGTCATGCACTCATGAGGGAATGAGTTTGTGAGGACAGAAAAACAATATGGTCAAGTTGGGTTCAAAGACCAGTGGATCCTGTGAGCATGATTAAAGGATGCTAAGCATCAAACATGTTCTGCAAACCTGCCCACTCTCATCTGATCTAGCAAACAAGCAGAAAATCACTCTAGGATGGCAAGTCTTCAGCAGAGCAAGCTCAACCTTCAAAAACAAGAAGATCCCATTAATCCTAAAAAGAAGGGTATACAACCAATGAATCCTGCCGATAGTCACCTATGGAGCTGGAACCTGGAACTTGACCGAGAGACAGACCCACAAACTGAGAACCATGCAACGTGTACATGAGAGAATCATGCTCAACACCACACAGAGAAATCACAAGACAGCACAATATATCCAGAAGAAAACAAGAGTCTGAGACATCATAGAATCCATTAGAAAACTTAAATGGCAATGGGCTGGTCATGTTGCAAGAATGGCAGATAACTGATGGACACCACAACTCACGACATGCATCCGTAGAGATCACATGCAAAACCAAGGCCGGCAGAATTCAAAATGGAGAGACCAACTAGAAAAGTTGAGAAGGTACTGACTCCGCAACAACCATGATAGAGAGTTCTGGCAAATCCTGGGGAAGATCTATGTCCAATGACTGACTATACATCCACCAAACACCAGAGCAGCTGGCTGGCTGGCCCGAGATGGGCACCTGCCGCAGCCAGCCAACTGGCTGGCATGACAAGCTATGATAATGATGATAACTTTCCCAGGAGTCAAGACTAATTCAATTCAACCTATTCCAAATCTTTTTGGTCACACCTTGAATCTTACCTTCATTATTCCAGGTTAGATTTTTTTTTAAATCACAGTAAACTTGTTCTACACCAATATTTAACAAAACATGCATTCTAACGGCACATTTGTATTAAAATTCTCACAAGACAAACATCAGAGATTAGATTGCAGCAACGGCACACAAAGATTTCATGGTATTATTTCAAAAACTAAAATTTGTAAATGAGGGGCATCAGACAGCGAAACATAATAAAAAGTCATTTTTCTCATTATCAAAAGACTTCATATAAAATCCACCCTTCATAACAGCACTTTTAAATTCACCCAGAAGTCAATCATAATAGGGTATCTTTTGTATACTGCTCACATTCCAGAATCAAGAAAAAAAGTTTTGTTTGTACACCTATCCATAGCTATGGAACCCTCCCAACAACAGAATAGAGTTACAATTGAGTAAATACAACAAGCCAATGGAAAATGCAGATGCAGAGATATTTTGATCTCAAAATGAGATCAACTAAAAATCCCTTTTTTTAAAAAAGAAAGGGGGGGGGATTATTCATAAATCCTTGTTCAGGTTAAGCATCCTATTCAAATTTTGCATCCAAAACACTGCATGACCACCCTTACCTTTCTTTTCCATATATATTTATGAGTGGCAACACATGATACGTGCTCAACACACCATTTTCAAAGAGTTGATATTTTTTGTATTTTTGGACTTACAATGTTCAGTTTGTTTGAACCTAAAGAGGGACAACAAAAAAAACTTTTTTTTTAAACTGAACATTTTAGCTTAAGATGGAAATATCAATTTTTTTTTTTTTTTTAAATGGTGCAGTTATATGCTGAATTATAATCTGAAATAATGTCCGATCTATATGTTTAATTTAGTATTAATAGGTGTTTGCCTGATCCAATGAGTATCGCATCTCTGGATAGCCTTGTACATGTGGGTCATTATTCTAGAAGAACTATGCACTATGGTAAAACAGGACGCCAATGGGGGAAGTGGAACTTTCTGTTGTGGAAATATTTGGCCCTATCATTCACATAGTTGGTATGTGTCAAAGCAACTTCCATCTCTTCATCCTTTCACAGTAACACTCTTCTACAATGAAAGTGGTATCTTCCAGCAGGACAATTGCTTTAAAAAAATGGTGCAAAATGGTGCATTGGGCACTTATCACACATGGCCCCTCACATATTGCATTTCAGATACTATTTTCCATTTCATCTATTTCTGCAGCAATGATGATTTACTTTTGTTCCAGACATTCAACAGGGACTAACTAGTTGTTATCAGTCAAAAATGTCGAATTTTATCATAAGACTCGATTGATTAAAACAAAAATGAATGATTTAGAAAAGACTGGATCTAACTCCTTTGGATCTGAAAAGTTTTTCATCAGAAATACAATGAAAAATAGCATCCAAAATAATTTTCTTTACATTATAAAAACTAGTAAATCCCGTTAAAACATCCAAAACTAAAAATAAAGGATCAGTGACTCAGAAATAAAACAAGAAATAGCATTTGAAACACAATATAATTTATTTTGAAAAATATATAAGGGAGGTAATTCAATGTTTGGAACATGGAATTTGAAGATGATACTAAACTGAAGCAAAGCCATCAATTCAACCATCATTTAAGACGTTTTCGGAAGAAACATTCGGATGAATCAAAATTTTCCAGTTTATAATCATAGTTGCTTTTTGGAAAAAATTTTTAAGAGTTTGGGTTTTTTTTTTTAAAGAAATATTTTGTACACCTGAACTTTTATATGGTTTTTATTTTATAATAAAAAAATATTTACTGAAACAATGCAGCACTCATTTCTCATCATCCTCTACAAACACTGAACGTTCGTTTCAAGGGATCTTGAAATTTAAAGAAAATAAAATAAAAATATAAGATTGACCAGACAGCATCTAACCCAGTGATTCCCAAGTTGTACACCGTGGCTCCCAGCCATGTAATAGAGAATGAGAGAGGTGCGGGAAAGTATGAGAACCACTGATCTAATCAAAAGAGTTTTAGCTCATCCATAATCCAGGAAATTATCTCCAGTTACATTCTCCGTCAGATCAGAGAAGGAAAAAAAAAATTAAAATAATTTATGACAATATACAGTATTGATCAAAAATCACGTCTGGCCCATGGAAAATTGATGCTGTGAATACAGGGCTAGAGCTCCAATCTCCTAAGTTGAACTTTTGACTTTATTGGTACACATAAATCTTGGTTGTAATCAATGGTGGACAAGAGTCAGGTTCAGTCTAGGAAATTGGCACTTTACGATTTCAACTGAAGAATCAATTATCTTGAGATAGACATCAGTTTTAACCTCCACTGTAAATGTACTTTAATATCTGTCAAAATTATGAGTTTACACTTAATACTGGTTTTTGGCAACCAATTCTCCACCTCCTCCTCCGTCATCCAAATTTTACAAATTTCTATCTTTTGTTCATCCCCCACTTGACAAAAATATCCATTTGAACATTTTCAACTGTATAAAAGCCAAAATGAGACTTATACATTTACACCTGGTCTCATGAGGCAAATACACCTTTATTTCAAGATTAATTTCTCAAAGATCAAGTAATAAACTCTCATAATGGCACTAATTAATGTTCATGCCTTCTAACGTCATGTTTGTTTTTATATTTTTTAAAAAGACCGCTGTTGCAGATTAGTTTGCAGCAACACACGAAAATTCCGATGCATTATTTTAAAAACTAAAATAAGTAAACTCTTAAAATAATGCTGCCAACATGGAGCATTAAACTGTGAAAAGGTGATAAAAAGTCATTTTTATTTCTACTTCTCGGTTCCTGATTATTAATACATTTTGTATAAAATCCACCCGTTATGATGGGCGTTTACTGTCATTTGTTTTTAAATCATAAATACATGTAATTAAAAGGTTTAAACTGCATCAAAAAAGCCACGAACAGTACTAACTCTTAATTCAAGAACCACTGAATATCATATCTTTTAACAGTGGAGTTCTTCCGTGAATAGCATAAAAATTAATAGAACTCTTCCACTAATTGGAATTTTTTTTTCTTTTTTGATTAAGAAATTTACCTAATAGGCGTAGGGAAGTAACTTTAATTAGACGTTATCTCCCTTGACATAGAAATTCAATTTTTCATTTTATTTTAGATAAGAATTTAAAAGTTGAAGTGAATTTCCACCCAAGAATAGAGATTCTTTCAGATGGCTGTATGTGACTGATTTTTCTTTTTTGCGGTGAGCATAGGGTTTCAGTTTATTGTTTTTTTTTTAATTTGTTCCCAACCACGATTAACAAATATTTAAACATGTATATACAATATGAGGGCAACTAAGAACATGACCATAGGGAGTGTATATATACATACGTACACACACAATCAATACATATATATATACAAACATACAGATGAAAAATGAAAAAAAAAATTGTAGTAAAAATGGTTTTGCGACATACGAACATTGAAAACACAAACAAAAAATATGACTGCGTGTATGAGAATAAAATGGCGGCTTCGATGAATGAAAAAAAAAAAAATTACGCAGAATGAAGAGAAGAAAAATAGCAAGGACCTGGCATGTCAAACCCATTCTTTCTCATCGAATAAGAGCCAGGGGCCCAATAGCATGTCAACAAATGCCACGCTTTCTTTTTTAGCGTTGGTTGAAAGCATTTGGTTCAATCTGGGCTTTTATTGTCAACACTTTGTCATCAGTCTTTTTTTGAACCCCAGAACAGATTATCCTAGAGATAATCATTTTTGCATTCAGTCTTTCTTCAAAACATCACAGGGCATGAAAAAGAAATGTTTTCGGATAGAAAAACTTTCAAAATATTGACAAAAATAAAATGCTTAGAAGAAAAAAAAAAGTTGTTCTGTTATGGGGTTCAGGTCTTGCTCTTCAGTCTGCTTTAGGTTTTGTAAAATCCATTTCTTGTAAATTCTTTCTATTTTGTGAATAGAGAACTTTCATATTAAACGTTCAGTTGGTGGTATCTTTATAACATTGCCAAGTTCCACTCGAGATCCGGACATTTCTTGTCGACTGGGACTGTACGTTCCACTGGTGGCCCTCTTTTTACGAGCATTTAGTACAAAGAAAACAACTCCTGAAAGAAAAGAAAAAAAAATGCAAAGAATCAATCAATTGATAATTTCAATGAGTCAATCTTTAATGAGAGTAATTTCTTCATGAAAGACAATTTTTATAAGTTGGTTTTTGTGATTGTAATAATATCTTCTAAGCTGCTTAGATTTCAACAAGAATTCAACTTTTCAACTTTAATCAAACACAAGTTTCAAAATTGTCAATCATAGATATGAAGTTGACTTTTATTGCACAAATGGAATGTTCTTCCTTGAAACATTTTTTTTGTAAAGAAAATATCTTCTTAAATGAATAAAATCAGATAATAGGAACAAAATCTTTGTATGTTTTTGCATTTTATTCTTTGAACAAAGAATATGGATCGGAGCCCTCATATCTTCATAGCCAGTCACTTTTTTTTCTTCCATGTTCAAGAGTACATGAAGAAATGGGTTGTACAACTGTCACAATCATAGATTTGCGCCATATATTTATGGAACTAAACCAAGCGATTGACCCGCAAACTGAGAACCACGCAACATGCACATGGAAGAATTGTGCTTAACCTCACATGGAGAGATCACAGAACAGCATAGTATATTAAGGAGAAAACAGAAGTTTGCAACATCATTGAAAACTTAAATGGCAATGGGCTGGTCATGTTGCAAGAATGGCAGACAACCAATGGACATCATAACTCACAACATGGATCCCCAGAGATCACATACAAAACTGAGGCTGACAGGGTACTAGATGGAGAGATGAACTAGACAAATTCAGAACGTACTGGCTCCACAATGCCCACAATAAAGAAGCGTGGCGAATCCTGGGAAAGACCTACATCCAATGATGGATGATGATGATGAACCTTGGGAAAACTTGCACTATGAGAAAAAAAGGTTCTAAATACCATGAATTTCTAGTGGGACTGGCCCAAGGGTTCTAGGCACCCAAGGCAAGTTGAACTTCAGAACTCTTTAAGGCATAGCATCATTTTATATATTATTACAGTGAGAAAAATAAACAAGCAATTTATACTTGAACCAACGAGTCGATCTACCGGTTGTCCACAACTAAAATTACGAAACCTAGAAATGGATTTCAAGGAGTGAACAAATTGCAGTTTTACTAGAAGCTACCAGTGTGAAGGGGTTCGTCAAATTGGAGTGTGTTCTATTATGTGTTCAACTGAAGCTACACAATACACGGGTTAGGGGCAGGACAAGTCGTGCAATGTTGTTTATAACAAAAAGGCAATCAAGAACTTTTTTCTTCTTTAATTCATTTGTTAATTTTAAGCACTTGAATGTAAAATTTATGAGTTAAAATTAACTTTTAAATCTAAATTAAAAAGAGAAAATGTAACAGAACTTCAAAGCAATTAGAGCATCAATTTCTAATTACAGTAATAAAATGCTTAATGAGATGTTCAATTTTAGTTTATTCAGATAAAAGATTGTTAATCACCATTGTTGCTGGGTTTTTTGTCACTATCTACCCCCATCTTGAGTTTTTGCCCACGTGTTTGGTTATAATATGGGACAAGAACAGTTAAGATGGAGATTTTTTTTGTTATGCCTCCTTGGGCATCTCCAGTTATACATAATATTTACACATCAACTTTAAAATAATTACAAATTTCATGAAACATATTCACTGTAGATAAATACTAACAAACATCTACAATAAATAGTGTCAAGAAAAAAATAAGATTAATAAATGGTGTTTTGCAAGATCTTCAAGAAATAAAAGATAGAAAAGTAAGTTCATGTCAATAGTATTTTTAGAAATTCTTGTCTGAATTTTGTTAGATAGGGTTTATTAATCATTATGTATGACATGGTCTGTGTGTTCATTTATTCACAACATTTTGGCCATGTACCCTCCAGCCTTGTTGATTCTAGAAAGAGGAATCACTACTCAGACTGCATACTCGATTAGACTGGACATGTCATATCTGTTTGTTTTTTTTTGTATTTCCATATTGTGTTTGGAGATTTTAGAGTTTCCTGCTTTGCATTGGGTAATATGATTTTTTGGGGGGGGTTAAAAGAAGTCTTCTATGAGAAATGCCCACATGCTATTGATATCAATGGTCTTCATAATAAACTTCTTGAAAAAGCAGAAGCTGAATTACCCAATGCAAAGGAAGAAACTCCGAAGTACCCTGATGACACAGCCCCGATATAAAAAGAAAAAAAACAAAAAAAAACGGATATATCTCCATAGCCGAAGGTACAAAGCCAAAACTTGCAAAAAAAAAAAAAAAAAAAAAAAAAAGCGATACCGACAAGGAAGGAAATCTGGCCATATCATACATAATAAAAATTTTTTTGATAAAACTCTTCTCTTTGGGCTTCAGTTACTTGTTACTCAAATGATAAGTAAATATTGAAACAATTGTTCCTTCTAATTTATAGAAGTCTGTGTACACAAAAATCTTACATTCTGGAAATCTATTATCTGTGACAAAAGTTTGTGTGCCCGGAATGTTTGTGCAAACTTAAATCTTATTAAGTAATTTTGATACAGCCAATATTTCATGACTAATAAAACAGTATTGGTGGGTTTTAATATCATACAAGTATTTAATTGCAATAGTTAAGATTTTATTCTATACTTTGACTTTAAACTACTTTATTCAGTTTGTTGTTCCATTAAACAGAACATCAATGAGGATTCCTTATTTCATGTTAATAAAAACGGTTAGCAAAGGCATTTAAATTAGTATAATTATTTAAAATATTATTATTGAAAAACTGTAGACATCAAAGCTAGTGAAAGGTTCTATCCTTTTTTTATGTTTGCATATTTATGGTTTTGTTTTTTTGTCTACTGACTTGGAAATTGGCATCTGAACAGAAAAAAAAAAAAGTTTTTTTGACTTTCTGGGGGCCATAATCTAATAGGTTTATTAATAAGATCTAAATTCTCCAGAAACTAAATTTTTCTGGATGTCTTTTGGGGGTTTTTTAAGAGGTTTTCCACTGGAAAATGCCAGTGATGTCATAAATAGAATTTATTCTGACCATATTTATTCTCCAATGGAATTTTTTTAAATGACTGAATTCTGACACTACGGTTGTTCAATGATGAACTTAGATGGAGAGTTATACTTATAAATTACTAAATCATTTTAGGTAACTAATGTTTTGTGTGCACATGATGACTGAAAGAACTGTATTATCATGTTTTGATATGATTCTACTTAGATTTCATTCAACAAAATAACGTATTCAGTCAAGATTTTATTTTATATTTTGAACTATTTTGTTCAATTTGATGTCCTATATTCTTATATGATGCGGTGTCAAAGTGAACACATATATATACACACACACACACATATATATATATATCCTCTGTTCCGTCTCTACAGACAACAGAAAGAAACTGAATGGGACAGTCCAAGGTGCATGCCTGGACGGAGTGACGCCCAGTTGCTGATGTAGTCCAGAGGAAAGCAGAGTGATACATCTGGCATCAGCTTGGCTGCAGGAACTGCCAGAAGTATTTCAAACCACCTCCATTCCCTGGTTTGGAATAAGAGTTGTCCTTTTCCTGGACTGGTTGCCTTCCCAAGGTTAGGGAGACCAGTCAGCCCCACTATTCTGAGGGGCATTTTTGTCCAATGAAAAGCTTTAAATACTCTGTACTTATGCCAAGTATAAAACACATAAACTTCAGCACTTGAGACACATGTGCTAAACATTATACCACCCGAGCGGACAGTTAAAATAAATTACCAATGAAAACATTATCCCAAATGTGGTGTTTGAAAACCAACTATTCAACAGAGGCAGTTCACAAAGAATTAATTTTCAATACAATATAATTATTTATAATCATTTAATACAACATTATTTCAAGTTACTGCTCTTTTGTTAATACATTAATTTCCTTTGTGTGCTGGTTGCAAACTGGGTGTGCACGTGCACTTAGAGGGAACTAGGGTTTTCAAATTGTGAGAGGAAGATCATTAGAGATGGAACTCGTCCAATGTGAGATGAGGGTGGAAAAAGGGTGGAAAAAAAAAAAAAAAAAAAAAAAAAAAATCAAACGTACCACCTGTAAGAAGACGACAGCAGGATCAAAGCGAAAGTAGGAAGAAAAAGAAACAAAAAAAAGGATTTAAAAATCTAAGCATGTAAAATATTTGAAGAGAAAACAAATATGAATTAATTTAGAGTTTTATTTTTCATTAGATGAATTATCGTCATTCATCATCATTATTTTCTGACAATTAACTACTTTTCATCTGAATCTTTATCGCAACCCAACTCAGGCCGCTAATCTACAGCAGAGAGTAAACAGCACCGATCAGAAATGAAGAATAAGCCTCTGGTGAAATTAAAACTCACATCTCTAATGGGAAGCCAGGTTTACACCTTGCCGCTCTACCCATTAAGCTAGAGAAGCCAACTAACGGATAGAAGAGCAAATCAATCCTTCAAACTTGCTCTCAACACTGATCTCTTGCCACCATATTTGTTTATAACTGGTAGTGTTAATATCAGTGCAGCAAATATTTCATCAATTATTTATTTTTGACATCTATATTATTCATCAGATTGACAGCCTGAGTAGAACAGCAACAAAACGCAACTGAAACAAGCCTGCTTAATGCAGGGTCAAAAAATAATCTGAATGTTCAACTCAATAGTTTCAAGTTGATGTAGTGAGTAATTGATAGGTAACACTTGGCATGTAAAATGGGAGACAATTCTGAGATAATCAAGTATGGATTGTCTCCCTTAGAATTGATGCCCTATGCAGTAAATCTTTCCTTTTTTTGAGCTACAAGTCTAGAGCTTAGTTTGAAGTTAATGGTCAGGTAATGATATTTTTCAATGAAATTTTTTTCAATAATCATGTTCATCAATTCTCAAACAATTGAAAGAGTCACAATGAAAATAAATTCCAAGCAGTAATTGTTCATTTATTTCAAAACAATTCAAGATGAACAACAAATTACAAACATAACAAGTTTGAAATAAAATTAATTTTTTTTTTCTGTTGGGATTCTTGATTATTGGCGTGTAAAATGGGAGATAACTCAATTCAAATCAACTAAGAATTGTCTTGCCAAGAGTAGTTGCTCGATATGACAAATTTTTCCCCCATTTTTGGTTGATAGTCCAGAGTTTTAAGTTTTTATCAAATCAATTTTTAATCATTTTTTTGTAATTGAATTAAATCTGTTGAAAGTCTTCAAAATAAAACACCTCGCCCATTTACTGCAAATGACTGAATTTTCAGTCATTAGAGCTCAATGAAAACAAAACGGTTATCCGTAACAATTGGCATGTAAAATAGAAGGTAACTCTCTGAGAATCAAGTAAGGATTGTCTCCCCTAGAATTATTGCCAAATCCGGCAATTTTTCTCCTTTTGTTTGACAAACATTCTCAAATTTTTAGTTATTTATGGTAGATAACTTGAAAAAGATTCATTAACATTTGAACTTTTGTTCCAAACAAACCAATCTATTCTTAAAACTTTTGATGTTGTCAACACAACATTCTGGTTGATCCATTCATCAGCCTTCATCAGGTGTATGATCCAAGAAAAGAGACAAACCTTTCTTCTCCACGCGAAGAATCAAGGCGAATCTTTTTTTTTCTCATTCTCTTGGACTAAACAACTGACGGGGACTGAAGGATGGTTCAGCTGAAACGTTGCGTTGACAACAAGGATTAGAAAGAGAAATTTGATCGTCCAAACAAAACATCTGGAACATTTATTTTAATGTGAAAAAAAGTATAAAAATGACATATACAAGTATGTATCATAATCATATTTACAAAATATCTAAAGCTTTGAACATTTCTGGTGGCATAGTAGATAAACACAATTCTTTTTAAAATCATTTACATCTGTCAATGACACAATATACTCAGGTAATCTATAGACCAACCACTTTATTGCTTAAAAAAAAAAAAGAAAATTTTCTGATAATTGATCTACTTCTATTTGCTTCTACAGTATAAGTGCAGCATCTCAGTCTCTTGTACTACCTTATAGTAGAAAAAAAAATAAAGCTATATCAGTGTCTTCTATTTTAAATCATGCATAATCTTGAACATTTCTATCAGATATCTCTGCAAAAGTTTCCAGTAGATAAAAATACATTGGATGACAAAAACTGAATCGAACTCACCTATGATGATTGCTAAGAGTAAAAATGCAAGTGGAATCCCGATATAAAGATAAAGAGATAAGTCTGCGCCTGCAATCAACTGAAATAGAAAACAAATTCAAAATGTTCAAAATTATTTCTTTAGGGTCAAAGGTGATTTTTTTTCAAAAGTCAAAGGTGAAAAAGAAAAAAAAAAATGGATGTAGGAAATGTAATTGCACATAGATCTGCCCCAAGATTTAATCAGTCCTTCTGTCGTCCATTTGTCTACGCTTCCACAAGATATCATGGAAATTTATCAAGATCTTCCGGAGAGATTGTGTGGACAGACATGAAATTTTGGCAATATTAAGTCTTTTTTAAATCATCACTGCCTAACAAAAGGTGAAAGAAATGATTCATTTACTGACTATCCCTTTTTCCGAATTTCATTTGATCCAAGCCCCATACAGAGCATGCTGCCAAAAGACATTGGTTACATGACAGTTTCTATTGAGTGACTAACAAGACGTATTTGAAAGCAATTGACTTTTAATGTTTAAAACTTATGGAAGAGTCATTAAAATTTTTTATTTTGTTATGAAGAATCGAACCCAATTTTTTCTAAACCTAATTTTGATGTCCACAAAAGAAGTTTCAGTGCTTCTACATCAGTTATACTATCTCAGCATATCTATATACTAGTGGCATAGTAGCTACCGCCTTATGTACATACGGTGAGTCTCAGAGGGAAAATGGAATATGACATTTTGATTTGAATGCAAATTTCCCCATTGTTTTAATTCTTTCTATCCTAATTTCCAGCCAGTCACCACTATAAACCACCCACTTCCACCAGCATGGCAACCCCCAAAATGAAGAGCTGGGAAGGGAATAGTCAAGAGATTATATTAATGAAAAGTACAACTATTTATGTTACCACTTAATTCAGTGGAAAATCCCAATAGAAAGGTGATCTCAGTTTGATTCACTGGAAATTGTGGATCACTTTTACATGGTAAAACAAAGATGGATTACAAATGCAGAATATTTATTGATTGATTCGATATTTGATTTCATTAGTTCAACGACCATTACTCAAATCTTAATCATTTAATATTCTACATCAATCAATTTATCAATTGATTTTAATCATTTAATACTTAACAACAGACCGGGACATTTTTGACAGGTTGTATGCTAGCTTTGATTGATTCCTTCCTCATAATTTTGATACATGATGAAATGATTTTCATCAATATGCTTACATTGATACTTACTCTTGAAAGATAATATGCAAAGTTCTCACCTTTTCAGCACAAATCGCCCCCTGCCATCCATCACGACACGTACAATTCGCATGAGCACCATTCCCAACCAGAACATAAGAACAATTAGCACTGTTCATGCAAGGGTTCTTTTCAATAGAGCAAGGGTTTTCAAATTGGCAGTTTTGACCCAAGAATTTCAGCGTGTTGCATTCACATTCATAACTCCCAATGGAATTTTTGCATTTGCCGTTATTCTGACAAGGATTGTTGTCACATTCGTTTATGTCTTCACTGCAGTTCTTTCCCTGGTATCCTGAACCTGGACGAGAATATTTGTATTTTATTATAGATTCATGCAAAAGGTTTAGTGATATTTTCAGACACAGAATACATTGATATTCATTTTTTTTATAAATTTTTACCCTTATTTATTCAAGCAAAGTTGCAATTTCAATTAGGTAAAGGTTTAGAGTATGAAGGGAAGGTGTATAGCTAATTTAATAGTGAAATTGTTACAGAATTCAAATATTATTGGGTACAATTATCTTTCTCTCACAGATAACTAAATAATAGGAGTTCTCTAAGGGAAGTAACTCTTGTGTCAAAATATGGAAGTTGCCCCCCCCCCTCGAGTTTACAATCAAAAATGTGATATACCATGTGATTTTCCTCAAGTTGATGAGAGAAAATGTTAATCACAAGCAATCCTATTCTCCAATTTCTTCATAGAATTACTTCTTGAAAAATTGAGATTGTTCTACATACAGGGTTGCCAGATTTGACCAGAAGGGGAGATAATTTCATGTTTTATTTTAGAGAGTTACTTAACACAGGTATTGGGAGAACACTGAATTCAGAAATAGGATGAGTCTAGAGGCAGAGATTAAGATAACACTGAATTTGGAAATTGGATGAGTCTGGAGACAGAGGTGAAATAGCAGCCCCTAGAGGCAGGCATTGAACCACTACAACCTTGGTTCACTATAGATTCATATTTCAAATATTCCACAGCACTCCTCCAGACAAGAATACAAAATCATTATCAGATCAGTTGGCCATTTGGATGGTTTGGGATGATTCAGTCAAGACACTTTTGATTTGATTCATCAAATCTAACAAAGTTTTTTTTTTTATCTCAGGCCTTCCTGGTGTGTTCATTTCATGATTTAGTGGGTTAGTCAGATCATTGTAAGCCTCACTGCAAGATGATATTGTATTTGTACAGAGAACTAGTTGTCTGGATTTGTTGTTTTTTTCATTTGTTTTTACTTAGTAGTTCAGATTTTTGGTTCTTCCCTTTATATGTATGTAAATAACTATAAAACTGAACATGACTGTCTTTTACTGTCAATATTTTGGGGAAGTTGGGCGGAGGAGTCCCTTTGGGGTAAGACAGCTCTACTCTTGAAATGCTTACATTATGTTGTGATTCTTTAAATAGAGACTTTTTTTGTTTTGTTTTTTTTTCATTTATCTCTTAGGGATTTCCTTAGTCTATTCATTTAAAAATCACACTGAAGTTTGCATCTTGTAATAATTTCTCTTTATATACTCAAGTAAAATGACTACTTTACTCATGTAGGCAAAAAAATGATCGATTTTGAAATTGTATTGTACTTTAAAAATAAAAAAATGAAAAAAAAAAAAAAAAGTACGTTGCCCAATATTTCCTGGTTTGTGATCAACCAGAATGAACCAGGATTTGTGAAGAAAAAAAAAAAACCATGATTAATATCAATAGTTACCTCCCTTGTCATATGCTGGTGACCTAAAATATAGACTTGGACCAGTCAATTGCAATAATATTCTTTAGAAGGAACTTCAGAGGAACTATAAGAAACAATTTCTATATTCAAAAGGCGGGAAAAAAGATTTCCCTAAAATTCAAGATGATTCACTCAAAACAATTTGTCTGAACAAAGATTAATAGAGATAAGTTATATAAAATCATCAATTGTACACATTATGAATTCAGTTTTAAAGGCATATTGACTGCTCTATACTGGTCATATAGCACCAAACGATAGGTGACTATCAAATATATCCAAGTTTTTTGGTTTTTTAGGTCTTTATATTTTTGAGTCCATTTTTTTTCACTAAAAAAAATCTACTAAAATATACAATTCTTTTTTTCATTCACAGAAGACAGATCTTGTAGAAGAAGAGAAATTTCAATTCATATTTTTTAGAAATAAAATAAAAGTCGTTTCAAAAAAAGAGGCAACCATCGGATAAGAGAGTAAGAATTTACGCAAATTACGCAAGCATAAATTGCATGCTTCTGTATTAGGTACGCAACAACAGTGAATCCACAGACAACAGTATTTTGCAGTTGAAATGATTGCATCATGCACTAGCCTCATTCAAGCACCCATTCCTTCGTGTTGTGACAGCTATGTCATTTTCCTATGTAATGAAACAGGGTAAGAACCCAAATTTAAGTGAGAGGAAATTTATTCCAAAATCTATTATGAAATTAAAATGTATACATAACATTTTTCAGGGATTTGCATCTTGGAAAAAAAAATTTTCAAATGAGATAAAAGTTATTAAATTAAAATAATTTAAATACAAGTAGTCAAAAATGGAAATGGATACTTTTCGAAACACCCTGTGTACTATGCAGAAACTTCAGGTGGAACACAGACAATTCCAATTACGTTATGATCGAATACGAGTTATTATATTCAAACTCACCTTCTAAACAGCGACATTCATACGAATCTGTGGTATAATTCTGGGAACAAACAGAACTATGTTGACAAGGATTATCAGTACAGCGGCCCTTATACTGACAGAGTGGACCTAGAAAAAAAAAAGAAAAGGAATGCAGCATTACTTTTTATCAGAAAGATTTCAGAAGAAGTTGTCAATATTCCTGAGAAAGCATTTAGAAATGTGCCTATAAGTAATAAATAAAAGGAATCCCTGCAACACCAAATGCTCTTTCAGTAAATCTTACTATTTTGTATTGTATTGATATATGTTTTTGGTACTCAGAGCTATAGTGGCACTATTACAATAGACATGAGCAACACTGCCTCAAATTTTTTCATGGTCTGCATGGGACAATACAGTCAGTGAGCAACTGAAGAAGTGGGGTACGCAGAAAATATTTTTAATCCTGAGGAGATCATTAATTTTCTTTTCTATCCAAAGTCCATGAAACAAAGGTCAGTTACTTGAAGTGTAAAAAAGAAAGGATTTATTCAGTGATTCCATTTTTCTTTTTATATTTGTTCATTATTATTTAATGCTATACCTTTTCTTTATTAATACATTGAATATAAAGTATATATATATGAATTGTGTTAAATTGTATAGAAACTTAGAAAGAGACAAAAAAGACCGAGAATAAACAAGAGAGGAATTTGGGTTGAAAGCAATTATTTGGCCTTTGCATTACTGGCAGGCTGTTCAGCACAATCATGAGTGCATCACTTTGTAGAAAGGGCTACCCTATTGGTGACAGGTTTGATTTCAACAGCAGCCCCTTTTTCTTTAATTTTTAAGTCTATATATGTTGTCTAAATTGAATTATATATCAACCGTGTAATGATGGGTGATCATTTCAAATGAGTTTCTATACAATAGAACTCAATTTATAATTCATTTTGTCGGACCAAATATGTCCATTTCTTGAATAAAAGTATAATATATATATATATATATATATATATATATATATATATATACACATAAAATATAATATAATCTGATCTTTGCATAAACCAGCAAACAAATGGTGCTACTTGGAGCAAGAGTAATGTAATGTTTGCTTGTTTGGCAACATCTTTTTATTATTAAACACTTTTTTCCTCCATTGGAAACTCTCAAAATATGTGCACAGTATAAAATATCACTGATTGGTATAATTGTTCCAAGTCCACGGCCATGTAACCCTTCAGCTAGGAAGGAACACAAAATATGGCTGATTTTTTTTTTTTTTTAAGGTCATACCCCCAAGTAATGAAATCTCACCTAAATTTTGATATTAGTAGTAAACTTGTAAGTCTCACTCACCATTCTCAGTGAGTTTAACATTGTGACAAATTTGGATTTGTCTTGGTAGTAGATATGGTACTCCTAATACAATTAGCATTAACAAAAGCGTTAAACCTCATAATACTACTACTACTTTTAGTAGAGTACACCACATATTGATACTATCATCAATTCATGGTAATGTTTTTCATTGTTTTAATTATGAAAAAAATGAAGTAAAGAAAGGACTTCATTTTTACTCAAGATATCAAATCATGGGTATCAGTCAGCTCTTAAATTCATGAACCGCTTGAAACCACTCATGAACAGAGGAACTTTTCAATAATTAGAATTCTAATTCTTTCAAGCCACGGTCACATGGCCATTGTATTTGTATAATTTTGTCATAAATGAAATCCATATTTTATGACCCTCAAAATGATATACCAGTTCACAGGGTTCTTTAAAAAATGAGAATCCGTCCATAATGTCCTTGCCACTTTTTCTTTGTAACCCTTGAAGAAAACCACGGCTGAATGAGTTGAATCAAATTCTTTTGAAAACTCTTGATAAAAAACTTTCAAATTCATCAGAAAGTGCAATGCAAAGATTTGAATTTTTTTAATATGTATTTAAGAGTTAATTTATTTTTCATACAACACATATAGTAACATTTACATCAGAGACTAGTGCTTCCTAAATGGTGCATACCCACATACAAGGCTTTGACCGTGCTGCAAAATGGATAGAAATATTAGTTTACAAATAATAGAGCCAATCACAAACCCAAAATAATACCTGTATCATTTACCCTTTGGTCACAAGTGGAAGGAGATAGACAGCATTTACTTTCTCTCCTCCCCAACCCTGGATCAGGCCTTCCCATCGAGAGCAAAGGAGATTTGAGTTGGAACCTTATAGAGGCCAGGACATCAAGGAGTCACTATAAACAGTAACAGCTAAGGAAAAGTCACAGCTTGGGCATTCCTAAGTCCCATACCTGACAACAAACTTTTGGATATATCTTTTCCCCCCACCACCACCCTTGGAAAAATGGCAATGTATACTTGGGTCGGCATCATTTACCCTGGCGTGCAACAAAGCAAACTTCTGTCCAGAAAAGGAGCTTAAATCGAAGAACATTCACGCAGCAATTGATCAACAAGAGGAAAACACTGGGTTACACAAATAAAAGTGAGGGGGTCAAAAGTTTTGTGCATTTATCAAAAGGAAGGGGGGGCATGACCCCCATCAAAAGTGTACAGTGTGACAACGAAGAAGGTGGTGGGTACAACGTTACAACACAGCTTGCTCAGTGAAGGGTTAATACCTTCATAATATTTGGGGCAGAGACAGAACCATTCCTTTCCTGTTTCAAAACATGTGCTATTGAAAGCACACTTAATGTTTCGACAGTTAGGGATGTCACAGTTCTTGCCTTCATAGCCACTATCTTCCTTACAGTCACAAAAGTAACTACCATGGAGATTGTCACAGGATGAATTATGTTTACAGGGACTCCCTTCCGGAGCTTCACATTCATTTATGTCATCCGCACACAAGTAGCCTAGATGAAAGGAGAATTGGAAAAAAAACAAAAAAAAAAACAAAGGCATGAACCAGGAGAACATCAGTAGAACAAAATATTACAGAAAAGAAAATACATTTGAATATTTGTTAAAACAGATAGCTATAGTTCATATACAATGCATGTATAAAAAAAATTAAAAAATCATACCTTTGAAAGATAAATATAAATAAAATAGAAATGTATGAATACTAAAAATATTAGAAATGCCAGATAGAATGAAAATAAATAGATAGGGTCCACCTTATGGTACATCAGCTCCTCCAAAACAGTCATTTTTTTTCTAATTTGATTGATAAGTGTCGGGGAATTATAGCAGTATTCTGGTTATGAATGATTTTATGGTACAATGATGCTTCCATATATATATCATTTACTGCCAATATGTTTCCAAGTAAATTCTCAGTCTCCAACTCATCCAGGTTGGAAGCACACACAAAAACCTTCAAAATGATGAAAAGAAAAGTTGCCAAATATGAAACTCCCAAATATTCACCTCCATATCCTGTGCCCGTGCAATTACAATCAAAAGAGCCAGGTAAGTTTTTACAAACTCCATTATTAAGGCACCATTCAGTTCGGTTTTCACATTCATTGATGTCATCTTTGCAGGTTTTGCCACTCCAGCCTGGAAGAAAAAAAAAAGAAACAACTTCTTATAAAATTGCAGAGTAAATATATAAGAAATATCTGTACCTGGCATAAATGAATACTCACAGCTTGTGCAGGTGCAAGAACTAATCACAGAAAATATATCA
Source organism: Thysanoteuthis rhombus (assembly GCA_963457665.1). Taxonomy (NCBI): domain Eukaryota; kingdom Metazoa; phylum Mollusca; class Cephalopoda; order Oegopsida; family Thysanoteuthidae; genus Thysanoteuthis; species Thysanoteuthis major. The sequence continues at coordinate 1,780,356 of OY735227.1, read as the reverse complement.
AATTATCTAAAAGATATTGGCACAAGACTAGGGAAGTACTGTTGATCCAAAATGACCATAGAGGCCCATAAAAAGCACTTTTTCAGAAGAAAAAAACAACTTTTAGATGGTTCCTAGTGATGTACTTATGCAAATTTTCAAGGTTGTAGCCCCAAAAATGTTATCAGAAGCACCGGGATACACAGTCAGAGAGAAAAGAATCTGTCGCTCACTAGGCTGGTTGGTCGAGCAAGTCATTTGTGAGTCTATGATGATTTGGTTATCAATCTACCCATCAATTCTATGTTTACACACCCAAAATATTTAGACATTTGACTTATGAATATATTTATTTATTTATACACAGCATATAACCATACATACCAAAAAAAAAAATGCTTTACTGAAAATTGGTGATAACTTTATAAATTGTAGTCAAATAAGTTTCATTTTGGACCATACAATGGTAGAATTTGCCTGTAGTATTCAAATTCAAGCAGATTCAAACAGGTATCAATTCCTGTGAGTGTTTTGGTATGGCCTCAATGAACCTTTGTAGGAAGTTCAGTGGTACGTTGAACATAACACGTATGCTCTTTCCCAGTTCATTCAGAGTTTGAGGTTTGGTGCTGTAAACCTCCTCCAGTACCACCCCTAGGAAGAAGTCAGACAATGTAAGATCAGGGCCACTTGCTGGTTAATTCTTCCCAACATATAATGGAGGTAATTCTTTTTTGACAATCCTAGTAAGTATTGTAACAGCAAAAATAAATTTTGTGAGCTATTTTTACATTTCTTTAAGTTTCATCCAAAAAATCATCGATATCATTTCAATCAAGAAGGCAGGGTACAAATTGATTAGATTCATCAAAAAAATCAGATGAGGAAAAAAAACACTCCATATGGAAGGGCCAAGGGAGGTAACTTTCAATATATTGACATGTTTTCAAGGTTTCTAAAGAGTAACTTCCCCTCAAAAAAACTTTTCGAATGATTATCAAGTGAAATAAACTTGATTTTGTTAATTCTTAGAGAATGTAAGTGACTATTGAGATATCAAACTCCATTACTTGTCTATTAATCAAGTGGCCGAGAAAAGCATTTTTCCAAAGCTATGAACGTTGTCCTAATTATTTTGCCAATTATCTTGACTACCTGATAATCTGACCCATATCCCCAGATACAACAATTCATCAGTACAAATAAAAAACCCTTGAGTATTTTCAACTGGAAAAAATTTTCAAAAACCAGTATTCTAAAAACATACTTGGTGGCCATAGCTCTGGTCATCCTTGAGTTATGGGAGGAGACAGACATTTGGTGAATTACAGTAGGAAGTCTTTTGTTCAAATAATAACAGAAATATCAATACTGGTGACAACCAACAATTCTTTTCTAACCAAAATTTTTGGGTGAATTTGGCTAAACCAAACCATCGCAAAGCTATTCAACAAACCGTTAACCAAAACTGTCAGCCTAGGGTTCTTCAGCTTTCAAGTTGGTTTGGCTGGCTAGCTGGTTATCTTTGCATATATCAAAGTGTACCGGCTATATCAATGAAGCTAAAAGGCTGAAAATTCAAGCATTTTTCTTTTTTAATTTCTCTCCAAATAGGTTTTTAGTGGTGATTCAATTTGCAATGTAAATTTATGCTAAATTGGTCCTATAGTTTGTCCAGCAGCATTCACCCTTGTTTTTTGAAAATTCAGACTAGAGATCACTGTCCAACAAAAAGCAAGAATTTACTTATTCATTGATCACCCTCTTTAAATCAAAAGCATTGGACAACATGAGATATGAGGACACCTACATAATTATTACAACTAATAAAATATACATACAACTTCCTTGATTTTGCAAAGAGAAATGAACAAATGTTATTCATTTCTTTCACTAAGTCATTAGCTTAACCAAACGAAGTCACCACTCTTTCATCTTTTCATCTTTGTTAGAAGAGCTAGAAACAAACAGGACGTACACACTGCAAATTCTTTGTCAAGCTAATAATGACATTCAGATTTGAACTAAGGAGCTGCATTGACTGGAATTCCCGTCATTCACATTTAATGGGTTCTGAGCTCTTATGGGGGAACATATCTGTGATTGGATGAATAACTGGATAGATTAAAGGATTTTTTGATAACAATCCCTTTAATGACGGAAAATAAACAGTTTGTTACCTTTGACACAATCACAAGAGAAGTCTCCAACCAAGTCGTTACATGTTGCTCCATTAAAACAAGGGGAAGTAGCACAATGATCGATTTTCTTCTCACAATAAATACCTTCATGATCTTCAAAAGAAAAGAAAAAGAAAGTCAATTCTTTGAAGAAAAAGAGAAGAACATTCAACAACTTCTTAAACAAAATATACAAAAATATTTTAAAAGGCCAAGAAATACATTGAACAAGCCAGCAGGGTCAAACTCTATTACAACTTCTATTCTGACTGAAGATGATTACTGAAATGTTTGCATTTTACATAAAATAAATCCTTAAAAATTATGTATACATATATTTTTAGTATAAATGTATTTATTTAAATGAGATGAGCCCTTGCATATCAGTGAGAAGCCTTTTGTAGAGATGTGAGACTTGTAAGTTTTGGTTCAGTCAATAAGAGAAATGACCACCTATCAGTTGATCATGATTTCATATCACAGTAGGAAATGATAATTTTTACTCCCCTAAATTTTGTGAGGATTGTTCTGGTTACAGAAGAAAAACAAAGTTTACTCCAGACTTGGACTGGAGTTTGACTATAAATCTCTGTTTTTAAGTTAAAAGCAGTTGATATCTAAGACAATGATATACTATAAATTACAACAGGTTAAGTAGCAGAAAAGAGTTTTTTCCTTTAACAAACTGGCCATAAAGGAAAGAGTACCTTTTATTACATCAGTAAAATACCAACATCAGAAACAAAATTCATGATATTTCAACGGAAGAAGAGCGAACATTTCCTCCATAATTTCATTGAACAATCATAGTCATGGATTGAATAGTATTCCTACAATGACTACTTCACTTTTGGAAGGTTTTCATCACAGAATTTTGAAGATTTAACAATGATAAATACCAAACAATTGAGGAAATAGTAGACACAATTATGAACACTGTTCAAACAATTTGATTCTCATAGCAATTACTTTTATTATTTTTATAAGGTGAAGTCTACTACTATTTACCTTCAATTTAAATTATTTTATTAACTATAATTCATCCTTTTTCAATACTTCTCAATCTATACAGATTGATGACCTGTGTAGAGTTAATACAGAAAAGACAGAAAAATTAAGATGAAGGCAGATAGTAGTCAAAAAGTTATAAATAATAATGTGTAATACTTTATCCAATAAAAATGATAAATTAATTGCTGTCCTGATACTGATACAACCAATACATAAACAAACATGGTAGGGAGAGATCACAATAGAAGTTAAGTTTAAAGGTTTGATTTGGACTTCTGCTTGCTACCATAGCTTTTGTAGCTGAGTTGGTTAGTGCAGCAGGGTGTTAACTTAGCATCTCCCAGGCATAGATTGATGTGAGTTCCAGTCTCACCGAGAGATTATTCTTTATTTCTGGTCAATGCTGATCACTTGCCAACCCGAGTAGAGTCGTGATAAGAAATAAAAAAATTAAGATGAAAAGAATTAGTAGTCAAAAATAATAATTTAATCCTTGTCTGTAGTTTTGAGAAGCATTTGAACTCCTTTGCGTTTGTGTTGTTAGCATGATGCTTCAGCCAATCCATTCTATGGCCTTCTTTGGGTGTACCATCCGAATTTGATGATGGTAAACAGAATCTGAATCCAGCGTTATAACTGTTGCTATCATAGGAGGAAAATTCTTTTAACCACCATTGCAATAGGATAGTACACCTGAAGTAGGCCGTAGAGTGGATCGGCTGAATTGTCGTGTTAACTACACAAACAAAAAGATGGAGTTAAATCACCCAAAAAACCCTTTGAATCAAAGACAAACCATATATTTTTTTCCGAATCCTCAACAATAATTCTTGCTATAAAATAAGAATCACAGACCAATTTCCAAATTCTTACCATTGTCACAGTTGCATTGAAAATTCGTTCTTGCTTTATTTGTAGAACAATTTGCATTATTCTTGCACGTTACATTTTCACAAAAGTCGATTTCCAATTCACATTCTTTGCCTTCAAAGCCAGCATCACACGTGCAATTGACAACTTCATAATTCTAAAAATAAAAACAGAAAAATTATTGAAGTACAAATGGTTTGATCTTGAGAGTATCAGCAGATGAAATAAGAGACTGCCAAAGAGAGAGAGAGAGATAAGACATTCCAACTCCGTAACAGTCGTTATATGTACGTTTATTGCTCTACGCAAAAGTTATAGATGAAACCTGTGCTTGTTATTTTCACCCACTCATAAAAATTGAAAAGCAATCAGAATGTGCACTTCAAAATTTCAGAGAAATGAATTTTTACGCTATTCTATAATTGATAAACAATCAAATACAGCAAAAAAATTTTTTCTCCAAATCAAAGTATAAACAAGTACTATTGACTTTTTAAGAATTCAGAAGAAAATCAAAATCATTACTAATTCATGTAAAACCTACAATGTTGTGTCAGGTGAATGTTACACTGAGTTGTTATGGATATTTGAAAAGACTAGAGTAGATTACCCTAGCGAGGGGCCTGATTGGAAGCAATTGGTCCAATTCAGTGGCATGGCAAAGATTCTCAGTGCCTGGAGGCAAGGACAGCCCCAAGGGTAACAGTTGTGCTATATCTTAGAGGAGGGCATTATTATTAACTAATGGGCATTACAGGCCAGATGAAACTTGGCGTCCTTTTACAACTGTCCCATCTGGATCAGCTTTGCCGGTGGTGCAATAGGCTAGAAGCCAGCCTTATATATAAACAACATTACATCTCATATACGCAAGAAGAAGCATGTACAAATACCACTCAAATGGAACATGTTTTAATCCCGGGACAAATTCACAAAAGTTTTATTTCACTTTACGAGGTTTTCATCATTTGTAGTAGTAGGAGGAGGAGCAGGAGGTGGAGGAAGAAGAGCAAGCAGTCGTTCTAAGTCAATTGATTTTCACGCATGTAAAACATTGTCTGCTTGACCACCTAGTGACCTACACTAAATTGTTACACGAGAAAAGAATTCAACCTTCCAGAGTTTTGTGAATAAATTTTCATGCATTTGCGATACGCAAATATTCTACAGTAATTTTTTTTTATTAAAATCATTTGGGGCTTTTTTCTTTTTTTTTTAAATACAAAAATGCGGACCTTGGATATTCTATTCAGGCATAATAGCTTGTAAAAAAAAATTGATCGGAACAGATGTTCTTTTGATGACATCACACCTCTTTTGACATAATAACAGCTGCTAAATAATATACAATACCCTCTTCTTTCCTCTTTTTGTTGTTAAACGTAATTGGGACCAAACAACCAAAAAGTTTCTTATTGAGATGAGTTTGGACATCTCTAAAAAAAAAAAAACTTGGACAAGAGGAAATGTCCTGATAACTCTTTAGTGCCAAGAGATAGATAAGGTTCAATAAAGACTTCAACAAGATTCATGAGAGAAAATGTATAAAACTCAAGGCAAACAAACTGTCAAAATATGGTCCAACAAGGAAGAAACTTTCTCACACTAGAAAGTTATACTGCAAGCAACGATTTCATATGACAGGCTTCTAAGAAGGACACAAGTTCAAATCCCACTGGAGGTTTACTCTTCATTTTCAACCCATGTTATTTACATACTGCTGTAGAGTGTTGATTTGAGTGATAAAAACAACGACAAATTGATACAATATTGCAATGCTCACAAACATCAAACATTTTCAAAATCAATCCAATTCTGGGTGCAAACACTTTCAACAAAATTTGTCTAATGTACAGAAAACCAGCATCTTTAATCCCTTATTATTATTTCTGTATCATATTCCTGAGAGATAAAAGCATCAACATGAAAATTTACATCAAAGAAGAGTACCATACATGCTGATGTATAAGTCAACCTTAAAACTGAGGTGTTAATCCAAGTTTGGTCCAATATTCGCTGGATAGGAAAATACTCAATGCTTCAAAAGTTGTCTCTCAAACACAAGGTAGCATCTTGTCCATTAGAGTGTCAAGGTCAAAGGATCTAAATTGACTATTATGATCCATGAGGGAAAATATTTGATATCTGATTTACAACACTGGCACATCCAGTAAATGATTGTAGATGATTGATAGAACAAATCATCTTGGCTCTGTGTATATAGAGTACAAAATTTTGATCACAATAATACCATTTTTAGCACTACCCTATTTAGCATTTGCCAACGATCCACTATAACATTCCTTTTGAAATATTTCACATAATGGATTTAGTAATGTTAGATTCCCGAAATAAATAATGATAAAAGAGTGTCATGAACAGTCTCTGATATTACTGAATACTTAACACTTTTGTTAATAAGCCATGTATACGAGATTAAACACATATACATATGGTGCAAGTAATCTGACAATGTGGAATGGAAGATTTATGATAAAAGTGTGTTACATCTCAAAAATATTTTATTGTCATGAAGATGAGGCTCGATTCATCAGTGTCTCCCAGAAGCACTTTTGCAATGCAGAAAGACTGTAGCAAATGCAGTTTCTCTCACGTCTGGATCAGATACTGAATTGGGGAAAAAACAATACATAGCAGGCTGGGGTCGGTTGTTGAAGGAGAGGAGTATCCTGGGTGTAAATAAGAAGGGGTCAAACTTGGTGTCTCCTGCCACTGCAGGGGTGAAATGGAGAAAGAGTATTTTATTGGATTACCTTACATCCACAAAACAAACATAATAAGTTATCAAGTAATGATATACATCAGATCCAGCTCTATAACTACCAGATGAGATGCACAGCACTAATCTATTCCATTTTGTTTAGACTCAACAATGACATCATACATTGATTGCTGGCACAACATTTTGGGAGGGATAACAATATACATCATGATAATACTACATTTATGGTATTTTATAATAATCATGTGTAGCTCTGTTTTGTCTACAGTTATATTTTTGGCGAGCATACCTAGAGTGCCAACTCAGGTACGACTGTAATTATTACTGGAAACCAAGATATAAAACAGAACTTCATATCAGAAGAGTTCCTTGGATGGAAACAAACACTTTTATGGCTAAAAAAATTTGGACAAAACCAAAAATATTTTTTAAAAAAGATCAAGAAAATTATGATTTCACGATTTTTTTTCAATTCCTTTCATATTCAGTAATAATGATTTCTTTTCAACAAGCAAAATAGACTTAAATCATCATCATCATCATCAGTCTTTTAGCGTCCGTCGTTGGACATAGACCTTCCCCAGGATTTGCCACACTTCTCTATCATGGGCGTCACGGAGCCAGTACTTCCTGAACTTATCTAGTTCATCTCTCCATCTAATATTTTGCCGGCCTCGGTTGCGCATATGGTCTCGGGGAATCCATGTTGTGAGTCGTGATGTCCATCGATTGTCAGCCATTCTTGCAACATGGCCAGCCCACTGCCATTTGAGATTTTTTATGGATTCTATGATGTCTCTAACTCTTGTCTTTTCCCGGATGTGTTGTGCTGTTTTGTGGTCTCTCCATGTGAGGCCCAGCATTATTCTTTCATGTGCACGTTGCATGGTTCTCAGCTTACGGGTCTGTTTCTTGGTTAAGTTCCATGTTTCAGCTCCATAAGTGACTATTGGGAGGATGCATTGGTTATACACCCTTCTCTTTAGGATTAATGGGATCTTATTATTTTTGAAGGTTGAGCTAGCTCTGCCAAAGGCTTGCCATCCTAGTGTGATTCTTCGCTTGATTTCTTCTTCTTTTGAGGGTCTCATGGAGATTCGTTGCCCTAGGTAGATGTAGTGGTCTACTTTCTCGAGTTAAATCACCGCAAAATAAAGTAAAATCATTCAAATTCTTTTCCTTTCTAATATATAGTCAATGGTCTTGTGCAGAGGAATGATATTCACTTTTTTTTTTCACAAAGGGGAAAGTTTCTTCACTATAACCTACTAAAATTCTCTTTTTGAACAATTCACTGATGAGAACGATTAGCCAGTATATGTCCAAATATTCATTTTATGTGGCCTCAAAACATCCGTAAAATTGATTAAATTTTTTGAATTATTCAAGGAAGGAGGCTTAAGGCCCCTCCATATCCTTCATCCTGAGAGTAAGCAGCCCTGTATTCCCTCACATTTTTTTTGTTTAGCACAACACCACTGTGTATAACTCATCAAACTGCAGATTTGAAAAAACAGTTAATACTTACATTCGCTAAATGGTCTGTATAATTCAGTTTTGTACAGGTTCCATTCTTGCAGGTTAGGGTGGCACATGTTTGATTAATCTGAAAAGAAAAAAAAAAAACAAATGAGAACAGACATGAATATCAGCAGAAGAAAACTGACCCTGCATTGAAAAATCATTTTTACTAACTAAAAGCCTTCCCCTTTTAGTGCAATGGAAAGGTGCTGCCCAGGGGCAACTTGGCCTTTCCAAGACTCAACATTACGTGTATTCTTTAACTAGCTGAAAACCCACCCTATCTGTTGGCTGGATGTTATTTGGAAATTGCCACCTGCACACGGGACAAACGCAGGACTTACTTTTCAAAACAATGGTTACTGGTCTAACTGCTGCTAAGAAGCTGTTGGATGAATAATTTTCAAAGGCGAAAAAAAAGGCAAAAAATGTGAAAAATTCTATTCAAGTAATTTTTTTTCAATTTGACCTAAAATGTGTCCTTTATTGATGTGAGATGTGATGTATTTTTAGTCACCAATACAAAGTTCTCAAGTTATAAGAGTACTAACATCCATGCACACATACATTACAACTTTATGTATATAAATTGTGGCCACCATCAGCATTTATAAAGTCATTTATTGTATAATGTGGTCTTAAATATTGTCTGAAATTCAAGGATGAGTCATTTTCCCAGGAGGAGAATATCATTCTGAACAAATGGGAGACTAATTTAGTCTTATTTTAGACATGTATTATCTTTTTAATAAGATTAGATGGGATACTTAATGTTGATTTGAATAAAAATGAAATTTTGTCAACCTTTGTTCTAGTTTTAATACCACAAACACAATTATTAGATAAATTGTAGCAAAAGGAAACAGTTTTTATTATAGACTCAGTAATAAACAATAACATTTTCTATCATTTTACTCATGTAAAATGCGGAAAATTTGATATGAAAAGAAAACAGGGTAAAAATTGTGGGTAGCATTATACAAGGGTGTAAAAAAATGATAACTTGCCATCACAGTCAATAATTGAACAACTGTAACATCAAAATTTGAAGTCATAAAAAAAATTCCATTGAAGAATAAATATGGTCAGAATAAATTTGATTTATGACATCACTGGAAATAAAGTATTGAGTGAGAATTTTTGGTTGTACAGCAGTATTTAGTGAGTGAGGATACTAAGTTGAAGAGCTGTAGGTTTTGAGGATATTTTTATACAACTTAAAAAACTTACATTATTTCAAAAGATAACATACAAAACCTTTGAAATCCATTTTAGTTCCACTTTTAGACATAACTTCATTTTTCAATCACTGATATACCTAGAAATGCAATTTTCACCTATTATGAACATATGATTTTAAGAATTATCTAGGGAAACACGCCTCCAGACTCCCCAGGAAGGGGTTGGGTCCAATTAGATGCGGCCAACTGGATCTATAACAAACCAACATGTTCGTAAATAAAAAGTATGAACCTCGTGTGATATTGATGTTATCACCAAAAAAAAAAAAGACGAGAAAAATTCATGTATTGTAATCATTTATATAAACTATATAAATAGTGATATATTTGCATATGAAAACTTGCTTCATGCAATATCCATAAGCCATTGTATTGTTTTACAAACTTATGTGTAAATGTTATTTTGTAGTGTGAACAAAATTTCTGAATGGTTATATTTCTGGTCCTTTAAAATTGATTTATGTAAAAACATGTCTAGATATGAAAAGTCTTGTGTCTTCATCCATGAACATGCCAGCTTGTTTCCCAGTATACAGCATGGCAAAATCTTAGGGCAGGCTAAGGGTTGAAAGAAAAAAAAGAAAAACCCTCTAGAATATTTATGAGGAATAGCTTATAATTATAATTTCACTGTCTAAATAATACCTACTCATTCTTCCTAAGATTGAATATCCTTCTTTCATTGTCATTTGATGAAATTGTAATGAATGTTGTATCATGTTGTCTTTGCATAAAGTCAACCACATTCAGTTGGGTTGCAATGAATTGTCCCTCTCGTTCCTACATTTAGAAATCTTCTTTTGGGGGCTTTGGGGGGAGGGGTGAAATCACACAATTCTCACTCATTCTGAACATTGAAACTTGACGGGTCTGCATGAGTAATTCTTCAACTACCAGAAATGTCACAAGGTCAGTTTTAATGGGGGAGGGGGCTGCATGCCCGTCAAATGCCGACAGCACAGGCTAACAGTACCTTAGCATCTCTGGTATTCCCGAGCAGTCACCCACGTTCAACACTGCTTAACTTTGGAAATCAAATGTCCATAGATTTCAAGAGTAATAGAATTAATTGAGAATACAGCAAATAATTTTCTATAATTTAATTTGCTCAAAAATCTCTTTGAATTACAACTAATAATCTAGGTTTTATGAATGAAATTCTGATTATAACCAAAAACATATACGTATATATATATGCTAATTTCTTCTATTTGTTTTGTACTCCTGTATCTTATTGGTTAATTTACCTTTCTGTTAGGATATAATAATGAATATTATGTCAGAGAAAGTCTCTTTAGATCCATTGATCACATCAAAACATCTCATAGTGAGTTGAAGTTTTGAAAAAACTCAAAATCAGGATATTTGAATCATTGAAAAAATGAAATTACCAAATAAAATAGCTTTATGCTTCTTGGTACCAATCAATACACAAATCAACCAGTCATTGTGGATGGTACATGCTAGTTTTCTTTTATATTTTTATATTCTTTACTCATTTGGTTTTCTACTATCCTTAAGGTGATTAATTGCAAACCAACCAAAATTATCAAAATAGATTTCTTCAGTTTTCAAGTTGGTCAAGCTGACTGGTTATGTATGTATATATCCCGCAATGGAGCAAGAGAACTGAAACCCTCAACATTTACTCTTTATCTAATCGAGAAAAAACTTTTTTTTTTCAATACCCATATAGGTTTTTAGTGGAGGTTCAATTTGCAATGCAAGTTTATGCCATATTGATCCCTTATATCACAGCAGCTTTCACCTTAGCTTTCTGAAAATTCAAACTTTTTTAGTAATTACTACCCGACAAAAGAGAAGAGTAACTCATCCTTTGATCACACCCTCAACACAGCATGCTGCCAAAAGACATTGGTCATGTGAGTGACCAAATAGACCTGGGTTTTTTGGGGTTTTTTTTCTATTATCCTTGTCAACAAAAATCTGTTTAATTTTTTTAAATCCAGGATAATCCCAAGTCTTAATCATGATTAAAACCTCATCAGCTTCTTGACATTAACCTTCAAAATATATAATTTTATACACACACACACAATATATATATATATATATATATATATATATTTTTTTTTTCTTCGTGTCATTCATGCTTAATGTTGCCCCTGGGAATAAGAAAATGCAAAAACATAACCCTTTATGCAAGCAGAATTCTGTACATATCTTTACATAAGATTGACACCAAAATCTTTCTGAAATAAATCAAAATCTATAAGAGAAAATTTTTAAAATGTTATTTTTCAGTATATATAGAAAAATTTTTTTAATGTTAATAAATTTACGTAACTTTTTTTTTTTTGCTATATCCTGAAACCCATATGAAATGAAAACAGCTTCTAAGACACTAGAATATTGTTATCAATTATAGACACCAAAAACCTCATAAAAATTGGAAGATTATTTTAGATATAAAGAGGTTCAGAGAAATTATTACCATAATCACAGAGGGTTAGCATGATTCAAGTTGGGGGGGGGTGATATGGGGGCTCTTAACCCTACTTGAACGTTGAATGTGTATAGATTTAATCAATACTTTTAGAAAATCAAATAGTTATAATGATAATTGTAAAAAAAATTCAACTCGTATAAATAATAGAACAAATAATCTGAGAGTACCCCCCATGATATATTTCTTTCACGGGAGATTTGTGGTCTATTGGAATAAAATTACCTGAATATGTAAAGAATAATAGTATTAACACCTTTCAAAATTGTATTGAAAATTTAATGAAAATGGTGGAAAAGATGGATTAAATGATTTCATGAAGTCATCGGGTACTCGAGGGAAGTCAAGTCACCGGGTACTCGAGGGAAGTCAAGTCACCGGGTACTCGAGGGAAGTCAAGTCACCGGGTACTCGAGGGAAGTCAAGTCATCGGATACTCGAAACAATTCAAGTAATCAGGTATTCAAAACAGTTCAAGTTATCAAGTGTACAGTGTTATGAGGCTATGTTCAACAGGAAAAAGACTTTTAAATGTTTATAAGAGAAAATATTATGATGAAATGCCTATAGACACATTATAAATAAAAATATAAATATTTCTAAACATCAACGACATTTTTATAAATCTTTCAACATTTAGAATTAAAGAACATTTAGGATAGAGACTGAAGAGGTATTAAACACATTCTTCAAAATCTTCATTTTCATCTTTTTCAAAATGTTTTTGGACACAGGCATTCCCCAAACTTGTATGGGCTTTATCCTGCCACGCTGGCACACTTACTGGCAACAGAGGAGGAGATGAATACATGCCTCTTCCAAGGACATAAGTGCAAGGTGAACATCAACTGTCTCAGCCAGAGTCTGAACTCTGGCTTGCAAAGCTTATTATCAATGCCATTAACTGCTTGGCCACCTTACACTTCATCTATTATAAATACAAAGAAAACACTCAAAAATTGACCCAGCCGAATGAATTAAATAGAGACACTGAATCCCGTTTAAGTGTTTTTTGCCAAAGGGTATGTTTAAACAACTGACACAGGGAAACAATAGACACTAATTTGAATTGAGATTCAAACAAAAAGTGTTGATGATACGTGGTTGTCAGATTAACACTGACGCCCACAATCTGAATGGATGAAAGAAATTATCTCATATCATTACTTTAAGATCCACTACATTGATCTGATAATTGTTCTCTTATTAATCCAAGGAAGCTTTGTTTCAAGGGCATTACACCTCATTTCATTTACAAAATGAGAATAACTTTTTATTTTGTCTGTATAATTCCAATGTTATATATATATATACATACCCAGTGGTACCTCTCAGAGCTAAGAAGTCTAATAACAAAATTCTACCTACAGAGAAGTCCCAAATGCCAAAAAAAAATCTTAGTGAAATATTTTCAGTTTAAGAGAAAAAAAAACTAAAGAATTTCATAAGATGATCCAGAAACATCTAGATTTCATTTGAAATTATCTAGATTTATATCTAGTATCTAGGCACTTATTTTCAAACAGACGGACTGACACTTGGTGATTTCTATTACATTATTTACTTGTTTACATCTATCTGAACATTATTTTGAAATTTCAAATTTTGAACAAATTACTGAAATCCAATTGGTATATTTGGTCACTTAACAAATTTTCATTTAATGAGATGTTATGTGGAATGGATTGTCCTCATTAGATGAGGTACCACTGTGTGTGTGTAAGTGTGAGAGAGAGAGTATATATATATATATATATATATATATATATATATATATATATATATATACACATGTATGTGTGTGTGTGTGTGCAGGAATACCTTGAATAATATGGTTCAGATTAGTGTGGATTTTGGTTCAGTAAAATCAAGGTATTGCGGAATGAATCACTGTAACTATGTATAAGCTGAGGGGGGAAAAAAAATTAACAGTAAAGAAAACGTTGAAATGAATGAAGTGCACCAAACCTTTTTGTTTACAGACTTGAAAGTTGGCAATTCCCCTAGACCCCTATTGAAAAATTTTTTTCAATTTTTGGGAAAAAAGCTTCCCTGTGATGTCATGAATAGAATTTATTCTGACCATATTTATTCTTCAATTGAATTTTTTTTTTACATGACTCCAATTCAGACGCTACAGTTGTTTAATTATTGACTGTGATTGCAAGTCCTTTTTTATTTCAAATAAGGAATGTATTGGGAAGCATTCAGTCTCCATTTTATAAAAATAAATATGATAATACTACCTCTGTCCCATAATGTTTGCTACAATTAGTGCATAAAAATAACAAGTGAATGTAACAACATCTATGAGACAAGGCGAGGGCATCCGCTGCAACTTCTCTAGGGAGGGGCAAAATGATATATTCAAGGAAACGGGGGGGGGGGCAGAGAGACACATGGGGAGTGGGCAAAAAGATGTATCTAGATGCAGATTGTCAGCCAAAGGACTGGAGAGGATCTACGATGTGAATCCATTGACCTTCAATTACGATAAGGTTCAAACTTCCGAATCCTCTCACCCTCAGTGGAAAGCAAATACTCTGTTTGCACACCAAGCGGACAACATAAGTAAATGTTCATACATTAAATCAGCAAATTGTGACTTCTTAAGGAAGAGAAAAAGTCTCATTTCTTTGCAGATGTTCAGGTAAACCAACAAATCATATACCCAACACTTTTAAAGGAAATGATCTTCCTCCTCAGATATTCACATCATTTATCTTTCCAACTTACAGTTCGTGAGAAAAGAAGGAAGATGATGACAAAAAAAGAAAGAAAATAATGGGCTACAAATCACATTCTCCTCTGCTTAAACCTTCATATTTTTTTTTCATCTTCTAATCTTGCAAAACCAGTTCATTTGGTGTTGACAAAGAAAAGAGAAGAGGGTGACAAGAGAGGAACGATGGATTTCTACTGAGTTGAGTAAATTTCAAAGAGAGCAAAAGAAATTTGGCTTAAAACCCTTACACAAACACCTCAATTAATAGAAACCACAACAGCAAAACATAGGTTTCTCAAGTTTTTAAGTGATTATGCCTGGCTGGCTATGTATGATAGTACGGATACATACATGAATAGGTCTACTGACCACACTAGTGGAACTACAGGGCTGAAAATTTGAACATTTACTCATTATTATGTCAAAAAAAAAAAAAAAAAAAAAAAAAAAAAAGAAAAGCAAATTTTTATTCAAGTCTGAATGTTCCAGATGAGGAACCACCATTCTGCAGAGATCTTTTCAGACTATTGTCCTAATCTTGGTTCAACACAACAATTCAACTGATACTGATACTGATAATTATAAAGACATTTTAGTAGAAACTATATTTTGTTCAGCAGCAATGCTACCAAGTAGTAAATGAACAGCCCCAGATCAAGGATATAGTTTCTACTAAAATATGTTAATGATTATCACGTTGGTTTATATGCACAATTCTGATAACTAAATGCACAACAAACACCCTAATACTTACACAATACAACACAAAGTTTTACTGTCATCTGTTTGGCATAAAAGAATCATTCTAATTGCTAAACTACCATTTGAACTGGTACTAAAATAAGCTGAATTCAGTAAATACCTTTTTCAATGAGATGAATAGGGTTGTATGAGATTATTATAATACTTTCTTCCAAAATAAAAGTCTATAGCTTAAATTTTATTTTTTTCATTCTAAAATGTCCTCCATTTCAATTGATTTCAGTATAGATTGTCCTTCATTTCGGCAACCCTAGCTGGAAGCAAAATAGAAATTTGAATATCAACTATATTGAAGGATGATAAATAAGATTTATATATTTATGTTAGACTGTAATGCATTTGATAAAAATATCAATTTCATCTGAGATTTTATCAGTGTGACGTGACTGAACTCATTCTAGTAGAAGAGTCTATTGTTTTAAATGTGGAGAAGATATTTTTTATCAGCGAAATTCTTACATTCAAGAGAAAGAGTCCACTGTTGAAGAAAGAGGAACAGAAGAAAAAGAAAAAAGAAAAAAAAAATCACACCCATTAAGAAAGTACATTTTCCTGTTTCTTTATTCGGAGAATGTTCTTTCTTCATGAAGAATGTTAGCCAAGAGCAGAGCTTGTTCAAACATGCTTCAGAGAGGCTAAAAAAATTTTGGTTCCAACAAGTGTCATGGAAACACACTCTACAAAACGTAGATTTGAGGGGATTTTTTTTTTCTCTATTCTAAATTCAACAGTTTGTTTGCTCGCTCTCAGCCACAGGTCGTCTAGTAGGCTTTAAATTTGTGCTACATATTTTCACCTGGGTAATGTCTTTGAAGAAGTCTAATGACAATATTATTCTCGAGTTATTTTTCAGCATTGACGCTTTCATCTCTACTGAATATTGTACACCAAGTTAACTATCATGAGTGTCCATAGGGAGAAGGGGTGCATAAGGGGCATTTGCCACCCCCTGAACAGGGCCTTCTCACCTAGGACAAGGTTTGAAAAGTGGTACTTTATTGTCAATTAAAGAAAATGGTGTAGTACAATTGTTTTATGTAACACAGAATGCTGCCTAAGTTTAATTTTCCCTGATAAAAAGACTGAATTATTATTATTCACAGATAACACGGTTGCCACTTAGATGTATTACGAATATTCCCTTTTGTTTCCCTCTGAAAAAGTGGCAGTATATGCTAGTGCTTAAATATCGTGTCTGATAACTGATGAAGCTGGCAAATGTAATAGTTATCCATTGCAAGATAAAAACCCTTGTCTATTGCAAGATAACCACAGCAAATAATTCATTGAAAAATGAAGCCCCGACTCACAGATAGAACCGAGTTGCTATCAATCACAATAAAATAGAAATTCTATATTGAGTTAGCCGTAGAGCAGCATTGACGGAAATTTCCATCATTTGCAGTCAATGGGTTAAAGGAAAAAAAGAGCTGATAATTGATATTCTGAGTCTCTCTGTACAATGAATGAATAAATGAAATTAATTACGAGGTTTTGTTTGTCTGTTTGTCTATCTGCCTTTGAAAGTCAAACAAACGGGGGGGGGTCCTCAGCCACGCTGATCTGTGATGCATTGTAGAGGATGGGAGATAGAGAGATGGACGCATGCCTTCCCCAAGGATTTTAGTACAATAGAACGCAAACTCTGGCTCATCTATCTTACTCTACATGTAGTCAACCACTTGGCCACTTGCACCATTATACAGTCTAAGCAAGTAGAATTGAAATTAGTTCTCTAAAAGAAGGAGAAATTTTAGAAGGTAATTCAGTTGAGTTTTTTTCCTGGTTGAAAACTTTTGTCCAACTCTAGTCAAAACCTAAAGTTGACTTTGTTTTCCTACTATAACAAGAACAATCCTCGCCAAATTTAGGTGGTTATAAGTTAGCATTACCCAACCAAGATTTCAAATCATGACCAACTGATTGCAAGTCATTTCTCTAACTGACTAAGCAAAATTGACAAGTCTTACATATGTACCAAACTTTTCTCCCAGAAATATGCAAGGGCTTATTTTATGCTAATAGATAAATACATCTATAAAATTAACATTTCCCTACCATTATTTGGAATCACAACAAAAGATTGGTAGCCAGCCCTCTTATCAACTAAGCCAAACTGACAAGTATTATATATGTACAAAAATTCATCATACAGACTCCTATGGGTTTATTTTATTCAAATGAATAAATACCTTTATTTGAAAAAAATTTTTTATAATTTTTCATTTACTATTCATACAATAAATGATTGCATTAATCATCTTAATTCAGAATAGAAATAGGAGTGAAGTTAGACAAGTCTGGCTGCTGCATGGTCAATGTACATTTTTCACTTTCTTTTAGACTGCAGATTAAAAAACTTCATGTATTAAAATCCCCATTAGGGTAGAGAGGGTTCAATGGGGTCCTGTATCGAGTGCAGAA
Organism: Thysanoteuthis rhombus; assembly: GCA_963457665.1. NCBI lineage: Eukaryota > Metazoa > Mollusca > Cephalopoda > Oegopsida > Thysanoteuthidae > Thysanoteuthis > Thysanoteuthis major. The sequence goes on along the minus strand of OY735227.1, from coordinate 1,762,433 downwards.
CCATTCTTGAAGAATCTCAAACCAATAAAAAGACTGGGTTAACCAAATAACTGCAGATGATGGAAATTTCAGTTGTCTCAATAAAATTTTCATTTTATCATTATTGATTCATAGCTTTTATCTTGCAAAGGATTATCTTGTAATGGATAAGGGCTTTCATCTTGCAAAGTATAACTATTACACTTCTGTAGTTAATGGTTTATTTTCAGCTTGAGACTAGCTCTACAACCCATAAAATCTTGGATATAAATTTAGATTTTTTCACTAGTGTACATGTATATCCATTTGGAGCAAGTTAATTTTTCTGAATCAGGCAATACTCCACTTTAAGGAAAGGCGTTAGGAAGCATGGTATCATTTCATGCTCCATGCTTTCCGCATATCACCCTGTTCCTTATTGCACCTGCAGAGAAAGATTGCTCCATTGCCCACAGGGAGGCAAAAGTTAAAGGGAGGGGGTGCAATAGATTGTCTTTAAAAAAATTAAGTGATCTTTCATTTTATGGCAGTGAAGTCAAAACTTCAGACCAGGCTACTCCTGCTTGGTGAATTTAAAAAAAAAAAAATGTTCATTTTTAACACATACACACATTATATATATATATATATATATATATATATATATATATATATATATATATATATATATAATGTGAGTGTGCAAAGAAAGAAACATCTCAATCTGATTAAAGAGAATCAAGTTGCAAACATCAAGCCCGAAGGTCATATTGAATAAAGAGCAGAAAGTGTCATTTTAGTTCCAAGAAAGGAGGGGGTGATAACTTTAAAAGAAATAAACGAAAAAGAGGCAACGGGGGAGGAAGGGGTGGTAGAGAAACCCTGCCTTCAAGTTAAGTATTGCCTGATGATAATGAAAATGTGAAACTATTGGTTGCAATACTTGGTCTTGATTTGGGTGTTGCTATATATGTGTGTGTGTGTGTGTGTGTGTGTGCGTGTGTGTGTGTGTGTGTGTTCCATCCAAGATTTCAAGCCCTGTTTTTTTGTAGATACTGCAACCTTTGAACACAATGACTTATAGAAGAAAATAAAGACAGATCTGATTAGTCGATTAATAGAAATGTCATGTGCAAAACATCTTTTGGCTGTATATTGTGTTGGTGGTGATCAATTTAAAAGATAGAAAGGCTAATACATGAATAATTTACCTCACATTTTATTGGGCAGTGATCACAGAAAAACTAAGGAATTTCAAAAAAAACAAGCATGATTTTTCTAGACACAAACTAAGGGACTGATTCAGCAAAAACTTACATTGCAAATTGAACCTCCCACTAAACATACTTTAGGATGGGATTTTTTTTCCAAGCATCAAGGAATTAAAGGTTCTAATTTTCAGTGTTCTAACGAGAATAGTGTGGGCTGTACATGATACATGCAAACTTAGCCAGCCAGCTAGACCAACTTGAAAACTAAAGAAACCTATGGTGACAGTTTTGGTTGATGGATTTTAATTTGAAAACAAATAAAGCTGAAACCCAAACGTTAAAAAATTGACAGATTTCTTTAAAGCAGATGATATCAATGGGATTCATCATTATTCATTCTTATAGTTAATAATCCTCCATCTCGTGGTTCTACATTGATCTTCAACAAAAGAAGGTAAAAAATTTACAAAGGCCCAATCAGAGCGGAACAAAGTAAAAATGTCATATTTTTTGTCGAGTCGAAGGAAAAGAATTTTACTTACTCAAGGGTCGACAATATGAGTACAAAACAAGAAAAAACACATTGCGCAATCATCTGTCCAACAGCAATATCACTAAAAACAGGATGAAAATCAGTTTATATATAGCTATAATGCAAGGGGAGGTTATAAGTCATGGATCTGACCTATACATAGACCATTGCCCATCCTTACACTAAAGTTCATTAGAAACTTTAAAGATCTCGTGTTGACAGACAGACACTGATTGATAAATACGCCTCCACCAACTTTGTTGGCAGAGGTAAATGACTCCAATGGACCAAGGAGGAAAAAAAAAATTTTTAAGCCTGGCTGCTGCAGGGTCAAACTACTTCTGTTCCGCATGAATGTGATTATTGCAACTTTTGTATTGCATATATATATATATATATATATATATATATATATATATATATATATATAAACCTATACAAATCTGTATGATGAATTTTTGTTAATATCTAATACTTGCCAAAATAGCTCAGTCAGTAAAACAGCTTCCACATGATCAGTTGGTTGAGAGTTCAAATCACAGCAGGGGGAAAGTGAATTTTACTGATCAGTTTATACCCTAAATTTTGACAAGGATTGTTCTTGTTACTTTAGAAAAAATAAAATCAACTCCAGTTTTGAAGTTTGATGAATACTTATTCACCATGTCAAAAGTACAAGCACACTTTTGTCACAGGAAAGAAAAATTTGTACAGCGTAAGATTTTTTACACACACTGATAACTAAAAATTAGAAAAAACATCATAAGATTTTTTTCAATGTCTTTTTTTTTTAACATAGATTGCAAAACAGACAGCATTGTTTTTCATACAAAACTATTTGAATTAATCCAAGTTATTCATCTTAAGTACACATGGAAATTCTGCAGTGCAAATTTACGATTTAAGAACAGAAATTAATTCACATAATGACTTGACTATTTATCAACTCATTGTGCGTGCAAAAACTATAACTCAAGATTCTCTTATAAGCCAACCCATTATCGTGAGGCAATACAAGTTCATGATTGTCTTATGACAACTATTTTGTTTTGGGCTTGGTGATACTTCAAGTACCCTGACCTGACAGTTAATAATCGAGTCACCTGCAATCGAATGACGTCAATTATAATTATGAATGTTCTAGGAAACTTCCTGAATCAGAATATTTTATATCAATAGTTATGCGTCTTCTTTTTCTTAAGTTTATAATGCTTGTCTGACAGGCAATGTATTTATACTTACAGGTTTCATAGGTTCAGGCTGTACGAGTGGAGCTGAAAATTCCAACATTTACCCCTTATGTTGAGAAAGAAAGGGTTGTTTTTTGGGGGGGTTATTTCTCCCCAAATTGGGTTTTTTGTAGGGGGTTCACTTTGCAAAGAAAGTTTATGCTGAATTCATCCCCATTTTGTTATAACATTTATGCATGTTTTTCTAAAATTCAGACTTCTTAGTGACCACTATCCAACAAAAGGTGGGAAAAGTAACCCACTTCCTACTTTTTTAATTGATCCCCCCCAACATGGAAAGCTGCCAAAAGATATCGAACATAGGATGGTGTCTTCTGAGTAACAAAACAGACCAGGTTCTCTTTTCATTTCTGATTTTAGTGCATACCATATTTACTGGTTGTATAACGCAAGAAATTTAACATTGTAGAAATCAAGGTGAAAATTAGGGGTAGCATTATATATTGATGTGAAAAATGGGGGGTAGCATTATACATAGTTGTGAAAATAATGATAATATAGATAACAGATTTTTAGCTACAAAAAAATAAAAAATAAAATAAAAATAAGAAAGGTCACATTATATTCAAAATCAATTTGTTTATGAATAAATATGGAAACTTTTCAACGTTGAATTTGGTTTCAACATTTTCTTGATTTTTCTATTGAGTATATTAGAAACCATCAATCAAAACAGTCGACATAGGTTTCTCCAGTTTTTAAGCTGGTCTGGCTGTCTATGTATTCATGTATGTAACAGTAGTAAACACCACACTGTCTAGAAAACCATTTCGTTTTTTTGGAATACTCCCCCCCCCATAATAGATTTTTAGTGGAAGTTCAATTTTCAATGTAAGTTCATGCTAAATTGGTCCCTTAATTTGTGCCCAGTAGAATTCACAGTTGGGTTTTTTTAATTTTGACTTTTTCTTAGTGATCACTACCCAACAAAAATTGGAGAAGTAACTTATTCATTGATCACCCTTTTTCCAATTTTCAATTGATTATCCCCAACATGGTCTGCTGCCAAAAGACATTGGTCATGTGATGGTTTCTAAAGAGTGACTAACAAGACCTATTGATACTAATATTCAGTCCAAACTGTTTTTGAAGCTATACAAGTTCCACAAAATTTAATTCAGAAATTTTGGAGATATTGTGTCAACAGACGGACGGAAAGAGAGACGGACAAACATGAATAACAAAATGATCCCATGAGAAAAACTAATCGTAACAGAGCCACAATCTACTTTCTGCAATTAATATCCTACTATATTTAGAAAACTAACCTAAAACCAACTGAGCTCCCTCTCAACATACCAACATGAATCCCAACACTCTCTACTTAGATCATGTAATGATGGTTGAAAAAATATTCAGTATCTTTTTTCATAAATAAATATAATCTTATATTTGAGGCCAGGGTGGGGGGACTTTGTAACCATGACATTGAACAGTGAAGGATTTATGTGTGGATAGATATGTAAGAAATCACAGATAAGTTGACCTACATGATTTTTGTTCATTGAGCTTTATAGATAAATACTGCTAATATTACTACGGATATATATATATATATATATATATATATATATGTATGTGTGTGTGTGTGTGTGAATAGATATAGATATATAAAAACTCACCATAAATCATATTCAACCCACTCCTAACTATCAAGATGATTCACAGTTTAAAGTCTAAAATTAAAAATTTATTCACATAAATCATAAAAATTGACATCTTTTTTCCAGGCAAGAGAAATATTCACATGAAAAGTATTCATAATGCAAAAATAACAACACAAAAAAAACTTTGTGGTTTCCTTTCTCTCGGTTCTCATTTTAGATAACCAAAAGGTGTACATGCCATCAACTAAGACTGAAAGTGCAGCATGTGTCCAGATGAAATCATGCGACCGTCATCTCAACCAAAGGTCAAGGCCAGAAGTTACAAATCCCAACAGGTATCAGAGTTAGGAACCACTTCTCAGACAAGATACACTTCTACCTGGAGCAAGCTATTAGATACCACAATCTCATCTTCAAACAAACAAAATCTCAGATATCCCATGTACGGATATGAATTTTCAATCTAAACAATAAAAAGAAATCAGAACAGAGAGTCAAAACCACAGCAGGATCCCATAAGTTGACCTTACTAAATGTTCTGATTGAGATGTACATCAATTATTATTTGTTTTCAGAGGAAATGAAATCTTATTTCATTAAAATCAGATGAAACAAAATTATGGTCATTACCAAAGTTCAAACAAAACTAAATAACTTCATGATTAGATCAGAAGTATTTTTAAAGTTCCAATCCAGAAAATCTATGTATGAATAAATAAATGAACAAATAAATAAATACAACTGCCGTAGAAAAAAACAGCAGCAGTGCCACCAACAAATCTTTCATCAGATGATGACCCTGGGGTCAGGCATGGTTTCAGAACCAAAGCATCATTACCACTAACCCAGGATGTCCCAGCAGTACCTCATGATACCAACAGCCTTTTTTGGTTTTCTGTCACAGTACAAGAGTACCAATTCCATGCAGATCTAGTCTTCACGCAATCTTGGAGCCTCTCCAGATATTTCTTTTACTCTTTTGAAGATAATCCAAGTCTAGTCAGGAATGTTGAAGCCAGGTTGGCAACAAAACCTCAGCATCCAACTTTTATTCAAAAGGAAATATGTTTGTTCTCCAGCCATTTCTCATAGATTGCAAATGACCCACAGGGAATTACAATTGTGAGTGAAAAGATTCCATTTCTTGCATGTACAACATCTGAAAACAAAACTGTATAGAGAGCACTTCTCTCATGAGAGCCTCATTAAGAAAGTTTTCAAAGGGTTAAAAAAAAGGGGGGGTCTGGTTAGTCATTCAAAAGAAATCCTAATATGACTCCAGTGTGTCATGTTGGGGATGATCAATTAAAAAAACTGGAGAAAGTGGTCATCAAAAGATAAATTACTTCTTTCACCTTTTGTTGGGCAGTGATCACAAAAAAAGCCTATCATTTAAAAACAAAAAAGAGTATTTTTTGTTCATTATGTAGATTAAGCATTTCAGCTTAAGTGTGGAAATAAAATTTTTTTAAATCTGTCTTTTAATCACCGGTTTGTACGAAATTTGAAAGATTTGATGACTTCACGCCAACATAGTAACTAGCACTTCAAAAGAAATTATGAATCCCCATCCCCATATATGCTGTGGGTGATCAATGAACAAGTTACTTTTCTCAACTTTTGTTGGACTGTGATCACTGGAAAGGTCTGAATTTTGAAAAAAAAAAAAAAAAAAAAAAAAAAAAAAAACAACAAGCAGCCACAACTTATGATCAATTTAGCATGAACTTAGATTGCATACTGAATCTCCCCCCAACAAAAAAATATATTTTGGAGGGGAATTTCCTAACCCCCCCCCCCCAAAAAATAGAGAGAGAGGAGTGTGTGTGCAAAATTTCAAGTTTCTACTATGATCAGTAAAAACTGAGCAAAGTCTGGATAGATAGATATATATGTCTGGTTTAATCACTGTTACTGGATTTAGGTTATTCATGTGCTCAGTCTGTTGTGGATGGGGGTGGTTGAAAATCCTACTGACACTAAAAAGGTTTTTGTATTTCAAATCAGCAACAAGATTGATTAGCTATCATTCAATCATCATCTAGAAAATTAATTTACCTTTGCCATCAAAAATGACAACAAATATTTAATACATGTATAGACAATGCATTTTATGTACAGAGGTAATAGAGATTTACATTGCAGTGAGCTTGGAGAATGATGTTCTGCTGTTTGTATTACTTTTTGTATTTTTATATCATTCTGTAAATTCAGCATTTTAATTACATCATTACAAAATGAATGAAATTCTATTTTACTACATCAGTTATATATATGAAATTATATTATACTACATCAGTTACATCTTGGAGTGTGACAGAAGACATCTGTACATTGGAATACCCACATGTAATGATCAACAAACAAAAGTAGAAAACATTATTATACTACTTTGAGACCATCCAAGGAGGGGGGCTTTTACTCCCCTCTTCAAGGATCAGGCCTTTTAACCTATTGCATAACATGTAGAGATCAAAAGACAGTATGGTATATTAGGCAAAAAACCCCCAAAAAACAGGAGTCTTGATCATGTTGCAAGAATGGCAGACCACCAATGGAACATCCCAACTAGCAACATGGACCCCAAAACGTCATGTGCGAAACTGACCAACATAATATAAGATGGCATGACGAACGAGACAAGTTGAGAAAGTATTGGCTCTGCAACGACCATGATAGAGAGATTTGGCAAATTCTGGAGGAGGTCTATTTCCAATGACAGACGATAAATGATTGATGAGGATTCAATAAAAATGAATTCCTTGTCTACAACAAATTGGGAAATGAATACTCCATACATTTATTTATTATTCTTTCACAAATTTGCATAAATTTAATGCACTCATTAATTACTTCCTCAGGAATTATTCTTTATAGAAATCCAGTTTAGCAAAATATTTGCCTCCTCCCTAACTCAAAACCTGCTTTTGTCTAACTTGCCCACATTAAACAGGTTTTTTGGTGGCTATGATCAAACAGGAATTCAGCCAGCATCTAACCAAATGAAAAATTATTTTATTGCACTGAAGACGATAAAAACAACATAATGGACCAGTTACCTCCTCTGGACACGCACTATTACCTCCCCTACGTTGTAGTTATATATGCAAACCACATAATATTACCGAATTTTCATGTTTGTCCACACAATATCTCCAAAAGTTCTTGATGAATTACAATGTTTCTGTTGTGGAGGAATGAACAATAGGCTGCAGAAGAACCGATTAGATTTTGGGGTGGATTCATACACAATTGCTCCCCCTGACAATGGTGTTAGCTGAGGTATGGGCTCTGTGAGTTACAACAGGAGGGCCAAGAAATTCACACTGTTCATTATAGATGCACGATATGTACTAACCAAATATTTTTCTACTCTATCAAATATGGACTTTACAAGATTCCTCAAGATCTCCTCTGTGATCTGGTGCAAGGATATTATCAGTTCAACTGCTTCAAGTGAGGATGGGCTCTTGCAGAGTAAACATGTTGGTCCAACATATCTTATAAGAGAGTTTGATGGCCAGGGCAACACAGTGGAGTCATCATATTCCTGAAACCATTCTATACAACTCATACAATATGGCAAGGTGCATTGTCCAGCTGAATGATGCAGCAGCCACAGTAGATGACTTCTGTTATGAAAGAGTGTATCTAGTCGTCAATGATATTGAGGTAGGTGGAACACAACAAAGCACTTTCCATGTGACGGATAGGACCCAGTGATTCCCGGCAGAATGTTGCCCAAAGCATCACCCTACCCGCACTGCATTCTGATACTGTTGCTTGCCCATGATAACCACACCTACATGCCCAACCATCAACCTTCCTGGATCAGAAAACATTCTCTTAGTACCATAAAGTCCAGTTCCAAAGCTCATGTATCCATTGAAGACCCTTTTGGCAATGGGCATTGGTTAGCATGAGTTCTTTGACTGACCCGTGGCTAAACAGTACCATATGCAACAAGGAACAATATACTGCATGTTGTGACGCATTTCTTCCTTCACCTTGATTAATTTATGCCACGGTAGCCTTTCTGCAACTTTGTACTTGGCGGGAAAGTCTCAGTTCACTTCTCACATTGATAAGTCTTGGCCAACTAATGCCTTGTCGGCAGTTGGTGATTTTCCCTCCCAGGACTGCTGCCAATAGGTGCTCACCCCAAGTATTGATTAATAGATAATTAGTTAATCACTTATTAAATGATAATTAATATCAAATTATTAGTTGATACTTGACTTCATAAAGATAATTTAATTGCTTATACTTCTAATTTGCGATTAAAAATGTCTTAAAAGTTTGAAGAAGCTCTTTCCAAAAAATTTAACCATTTCAAAGAGATTCTAATATGTAATTGATTGCCAATCAAGGTAAGTATTATGAGTTGCATAACACTTGGATTAAATAAAACTAGTCACATAAAAATCCCTTGCCACATTTTTGTTGGTTTTTGATACGAACATGGTCACACTAAAGCAAACATATATAAAGCAGGTCTGGTTGGTCACTCAATAGAAACTATGACATCTTTTGGCAGCAAACCATGTTGGGAGTGATCATTCTAAACATTAGAAAAGGGGATGATCGAAGAACAAGTTACTTCTCTTGCCTCTCGTTGGGCAGTAATCACAACAAAGTCTGAATTTTCAAAAAGCAAGCATGAATACTGCCAGACACAAACTAAGGGGCCAATTTAGCATGAACTTGGATTGCAGATTGATTGCCACACTAAAAAACTAATAAGGGGATGAATTTTCAAAAAATAAATTCTTTTATGGCATAAATGTTGAAGTTTTCAGCACTATAGCTCCATTGGTGCAGCCTGAACGTATGATACATACATAGCCAGCCAGAACAACTTGAAAACCAAAGAAACCTATGTTGACAGTTTCTAATTAAGGAAATCCTGCCATGATTCTAACATCCAAGCTGGAGGTAGGCGGGTAAGTGACATATCTATTACACCACCATCCTGCTGTTTGAACATACAATAATATCAAGAAATACTGACTTGGTTTTTTGTTTGTTAGTAATTTTTAGAATTAATCTATTTTCAAATAATAATTTTACTTCAGAGTATGTGTAATTTAGCTATAGTAAATGATCCAGTCATTTTTATAGGTGCTATGACAGTGAAGTAACAAAGATGATTTATTTGAGGCATACTTTCATACAGATGGTGGAAAGTGAAGGTCCAGTTTAGCATTATGGTTGCATTACAAATTCGACGCTCCCACCCCATCCGCCATCAAAAAAAAAAAAAAAATCTTTAAAAATTAGTCCTTTGGAAAACTGAAAAATTCCTTCAGAGTAACAATGGTTTTTTTTTTTTCCTGCAAATTTTTCAGAGGTGAGACCGTCGTTTGTCAGAGGTGACAAAAAAATGTCATCAGAATCTTTTGAATTTCCTTTACCGCTGACACACGTTTTAGATGTTCTATTTTTTGGCCCAACAAAGACAGTATATTTTAAAAGTAGGTAAATGACTTGAATAGGTCCATAAATTTTGTGTATGAAAAATTATATGAACGTTAAAAATAAAAAAAATTCTGAAATTTCAATTCGTTAATGAATTTTACTTTCTTAGGGTTAGGGTCAAGGTTGGGGTTGTTGCCATCGAAGGAAGTAGTCGAAAATAAAGGAGATAATTCATGTAAGCTGTACCTCCGTAAAAATGGCGAAAAGTACCTACTTTAGCATTATAGTTATATTGTAAATAGAGCCCCCTGCCCCTAATATATCTTTAAACGATTATTTTTCAGAAAGATTTTCTTGGTAATTTCAAGTGTATGTGCATTTTAGATTTTATACGGATAAATCAAAATGGTTTTAATAATTTACAAACCTATTCCGGTCATTTACCTTATATCAAAGGTTGATTAATTATTGATTGATGTGTTAAAATCAAATAACTTACCTTGAATTCGCAATTATCTCCGGTAAACCTTTCTGTACAGGTGCAATTATATCCGTTAACCAAATCTGTACAGGTCCCATTATTTTGACAATTTGGATAGATCTTGCACTCATCTATATTTTGTTCACACCTGCACAACGTAAGTAAAGTAGACAATGTGAGGAGAAGGCCGATAACGGTAACAAAAACATCAACACAACTACGGTGGCGACCCGGCAGACCAACAGGCCTGAACAAAACAACTGCACCCAGCGACATCAATTATTAAAATACTGTACAAATTCATTCAGAGATAAGATTTTTGATAATGCAGTGTTTCGGGTGACGGGTACAGACTAGTAGAAACCAGAAACATGTTGAATGAAAAAGAAAATAATTGTAGCAACTCTTCGATTAATGTGATTAGCGTTTAATACAACGTCGTTGATAGAAGAAGAAAAAGGTATAAGTTCACAGTATTAAAATATATTGTAGGTCGAAATGTGAATTAAGGGATTTTTCTGACTAGACCTAAGTTAGTCCCAAAATTCCTACACTACAATGTAATAATTATGAAGTTATGGTTTTCGGCAACCTAATCACGACTTCAATAATCAGGTCGTTCCTATATAGATATTTTTTAAGAGAACCTAAATCCCTCCATACGAAATAGAGTCCGGTGTTCTAGTTTCAAGTTTGCGTTATGAAATGGAGCGCAGGTAGCTGATTGAATAAGCGAGTTAGTGACAACTTCGGTTTGAGGGTTGCCAGATAATAGGAGACGTTTCTGGCCAAAAACACGCCAAAATGGCCAAATCCAAAAATTGTTCATAATACTAAATATTTTAATACATATTTTTATTTGATAAAGTATTCGTTGTAAATCATTATTATAACTGAATTCGTTTTATAATACTACGATTCGACTCCATTGTAATTTTCCAGTTACTTTTCCAGCGCAACTTCACGATGACGGCCAATAGTTGACATGAGCAAAGTCGCGATAAAGTAACCATAATGTTATTTTTTCTCAAGTGATGATTGTTAGTAAATATATACAAGAAATAAAAATGGCCAAAAATTTGAATATGGCCAAACTAAAAAGTTCATAACAAAATCTGTCAAATCTGGCAATAAAATGGCTGAAATGGCAACTCAGATCCTGGTTTGCTTACTAAAAAGAGGTAAGGTGCGCGTTGTGAGTTTGGGTTGTGAGGTGGGCCGGGCAGGTGTGTTGAGAGCCAAGGCCAGGTAAGCAATTGAGCAAGTGCTTGTTGCTAGTCGGGGGAGAGAGAAGAAAAAGAGTGAGAGAGATAAGGGAAGAGAAATCGTGAGAAAAGTGCTGGAGGGAGTCGGGCGGGGCGGACAGAAAGATTGAAAGGAAATAAAAACGGACTTCTCAGAAGTCGACAAGGAAGGGGGAAAATTTTTTAAAATATGGAAAAGAAATGAAATGTAACCATCAAGAAAAAAGTTATAGAATTCTTAATCTTACACACTTGAGACGACACTGTATCATATCTTCATTAACTGTTGAATTTAAATCGGTTTTAGCACAGTATGGTTTGTTTGTGATTCATATCTGAAAGTGTCTGTTAACGGCTAAAACCGGCCAAATATATCCATATTTCCAGCTAACTGTATAGCTAAAAATATAATGTGCGTTAATCGACACGGCGTATTGGTAAAATTGCTCAATTGGTAAAGTTTCATTTTTTTTTTCAACATGAAATAAATACGTAATAATAATTTGATCAAAAGTTCAATAATCAAAATAAGGATATGAAACTTGTTTATTTTGAAAAGTTCATCTCATCAAAGTTGAATCAAACTCATTTTTTGTTTTTGAAAAAAAAAAAAAAACAATTTCTCCAGTTAGGCAATTTCACCAATTCAGCGTAACGTACTCATTCAAAACTTTAAACCTACTAAACAAAAAAAATGACTTTACGCTACGACTCCTGAACAAATTAATTATGAAAAAGGTTTTCTTTTAACTTGTTAATTTTTTTTTTTTTTTTTAATGGCCAGATTTTCGGCTATCATAGAATTTTATCTGCTAATTAGGAAAAAAAATCAGCTAGATCTGGACGGAAAATAGCTAATTTGGCAACCCATATTTAAAAGCTTTTATGGTCATACCATGCAATATAGGTCCAGTATGGACTACTTCAAGTTTCAATGGGAAAATAGCACGCTTCAGCATTTGTGTTAGCAAACTGCACTCAGGTGTTTTATAACCATGAAATAATCTTAAATGAAATAATAATTGATAAAATGGACACTAGATGTGACAAACAAACTTAATTTTACTCTTATGACCAGCATGAAACTTTTTAGTAAATTCAGTCATTTCCGTTACTTACAAGATCAAGTATTGCAACTCAATATTGTATTAATTTTGGCTACTTTTTACCTGTCGATAAGAATAGTTCTTACCTTTCTTAAAAACAACTAAAAATTAAAATGAAGGTAAAAAGAGATCAAAATAATGCAATACAGTTAGGATGTAAATTGAGAGTTTTGTATCTAGTAAAATAAATAATAAGCCAAGCCAAAAGTAAAATAGGAAAAAAAATTGAAGAACTGAAAGAAAGATGTGTGTCAGGCTTGTTATTGAGAGAGAGATAGACAGAGAGACAGAGACAGGGGGAGAGAGTGAGAGAGAGAGAGAGAAATGTCTAAGAAAGAGGAGGTACATTCATAAGTGGAAATGAAACGGAAAACAAGAAATAATGAAGAGAAGAGACATGAAATAATACAAGAACAATGAAAACAGAGACACGAAGACACTTGAAGCAAATGACCTCGTAAGAAATAAGTTTTTCTCAATTGTTTACTGGGGTTACGAAATTAACTTTAAAAGCTACAATTATTATAGTTTCTAGTGTTATTTGAATATGCTTACTTTAATCTACACATATAATACGCCACGTGTATGGCTGTATTTTTTGTCTAAAATTCAACTAATTTGAGAGTAGTCTCCCTTATTTTTTATCTTTCTTTTTGCAAATGCATAAGAAAAATCCTGGTTCGTTCGGTTTGAATGTAAACAAGAAAACGCTGAGCAACATAATGTTATTGATATTTTTCGAGTACAATGCAATTGCAAAAATCTTTTTGATGGCATGGCTGAACTAGTCAGGAATAAAGAATTTTTTTTTAAAAACTTGTTTCAAGAAAAAGATATTTCCTATGGCATTTTTTTTAAAAATTCAACATTCAAGCCTAGTTTTCTTTAATATAAAAAATTGTTTGATAACTAAAATTGTTACCTGTAGTTAGCAAAATATTAGAGAAAAAAACCCAAAAAAACAAAGCAGCAGCACATATCAACTGTGAGAATAAGTCAGACAAGTGCTGCGTTCAACCCAAAGTGGCTTCCATTACTCAGAAGGGACAGAGGATGGAAATCCAGGCCTCACAAGGAAAGGAAAAGAAAATACCCAAAGCTTATATTGCTACCATTAAAGAAAAAATTCAGTTTATCATCTTCACATTTGGAGAGTACAACTGAAGAAGGCCGTAGAATGAAAGAGTTCAATCATCCAAAACAGTCTTTGAATCCATCTCATCTCCTCCTCACCTTTAGGTATAATAGCATAGGGTGGAGTGAGTGACACCACTTCGGGTGCATGTCTATTTCATCTATTTCAAAGAAGCCCAGGCAGAGGCAGCTAATGTTGTGGGCTGTTAATGGGTACTAGCTCTTCGTAACAGAGATGGAACCATTTCTTACATAAAGCGTTAAAAAGATCCCACTTATATTTAAAATTATACGGGAAAAAAAAATCATATTTAATATAAACCAAAAACAAGAAATAGACAACAGAGAAATGAGCTTCCATAACTGCCCCCCTCCCCCCCCGGTAAGTCACTACTACTACTAAAGTCACTACTACCACTTATTTACTAAAAATTTTTATAATAATTCTAGCTCTGCATATTGTGCAGGCATGCATGGATATATACTGATATATAGATGACTACTTGTACTATTTTTACACCCCTTCTCTCTATACAAACGATAGAATTAAAATTCTGAAATGACATTCCTCTTTCAGATCTTGGTGTTTGTATAACTGGATTCCTTTGGGCTTTAAGGATGAAATAAAATGTTTTCTTATCCTCGGTCAGTGCCCTTCCAGGAATTGCATTCATTGGGGTCCTACAACCAGTGGGAGACTTTGACCAGATCACCCTGAAAATAGCACGATCAGAAATAAAGACTAAGCCTCAGCAAACAATATATAGCCAGAAGGATTTCCTTCTAAATCTAATCGCAAAAATGTGAATTCATTTCACATGGCATAAAAGAGAGACTACTTTGACAACCAACTGAATAGTTTAAAGTTCAGATTTGCTTCAGATTATAAAGATTTTTGTTTCAAAATCACCTGTAATTAAATGTCTAGGATTAAATTCTTTATAAAATTTCACTTTTTAAATCTACTCATTGTGATAATAACAGTGGAATCAATTAATGTTATTGTCTTCCTCTTCTTTTTAATCAACCTAATTTGAGTTGAGTTTAACCGCAGGCATAGTGGGGGATTTCGGGGGGTCTGGGGAGCTTGGGTCCTTGAAAGGGGGGGGGGGGTCACTCCAACATTTAATGAAATTAGTCAGTAGAAATACGGCTGATAAACTACTATTCAAAGTGCTTTTTCCCCCACCCCCCCTCCGTTGGGGGCTGTGGGGAGGGGTCAGATCATCCTTCAACTATTTATTTTCGTTCAACTCTTTCAAGACTAACCTATTAAGGTCCTTGATGCCTGAATTAAAATATCCAAGTAGACCTCTAAAAAGAGATATACGGGACATATATATCCCAGCTGCCAAATCAGTACACAATCTCAGGTTCAGATATGCAGTAGAGCTACAATTTATAATGATTTGGGGCCCCTTCAATAGGAGACAAGCTATACTTTTGGGTTTCACCCTTTGAAGACTAATCTTAAAAGTGCTCAATGCCTGAATCAGAATATCCCAGATTTCTAAAAAAGATCTAGAGGACATATATCCTGAGATTTCTATGACTGCTGGAATTTTTAGGTCCCAGAAGTCAACGGGGATAAGGTGCTCAATGCTTGAATTGTAAAATATAAAAATATACTGCAAGTATTATTTTCAACAGAAATTGTAAAAGTCCATTTTTGGCATTCTTTAAACATAAGAATGTTGACACGGAACATTCAATCAGGACATCATTAGCAACTGATAAAAAAAATTTGATTGGAATATATTTTCTTTTACTGATATTACACTTTCAAATGACATTAGACCTCTTCTTTCCCTCCTATTTCTGTTAATTAACAGAACTGGGATCAGCCAAAAAGCATACAGAGATACATGGATACATCAACCTACTTATATAACTAACAGTGTGACTTTTTTTTCTTTGTCCATAACAATGGACTCTCCCACCTAAAGGTATTATTTTGCTGATGAAAATATTTCCTACCCACCATTTGAAAACGATGGATTCTTCCCTAGATTCTTTTCTAAATAAAAAAATTTTTGAAAATCATCTGATAGAAATCCAAATATATCCATGAATTCTTATCACAGCCAATAACTGAGATGTAAATAAAGCATTGGAAATTTTTGAAAAGAAATCTTATTGAATATCTGTATCCAATAGATAGTATCAATGTATCATATCTTTTTATAACAGTGACAGATTGTAAAATAAACAATGGATCTGCTTAGTTACTTATTAGAAACCATCACATGCACAATAGCTTTGGGCAGCATGCCATGTAAGGGGAAATCAATAAAAAGAATTGGAAAAAAGGGCTTATCAAGGAATGAATTACATATCTCGCTGTTTGTTTGGCTGTGATCACCAAAAGAGTCTGAATTTCCAGACAACAGATGAATCAATTTGTATATGTTTCAATCAGTTTCATTTTTTTTATCTTTGTACTTTTCAATATATATTCGAAATCTTCCACTAAACTGTCAATATAGGTTTCTTCATTTTCAAGTTGGTCTGGCTTGCTGGCTATGTATGCGTGTATCATGCGTGCAGGTTGTTGGGAGCTAGAGGGCTGGAAATTTCAACTTTTACTCCATATTAAGTCTAGAAAAAACTTCTTTTGGTTTTTTGTAAATCCATCCCACCAGAATATAACTGTCGAAATCAAAGATGCAAAACTGGGGAAAGTAGACCACTACATCTACAAAGGACGACGAATCTCTATGAAAGCCACAAAAGAAGAAATCAAGCGGAGAATGACCCTAGGATGGCAAGTTTTTGACAAAGCAAGCTCAACCTTCAAAAACCAGACGATCACAATAATCCTAAAAAGAAGAGTGTACAACCAATGCATCCTCCAAATAGTCACATGAAACATGGAACCTAACCAAGAGACAAACCCACAAACTGAGAAGCATGCAACGTGTGCATGAGAGAATCATACTCAACCTCACACAGAGAGATCACAAGACAGCGCAATATATCAGGAAGAAAACAGGAGCCCGAGACATCATAGAATCCATTAGAAAACTCAAATGGCAATGGGCTGGTCATGTTGCAAAAGTGGTAGACAACCGATGAATATCACGACTCACAACATGGATCCCCAGAGATCACATGCACAACCGAGGCTGGCAGAATTAAAGACAAACTAGACAAATTCAGAAAGTATTGGCTCTGCAATGCATGCAATACAGAAGTGTGTTGAATCCTGGAAAAGGTCTATGTCCAATGATGATGATCTCCCAGCTGGAGATGGAACTCTGCTTACTGAGTCCATTCCCAGAGTAGTTATCTGCTCAGCTGCCCTACACCTCCTTATCTAATCACTTGAGGCATTTATATCTGATGATGAAGCAAAATTTTTTTGTTTGTTATTTATCTGATAATATATTATAGAAATAGATGATTTTTTTCAAACCCAGATGTTTTGAAAATTTGGATATGTCATAATGATTTCAAAAAGTCCACCTGAAATTTGTCATTGTAGTTCTACGGCCAACTCAACAAATCTTTATTATTAATCTTTTTTTTTTTTACCTTCATCCTAACTTTCAGTTGCTTTTTATCAAGATCGTTATTGTAGAATTATGGTCCGATTCAAAGTTGTCATAAAAAACAACTGAAATCAGGATGAAATTAAAAACTTGTCGAAATTAATAATTTTGCAATCCTTTATCCAAGAATAAATTTTTAAGAAATTGAAAATTTGATATCAACAAACTTTTGTCATACTCCTACTGAGTTGACTTTATTTTCCTAACCTAACAACAATGACAAGTTTAGATTTTTGGTCAAGACTAAAAAGATGAAAATGTTATAAAATTCGAATGACTAAAGGATAGAGGGAGAAGGAAAAAGTGAGACATTCTATTTCTACATCATCAATCGAGAAAAGAAAGAATGGAAAGCTAGATTGAATTATCTGATCTTGCTAAACAGATTCTTTTAATTCAAATTATTTACTTTTCCTTTCATTTTTTTTTTTTCTAAAACCCTTACTATAATTTTTTTTTCTTTTTATCCTTAACTGTCTGCAGGAGAATCTTGAAATTTTGCACACACATTCCGCTCAATTAGTCAAGAGAAGATTTTCCTTTTTTGAAAATAGGTGCACTCAGAGTGAAGTTTGTCCCTTCAGCAGCCAGGTATGTCTGTGTTGTTGTGATTGATGACACCTCAGTTTTATCGGTGACTCAGGGTTTTTATCTTGCATTGGATAACTTACAATTGCCATATTCTACTGATAAGGGACTAATATTATTCATTTGATAATCTATCGCAGAAATGGATAAGTTTTTGAAACTTGGCCACATTGATATCTTTTTTTGTCTGAAGTTGTATTAGCAGTGCCAAATCTTTTCAATCAGCAAGATCATAGCTACAAAATGGACAGTCTTGTTTGCTATATATATTTTTGAATACAGTACTGGATCATTAATCCAGTAAGCTTGAATTTCAAAAAAGGAGCATGAATGCTGCTGGGCACAAAGAAAGGTATCAATTTAGCACAAACTTGGATTGCAATTGTAATCCTTAACTAAAAACCTATTCTCATCATCATCAGTCTTAACGTCCATCGTCTGACATAGACTTTCCCCAGGATCCACTACATTTCTCTATCATGAGCGTCGTGGAGTCAGTATTTTCTGAATTTGTCTAGTTCATCTCTCCATCTTGTTTTTTGTCGGCTTCGGTTCTCTAATGGATTCTATGCCTCAAACTCATGTTTTCTCCCTGATATATTGTGCTGTCTTGTGATCTCCCCATGTAAGGTTGAGCATGATTCTCTCGTGTGCATGTTATATGCCTCTCAATTTGAGGGTCAGTCTCTTGGTTAGGTTCTATTGGGAGGATGTATTGGTTGTATACTCTCTTTATAGGATTAATGGGATCTCCTTGTTTCTGAAGGTTCAGAGTTTGCTGCCTCGGAGTGTAAGTAGTAACACAATATGTAAAGCCCAAGTACAGATGAAGCCATAGCCAGCGTAAGGGTACTACTTACAGAAGTGATTAAAATACAAAAAAAGTCTCATAATATAAAAAATATAGACATTATTGATTTCATGTCTTTTAGCTGTAAACCTGTCTCGTGTGGATTATTGTCGAAGGGGATTATCCCATACCTATTTAAAAACTTAATCTACTGGCTTATCCAACAGATTTGATTCATAAAAGCCAAATAGGAAGTGGGAGAACTGGAAAGGTTACGGAAGACCCATTTTGCAATCTATCATAATGGCCTGGGGGACATCAGCATTTACTTACCAATCCCTCCCATCTTAACCAAAACTTTCTATATCAGATTTATCCCATTATACATGCGTGAATATGGTACATCTCCTACATGATAGAACAGCAAAAGGGAAATTAAAGTCAAGTTTCAGTCTCAGTGCGAACGCAGACCCCACAATATTTCTTTTTCTTCAAATTTTCCAAAGCTCACTCACTTAAACATGCTCATTATCAACGGCAGATAATTTCATAAGGGTATGTTATGCAGTTCCTTAGTTACGCTTTCACATACTGACAGCCAGATACTTGGTGAATCATTGAAAACAACAAGATCCCATTAATCCTAAAAAGAAGAGAATACAACCAATGAATCTTCCTGATAGTCACCTATGGAGCTGAAACATGGAACCTAACCAAGAGACTGACCCTCAAACTGAGAAGCATGCAACATGCACTTAAAAGAATCCTGTTCAACCTCACGTGGAGAGATCACAAGACAGCACTAAATATCACGGAGAAAACAGGAATCCGAGACATTATAGAATCCACTAGAAAACTCAAATGGCAATGGGCTGGTCATGTTGCAAGAATGGCTGACAATTAATGGACAGCATGACTCACAACATGGATCCTCAGAGATCACAAGCGCAACTGAGGCTGGCAGAATACAAGATGGAGAGACAAACTCTACAAGTTCAGAAACCACTGGCTCTGCGACACCCACATTAGAGAAGTTTGACGAATCCTGGCAAAGGTCTATGTCCAACAACAGACGATAAAAGACTGATGATTATGAAAGTTTATGATGAAATCTTTCAAAAGTAATTACAAAGGAAGTAACCACTGAGAAAAATCTCTTGTCAATGTAACTTCAACAGTCATGAAAATCCCAGTAAAGAAATACCTCAGTTACCATTCTATATACATTCCTCATAAAATGTAGCTCGAAACAAAACAGTTGTGTACAAGGTCATATGTAACCAAGCATAAATAGAGAACAATCATTTTAAAATACATCTGATGTCGTAGTTGTACTTGAACAAAACGTGATAGTACTCTGTATCTTATCTGGTAGCAACTTTCCAGAGACAGTGAAATTTGTCTAGGGCACTCAAATACATATCACTGCTTTTTGAATTATTCAACAACCATAGCTATTAAAGATGGTAAATGGTTGTATTCATTTATGTTTGTTTGTTTGTGTAAGTGTTCCTAACTGTACCGTTTTGTCTACACTTGAAAATTGGTATCAATTCTCCAGTAGACTCTTGATATGTTTTTGTTTGTTTTCGGTTGTTGTTTTGGGTTTGTTTTGGGGTTTTTTAAAGCTTTTTAGACCTTTTTGGGTACTTCATTTTGACAAGATTATTAATAACATCTAAATTCTCCAGAATCTAGATATTTATAGATGTCTTTTTACTCTATTTTAGATGTTTTCCAGTGTTTGAGGCCAGTGATGTCATAAATAGAATTCATTCTGACCATATTTATACTTCAAAGGAATCTTTTTTATAAGACATCAAAATTTGGCTATGGCTATTCAATTAATGATTGATGGCAAGTTATATTACCAAAACAGTACGGTACACTTTTATTGGAGACAGTTATTGCTCATTTGGGAAATTTAACTTTACTGTATTTATTAAGAAAAATATTTAGAACAGAGCACAATGGTGGATCAGTGCTAAGAGAGGTATTACTGAATTTAATGCCTCGAGCTGTTAAGCGAATCTTTCGAAAAGTAAATGCAAGGGAAGTAACTCATGGTTGCATTGATATGAATAAAAGTAAGGCTCCTGCCAATGTAACGAAATGGTCATGGGAGGGGGGGGTTCTGATACCATTAATGACGAAAACGATGTGTTTACTAGAAATCATGTGACACTTTACTATGAGTTCCTCAAAATCCTATAAGTGATAGAGAACCTTAAAAATCCATTTATTAGTTGATTATGATACCAATCAAAAACTTTCTGACAGCTTTAAAAGAAATTCCACTTAGCAAATAGAAAAGACCCTCTATTAAAACAAGAAATTCATCAGATGGATCCCTATTTTCAACACATTGACACAGAAGAATATGGAAGAAATTCTATTAAACATAAGGCAATACTTGCGTGGAACAATGTCATAAAAAGTCTTCCAAAAACGGATCTAATGGATATTAAACGCAGTCTGAAAGTAACCATTAGAAAAGTTTTCATGGAATCTTATTCATGAATCAGAGTCCAAATTTGATTTTATTGTCTCCTCTGTGAATGCTATCAGCACTTGTTGCTGACTCTACAAGTATTGAAAAGTTCATTTCACTTATCAGGAAAAAAAATATATAACACGAGATACTGTTTTATGAGAAACCACAAAGGTGGATATTTCTTGTGAAGTAATAAGTTTAATGTGTACCCTCTCCAATAAGGATACACAAAAATGAGGAAAAATTGTAAATTTGATGCTATAGAAGAAGAAATTATTATCGATATTATTATTCATCACTTTTCTATGTGTCAAAATGTAATATCCCTTCTTAAAAGCTACTTCATTTTAAGGAAGACAGATAAAGATATATTCTTTGAAACTAATTATCTTGTTGCATTATATAAGGTGGTTTCATATATAGTAATCATTTAAAGGACAAGACAAGAACCATAAGTTCACAATGCGTCCACCATCTATGGTAGTAGTAGCAGGAGGAGTAGGAAGATGAACAAGTTGAGAAAATTGATTCTCGTGCATCTATAATATAAAAAATGCGGACATCAGGTATTCTATTATGACTTCATTAGCAGGTGGTGAAAAAAAAAAATTAATCGGAATAGATTTTCTGTTAATGACATCACAGCCCTTCCTTCCTTCCTTCCTATCTATGTTGTGGACACATCTGAGAATACTGTTATGTATTAATCATTTTTATGATGAACTTAACAATGTATTAATTGTTACTGAACAATTTCCAGGCACAGCTATACGTCAATTTGTGTCCATGTTATATTTTGGTTGTATAGAGTGAAATGAAATACACAACTGTACAACAGAAGATACCATGACACGTACATATTTATCTAAATTCCTATATTGTACATAAGCCTTCTGTGCCTTTCTGAAGAAAAGAAAAAATGTCATCCACAACATCATTAGCCCAAGCCAGCAAGGTGTCTATTTTTTCACCTTCTCCTTCTAGTCTTCCCTGTCTCGAGAACTTGAAACAAACATGACATATTCACTGCATACTCTTTAGCAAGCTAACAATAACATGACACAAATTTTCATCATTCAGGGTTAATAGCTTTCAAGCTCTTACTGGGCACTGATCGGGCAAAAGAAAGCTGGGTGGAAATCTTACCTTGAGCCATTATATCCAGGTGCACATAAGCACGAGTACTCATTAACACCATCAACACAGGTAGCTCCATTTTTACAGTCATTCTGTTTGCAATCGTCAATATTGTTCTCACATAAATCCCCATCGTATCCAATGGCACACTTGCAGGTGTATTTATTCCATTCATCAATACACGTAGCTCCATTTGCACATTTTTGGTGCCAAGACGCACAAACGTTATCACCTTTACAATCAAGTTCAACATCATGTCGTTTCAATAAGCTGTACGCCATGGAACTCGTGCTATTACTCTCATTTGGATCAAACGGAAGCAAATTTGTATCAATGCGGACTCCTCGCATACAACCATCAAAGCCACTACCAATTGAAATAACTGTCCTATTGTCTGCGATGCCATCAAGAATCACAGAAATCGAAGAATTTTCCACTGTGATCATTTTTTTGAGGTTACTAATCTTGATTGTGTAATTTGTGGTTGAGGTTTTCTCAATGAAGAACGAGTGCCAATTACCATCATTTACAGAAACATTAGAGTTAAAGACCATGTTCTGGTCAGAACCGACCATTACAATTCCATCTTGGAGTTGGAGGACAAAATGTAAGCCAATATTTAGGTTGTCTGCTTTGATAAGGAAACCTTCTTTTTCTCTTGTGCGAAATTCCAGACTCAACTTCTTTGGTTTGGGGAGTGTCGATTGTGCTTGGAATTTGATGTATGACGATACATTGAATGTTGCTTCCCTGATACCTAGAATGTTAAAAATAGGTTTATTATTATTTCATGAAAATTATTTTTTCTCGTGAACAAGGGAGATAATAATAATAATGACATTATCTCCCTTTAATCATTTCATCATACCAAAATAACCGTATAAATACACACATGTACAATAGATATGTGGATTGATTTGGTCCATGAGTATTAAAAAATTACAATAGTTGAGTATGTCATTAAATCTATAATAGGGATAAAAATCAAAAGATCAAATTTTTTCATTTTTTTTTTTTTAATTTTAATGACAATTTTTTACCTTCATCTTAATTTTATTCATCACTTTTTATTGCAACCTTTTCGATCAGGCCAATTACCCTCCAGCAGTGGGTAATCAGCATTGACAGGAAAATGAAGAATAAGCCTCTGATGGGATTCGAATCCGCATCCACAAAGGGATGAACCGTTTAGCACAGCCAGTTCTGAGCCAGAAAGACTCAACCAGAAACAGAAGTCCAAATAACACCCTCTAGCCCATCCTTCATTTCCAATCAGCAGCCATATTTGTTTATATTCTGGAGGGTAAATCAGTCCAAGCAGAAAGTTGCAATAAAAAGCAACCAATAAAAATCAAGGTGAAATTGAAAAGTAAGGATAAATTTTTTTTAGATAAAAATGATTTATAATACTTTGTCAAATTAAAAAATGAAAAAAATAAATAAATTTTTTGTCTGAGATTTCAATCAATTTGTTTTGGTTTTTGATTAACCAGTTGGACAAAAAAAAAATCATTTTAATTCCCTGTACATACTTCATACAAAGACTGAAAATGGCTGTATTCACAGGTTTCATGTTTCTTTACATAATTAGAGCAGCTGCCTAATTTGTCCAAATGATTATTGCCATTGTGTCTCAATCAACCAATTATTGTAAATGTGATTATTTCCCACATAAACGCATACAAATACTAAATGACCGAATGGAAATGAGGAGATTGTGATATCTCAATCCACACTCTCTTCTCTACTGTTACTAGACACATACACGCACACACCCTAACTGACCACAGCTACATACCTATACCAATGACCATGAACAATCATATAATAAAACCTACTAAAATGTAGATTCCAAGTAGACACATAGGGTTATGTTACTGTGGTCATCTGGCTAACAAATACAACCAACAAAAACAAGCATACAAATTCAATAGATTGAAATAAACTGATAACAGCCAAAAATAGCCACTTTCCCCAACATGAGGCTGACATGATCTATGACGGCTTAAGCGACATCAGACTTCTTCCACTTATATTAGTTTTTGTTTACATCATTTGTGCACCATTTCTCCTGAAGAAGCCTGAAAATACAGGCAAAATGCTTTTAAATCTAAAAACTTTAAATATAATAAAATCTCAATCTCCATGTTGTTACACATTATCATCATCTTGTCAGATAATCAATATCCGTACACTAAGCATACATTTATATCTAATAAGATCATCAAATACTCAGTTCAAGAGAATGTTTTTTGTTATCAAAGTTACAATTTAGGCTAAGTACCAGACTATAATCGACTGAAAATTAAGAGGTGGCAAAAAGGTGAATAATCCTTCCCAGGAAAGTGTTTTTTTTTTTGTTGTGGTTTTTATTTTAATTCTGCCAAATCAAATGAACACTTCTCTTCCAATAAACAAAGCAAATAACAATCTAAGTCTAGACCCACCCTGACAACACATCAAGAAGGCAGAAAAGCCTGGTATTGCACTCAAGATATGTTTGAGGTAAAAAAAACATTAAGTAAAGGGAATGCAACTAATAGCCTGATACATTCTTTTGCTAACATATAGTAAAAAAACTGAGGAGACAATTTTTTCTATGTATGACTGAAATAATTTTATGTTATTAAATTTCATCTAAATGTTGACAAAAACTTTTAACTTTAAAGTTTTTAAACATAAACGAATAAAAATTGTCAGAAACCATGTTCATGAACTTAAGTTGTGTTAACAGTAACCAAGTCGATCGTTTGCCGGCTCCAAGCAGGTAACATTATCTCTCCATCCTCATGATGCAGCTAGAGCCTGCTTAGATCAGGATCGAAGATTCACCCAGAGAGCTTGCTCACGACAGGAACCAAGATTCACCCAGAGAGCTTGCTCGCGACAGGAACCAAGATTCACCCAGAGAGCTTGCTCGCGACAGGAACCAAGATTCACCCAGAGAGCTTGCTCGCGACAGGAACCAAGATTCACCCAGAGAGCTTGCTCGCGACAGGAACCAAGATTCACCCAGAGAGCTTGCTCGCGACAGGAACCAAGATTCACCCAGAGAGCTTGCTCGCGACAGGAACCAAGATTCACCCAGAGAGCTTGCTCGCGACAGGAACCAAGATTCACCCAGAGAGCTTGCTCGCGACAGGAACCAAGATTCACCCAGAGAGCTCGCTCCCGACAGGAACCAAGATTCACCCAGAGAGCTCGCTCCCGACAGGAACCAAGATTCACCCAGAGAGCTCGCTCCCGACAGGAACCAAGATTCACCCAGAGAGCTCGCTCCCGACAGGAACCAAGATTCACCCAGAGAGCTCACTCCCGACAGAAACCAAGATTCACCCAGAGAGCTCGCTCCCGACAGGAACCAGTCTACCAGTCCACATCTGCTTCTAATTTTTTCACATGCAAATAACTGGACCAAAAACCAACAAAAAGAATGGAAGCCTTGGACAGGGATCATTGATTAAATATAAACCCTTTTCACTTTCTTTTTTTAGTCCACTCAATGGTCGTTCCAACAACCTAACAACTGGAACATGACTTGTGGGTCAGGATAAACAGTGATGCCAACCAATGAAGTGAATGAAGAATTTAAGATACAGTTTTGTTAAGTGAAGCATGGACTGTTTGCCATACAAAGTACCAGAACAGCCAGTATCAGAACTTATCATTTTGCAGGTAGTACTAATCGGATATGCTAGTATGGCTTTTGGTACCAGCCTTTTCTGTATACAGCGTAATAATCCAAATACTTACATTCGTATCCATCGGGTGCATTTTTACATTCTGCACCACCTTGACATATTATGGACAAACAATAATCGATGCTGGAACAATCTTTACCAGTGAAACCTCTTGTGCAATTACATCTGGAAGGAAAAAAAAAAATTTTTTCAATGTTGATATATACAATGTTTCCTGAATGTGGAGCATAAACCCTACAGGGAAGTAATAAGATTATATTCGGGCTATGGGCATCCGCAGCCATTTTTCCAAATGTGAGAGGGTCGACTATAATCATAATATATCCAAGCAGAAAGTGAATACCACTACCGTCTATTTAAAAGGGTACATTGAATTGGTGTTACATGAAACAATAGTATTGCACCATTATCCTTCGTTGACGATGAGGTTTGAATTTTCAAACTCCCTTGCCTTTGGTGAGAAGGCATGTCCAAGGAGGTGGCACTGCCCCGTCTTCTATAAATTCCAAGTGGACGTCCATGATTGTGGGCAATTTAGAATTTGAGTGTAAAGAGCAATAAGCATCCCTTGGCTCAAAACTCAGTTGTATTAAGGCTCAACTGATCAATTCTCAATTACAAAATACTATTAGTATAGTACAATTAGTTCCAAACTGTAAAATACTGCTAATTACATAATACCATTGATTACTAATTTAATTAATTCAACTGATTAACTTTGCGATGTATGCAAGCAATGAGTTCATTTCACAGTAAGAAATCCATACATTTCAGCAAGTGTCTAAAATCATTTATCAGTATTTTTTTTTTATGAATTTGTCACACATGTAAGCATTTTGTTTTTCAATTAGGGACATTACATTTTTTGAGCATTCAAGATGGAGCATTAAGCTGAAACAAAAAAAAAAAAAAAAGTTCACAAATCACTGATCTAAACCATTCAGTATCCGTACCTCATATAAATGAATCACAGTAGCCCGCAAATGTACCAGAAGTAATTTATTAAAAGATTATCTAAAAAGATTTAGGCATTGTTGGTTCAAAATGACTAGAGATTAAAAAAAATACTTTTTTAAAAAAACATTTTTAGATGGTGCCTAGAGATGTACTGGTACAAATTTTCAAGGTTATAGCCCCAAAAATATGCCCAGGAGCACCCAAAGAGAGAGAGAGAGAGAGAGATTCATACGAACACATTTAAGGAGAAAAATCTGTAGTGACTGGGCTGGTTGGTCAGGTGGGCCATTTGTGGGGCTACGATGATTCAATAACACACTCCATTTAACAAAATTCAGGCAAGAATTGTAGTACTTACTTGAAATCATTGTAGAAAAGATTTTCACAAGTGCCATTATTATTGCAAGGTTTTTGGCTTTTACAGATATCATCCGTTTTCTGTCCTGAAACAATGTTACTGTAATTGAGGGGGGTCAGAATTTTATCGTTTTCTCTAACTTTATTATCAGTATTATTGTTAAACATCAGGAAGACATTATTCAAGTTCATGTCTTGGATAACTCCTTTGAAAGCACTAATTGAACCAGCAGATCTCTTCACGCGAACTTTTCCAGAAAAACCATCCGGAACCTCCCCAACATAAAGTTTCGATGCATTAAACTTGCAAACGTTCTTCAAAGGCCATTCCATTTTCACTTCGTCAACATGGAGGCTGAATTTTCGGTCGGTTATCAACACTTTGAGGAAGTGCCGTTTCCCATTGGAGTATTCTCGTAGAGTGTTGTTGGTGAAAGAGTTGCAGGAGTGAAGGTTTGCTACCACTTTACCCTCAACCAAGAGGAGGCTGAAGAAAGATGGTAACACGTTGTTGTTCTTCTTCCCTGAATCAGGGTCATCAAAGTAGACGATTAGACTATTGCGTCGCCGAGTGGTAAAGAAGAATGAAAAGTCAAAGTTTGTCTCGAGACTGTCTTGCAGGGAAGTGAGGCTGTATTCAACAAAACTATTGGAATCTTCCACAGAGAATGTTGCCGGTGTCACTTCTGTGGAGAGGGGAGGTAAAGAAAAAAAAAGATGAAGATTTTTGATAGATAAAAAAGATAAAAAGCAATTTAGTGGTTAGATACAAAGATAAAATAAATCAATAAAGTTCATCTATTTCTAAAGATGGTTGAGATTAATACATCTGTGAAGAAATCTAAACTGGCCATTGAACAAAGTTGACATTTGGTAGATATATTAGTCAGAACACAAGGCAGAGCGGTGTCAAGTTCCAAGAGGTTTGGGTCGGCAGTTCTCTAGAAATTTAATGAAAATTAATAGAAAAAAATTCAAATTCTTTCTTCAATTTCTATGAATTACCTCCCTTAGCTTCTGCTACTCAGAATCATCTAAATTTATATAGAAAATATACATATAACACAGAAAAGAAGTAACCAAAATACTAGTTTTATATGATGGACGGAAAATCATTTTACATGACAATTATGGTCGGCTGCTTGTCAGTTGTTGTGGGGAAGTGGAGAAGATGTTCCCATTATTTTGTCCATCTATTTTCATTCTCCTTTATTTTACGGGAGGAATCCATTATAATCCACTTACAGCTTGCTAGGCCTGTCGAAGCTTCACCAGAGCCTCATCAATCATACATTATGGGGAACATGTTCTCTAATCTGTCTGTTACCAGACTCACAAGGCTGGACAAGGGCTCAAACTTATTCAATTTGTTGCCAACCATGGCTGAAGAGATACGTGTGCACCTGCTATTTCACCATAACTGGGGTCACTCTTATGCAGTTTGTAATTGAGCTTCTATCATGCAATTTACTGCCATTATGGTGCTCCTAATGATATTTATAGTAATCCTTACAAATAAGGCACTAAAGAGACTTGTGTATATCGAAAAAAGTTACCTCCTTTTATGGCTCCAAAATGGCTGGAAGTGGCTAGACTCCTGCTTTGTATGTATTATCAAATGTACTTCACAATTTTAGCTGTAAAATTAGCTAGGAATGGAAAATGAAAAATCCAGCCATTTTTAGCCATGAAGAGAGGTCATTTTTTTTCAATATTTACTCTAGTCTTTAGGGGCTGATCTATAGGGATTACCAGATTTTTTTGGAAAAAACTGAATTTCTAATAGCATATACAAGACTTTTCTAATATTAAGTAACATCTTCTTACAGGATATGCCACCTGTATGAGTATATTTTTTGTCAATAACATTTATCAAGGGAGATAACTATTAAATACAAATTATAGATCAGTGTCCCTTTCTCCTTTCACAAGTGTGTAAAAAATCTGGATAAATTCTGCTTGAACGCAGACAAGAAAATGCAATGCAACATAAGGTATTGTTATTTTTTTAGAATATTGCAATAATAGAATCTAAATACTGCCATCATTTTCTAACAACATGGATTTAAATAAGTATTATTAATCATATCAAGAATAATGACCTACCTTGAAGACAGATCTTGCCATAAAATGGCCGGTCACAAATACACTGGAATCGTATCCATAGGTCAATGCAGGTTCCCCTACTGCTGCACGTGTTGGGAAAGCACTGATATTTCCGTAGACAACCAATAGAGACATTCACCAATTTATTCACCATCGGATCGGACGACAAAAGGTATCCGCCATCAATTTTGATATCTTCAAAACAGCCAATATATGGTACTTTGGTAGAGAGGTGCATTCCACCATGGATTTTCCCAAAAGATACTTCTCCGGTGGTTGCACTGGATATCTTTCGGCTTTTGGAACAAATGGCTGAATTACATCCAGTACCAATCAATTTAACAAGTACGTTAAGATTTTTGTCAAAAAGTATATCAACTGATTGCCATGTTGCATCATTAACAACGACTGTTGATACTCTGACATAACTGTCGTTTATTCCTAGCACTAAATACGAGTTCTGTATTTCTGCGGTCACACATACATTATCTCTCAGCGGAAACGAAGCTAGGAATCCTTCTGACCAAGTTGTCCGGAATCTAAAAGATGTCTGTATCTGGTTCATTGGAGTTCTGGTCACTTCTAAAGTCGAATGACCATTGAAGGACATTGACGTCGGAATCGTACACTTCTTGCCAGTAAATCCAGAACTACATTCACAATCAAAATCGTGGATGTTACCTTCCACCAACTTCGGCTGACATTTACCCTGGTTCTGACACGGCTGTTTTCGACATCCAGTCAGTTCCACAGAGCAGTTTTTGCCACCATACCAAGGCCGAGCTTTCCGTAGACAATCGCAGTAATAAGATCCAAATTTGTTGATGCATGTAGAACCACGCATGCAAGGTGTTTGTGGTAATTTGCATTCATCAATATCGTCTACACAGAAGAAACCTTTGTATCCTGGTTTGCAGCTGCAGTTATAGTAACCCACTGCATCAATACATGTTGCATTGTTCTCACAGGCATGATTCACACAATCATCGATGTTTTCATTACAGTTAGTACCTGAAGAACAAAATGGTTTTTATATCATCAGTCACTGTTATTTCTATTGTAACCAAATATTGTATCAATTTTGACAACATTTTATCTATTCTTAATTCTATTATCAGATGAAATATTGTAACTTGTAATAATTTTGACTACTGTTCATCTTCATTTTTAGTTGTTTTTATCACAACTCAACTGGAGCCTTCACTCTATGGCATTGACCAACAGCACAGATCCAAAATAAAGAGATTCAAACACACATCCCTCTTGACAGAAGGAAGTCTGGTTTTTGCCCAGCAGCTCAAATTAACTCGCAGAAGTTTCATGATGAGCATAGGTTCTAATTTTACCATCAATCAAAACTGTCAACATAAGTTTCTATAAGTTTTCAAGTTGGTCTAGCTGGCTATAAATGTTTAACATACAGAGGCTGCACCAATAGAGGTAGCAGGCTGAAAATTCAAATATTTACCTATTATTATATCTACAAAAAAAAGACAGTTTTTCGGTTTTTTAGGAAATTCCTCCCCCTACATAGGATTTTTGAGGGGGGGTCAATTTGCAATGTAAACTTATGGTAAACTGATGCATTAGTTTGTGTCCACTTGTTTTTTTTGAAAATTTAGACATTCTCAGCTACCATTGCCCGACAAAAAGTGAGAAAAGTAACTTATTCATTGATCACTCCTTTTCCCAATTTTTTAATTGATCACTTCTAACAAGGCATGCTGCCAAGAGTTGTTGGTCATGTGAACATTTCTATTGAGTGACTAACCAGACCTGTTATTTTATAACATAGATAAAAAAAAATAAAAAAAGATTGAGATGAAGGTAAAAAGTAGTAAAAAAATACAGAAATGTTTTATTTAGAAATTATCAATACTTCTTTTCATGATCAATGTCCAACAAAAGGGGGGAGAAGTAATTCATTCATAGATCAGCCCCCCTCCATTGCATAGGTATCAAAAAACAATTATTGTACAGACCAGTTCTATATAAAAGAATTCAAATAAATGTAATCCATATAGAATGATGTTTTTAAAAGGTCAAAAATTGCTTATTACAATAGTTCATTGATTATAGTCTAAAAACTAAACGCTGAAAATAGGGGTCTCCCAAAATGAGGACCCTATTAGAGTCAGTGGCATTCCTAGGGTTGATGTCAGCAAGAGCAGTAAGTCATCTCAGCTTCCAGAATTTTCCTTCTTTCCAGGATATCTAGACTGTTGACAATATTTTTGTACTTTCATACCTCAATTGGTATAAAATTTCATTTTTGCATAAAATCTGAGGGGAATTTTCCCTATGTATGCTTCCCCCTCATAAAATTTCTTCCCACAGGGTTTAAATGTTACGACAAGAAATATCTTACAAAGACCAGTTTTCTTGGTACCACAAAAGATACAAAGGCCGCACCTTTTTTGGTAAGTGTTTATCCTTGAATTAATATGAATTATTGGCTTCTGTGCAGATTTTCTGTTTAAAGTAGCAAAGATGAGATATTTACATCTTAGAAAATACAAAACTTGTGAACTTGAATCCATGATCACAAATTTTAGGAGTGGCTCCGTGGAAAATTGTATTCTCATCACTCACCAAAAGTCACCATTTCCCACCTCCAGTTGCAATTGTAAGTACTAAGTGTCTTTGTATCTAATGAGGTACCATGTTTCTGTTGGGTACATATACAATGAAACCTCACGATAATGAAATTCAATATAACGGATTTTGGTTTCAATGAACACATGAACCATTACAAACTCTCTCATTTACCGAACAAAGTTTGATGAATACGGTGAACACATGAACCATAATGAACTTGGCATTTTGCTAGTTTCATGGTTCAGACTCTTGCAGCCTTTATATCAGGATCAAAGTGTACTATCTGTTCTTCTAATGTCAATGAAATACAGGAATAACTTCATGTTTTCAATTTTGAATGCTAATATGATTCTATTTCAATTGTTTTCTTAATGAATTTTAATTCAATTTGAATACTTTTTCAACTGATAAGAAAAAAGTTGTTACGAATCTTATTGTCATCAGAGTAAACCACATGATTTAGCATTCCTCACATGTTCTAAGTTTAGCCCACTCATGTGGGGAAAAAGTCGAGCAATTTCACTTGATCGTTTCTTCTCATAACTCTTCAATCTTTTTTTTTAGTCATTTATTGTTAATTTCATATAAGAATAAATTGTTTGTTGCGTATTTTTGTTATTAAATTATTGCATGTTTCATACGTAAGATATTTTAATAGTTTTATAAAATCTAAGAAAAATATTCAACAATTAAAATTCAACCATAATATAACTTTTGTTTCTTTTTTGTCAATTTATAAGAATTAAAATAAATAAAAATAGAAATTCATAAAGACACAAATCAAAATATGACAAAATTAACATTCAAAGTTGAAAACAGGAAGTTAATGGTAATGTTTCCTTCACATGAGAACAGATACTAGACTTTGATTTTTAACTAAGTGCCATAAAAGGCTGGACCAGGAAACTAGGATAGTGTTAAGAACTTATTATTTACCATATGATGTAAGGTAAGGTCAAAAATAGAATGAAGGGAAACCAAACTGATGTTGGATTAACTGAACAATGTTCATTAAATGCAACAAATTACTGAATTTATTTTTATTCACCGAATGCCTTCTACCTCCAGATGATTCCCTTTTTGCTCACCAGGGTTTTGGTTGGCTACAATTTTGACCATTTCACTAATAAAATATACCGTTAGAAGGGAAATACCCCATGTAAAAGTTTTGAAGAACCCGCAAAACCTTAAATTCAAGGTCCACAGAGGACAAAGCTGATTATTGCACATCACTTCAGAGTTCACCAAGTCCAAGTCAATTTTAATTCATTAAATTAACAAATATATTAATTAAATGATTGAGAAAAAAAAAATTCAGGCCGTCACCATGGAGTCACCCTTCTTATGATGTCACATGAGGCAGGTCACCTCCACCCCCTCCATTGGTACGCCCCTCGTCAGAGTAAATTAATCTTGTTCATCAACTCAGGATCAGAAATGGTTGTAGATTTACGTATACAAAAGACGGCATTTTAGTTTCAATTTAGTAGAGAACAGCTACTGACCTTCATATCCCAATTCACAAGAACAATAGTAACCCGCTGCCTTGTCGTAAGAAAATCTGGAAAATCCAGGGTAAGGAGATTTGGGTCCATACAATGATTGGTTTGAACGCTGAAGGCATTTGATAGAATGAACACAAGGCTGAGCTGCACATTCATCTATATCTTCTTCGCATTGTTTGCCCCTGTAACCTTCATGGCAGTTACAAGTGTATTCCTGTAACAAAAAAAACAAAAAAAAAAAGTGATAGTTGTTACTAATTTATTCACATAAGAGACAAAAATAGTTTAGCTGTGGCAAAAACTAAAATTTGGACTTATACAAACAGGATCAAGATGTTATACAGTATTTTTTCTTTTACTACAAAGACTTGAATTTAGTTATTTGCATATCATATACTCATGTATTCCTTGAATAAGTTTTTATTTCCACTTGTTACTCAAGAAATTGCAGACAGTGATTCGAATCAGGTCTGTCATACCGACATCATGAGGGAAAAATCTGGGTAAAAGTTACCTCCCTTGAAACTCTGGCGAATTGTCATTTGTTATGATTAATCTTCACACTACTGTAATTTTTCAAAGAATTTTCTGCTAGTTATACAGACTGATGGTATATCAACACTTACATAAACATGAGTAATTGAAATGAAATTACTTGTTATTTAGTGAAGGCAATCGAAAGAACAGAAAGAAAATTTAACACAGCAACATATGTTGAAAATATACTAAAAAAATTGATCCACAAGTAGAGAAAAGTGAAATATGTTAAAGTCTTGAAAGGGTCCAATAGCAACCCATGATTCTAATATAGCAGTTTGAATACTTGTAATTGAATCAGATTTTCATTTTTCTTTTAATAAATCAACACAATAAGTTTAATTTCTCTGCAATATGAAATATAAACATTTTGAGATAATGAATAAGCACATTCAAAAGTAAAAACCTAAATGAATAAAAATAATCTGAAATTTACTTTGAATAACTATATAATTATTTTTTTTGCAACATGAAATATGAAAATATTGAGAAAAAAGTTCTGAGAAAATAATATAAAGATTCATAAGTAAAATGCAAAAGACAGTTTGACAAGATGTCTGTAGACTAATTTATTAATTCAAGAAAAATAAATCTTTTAAAAGAAAAAAAAGGGGGGGGATCAACAAAATATACGTTAGCATAGACAAAATGTTTGTTGGCAAAACATCCAGACATGGTTTCATTACATTAGCAGCAACAGTCTTGGCTACAGATATTTATCGTAGCTCCATTATAATAAGATATGGAGAGGAAATATTTAACTTGCCTTTATTCCATCTATACACGTGGCATCATTCTTACAAGGATTACTGAGGCAATCATCGATATTATGTTGACATCGATCTCCTTTAAAACCCGTGTCAGAACAATTGCAATAATAACTGTAAAAGAATAATAAATCATAATTTTGCAAAAGTCAAAAAACATCAATAAAGAAAAGAAAAGGAAAAAAAGAATAAATAAATAAATGAAAATATAAACAAACCGACTTTTTACAAAGAAAATTGAAATTGTTGCTGTTAGGAGTACTTTTGGATGTATTTGAAAAGACTAGAGTAAATTACCATAACACAGGGGCCCTTAAGGTGCAGGGCTTGGTCCAATCTCTCAAGAAAAAAAATTTCTGGATCTACCCCAAAATTTAACTACCTATTCTTTACCCCAATGTCTACTCTTCCCCAAAATTTAATTGGAATACATCAAGTACTTCCAGAGATATTGTATGCACTGATAGAAAGACAGACTCAACTAAATACATACACCCAACTTCATTGGCACAGGTAATTCAAGAACTCAATTAAGCAACGATTCATTCCAATCAAGGTATTTTTTGACTCTATTAAAAAGACACAAACAAGAAAAGGGAACATAGTATGTACAGGAGAGTGTAACTAAGTCTGAAGTGCCATCTGTACTCACATTGATGGATATAGACAACTAGGAACTGATATTTACATTAGTACACACATCACAAGATGGTTACATTTTCACAAAACTTCCATACATACGTTGCAAACCAGTGTTGCATATTTAGCACTATATTTAGTATATTTCCCAACAGGCAGTAGCATTTTTGCAGCTATTTTTAGCACTTTTAGCCATTTGAATGGTTATAAAATAGCCAAAAATGTTCTTGGTCTATTTCTAAATTTTTTAATGCTCTTTTGAAATTAATTGAGAGTGAAAAAAAAAATTTTGTGTTGGCAACACAGCTGTGTCAGGAGTGCCTTATACTACGGAGCAGAAACATGAACAATAATAACCACTCTTGAAAAACCTATGGAAATATTTGAGACGCAATCACACAGAAGAAAAATGTTGAAATTCTTGTTGACTAAGAAAACAATGAATGAGGAATCACTTGATAGAATGAACGAAAAAAAGCAATCTGATCAAGATCTTCAGGAAGAGAGAAATAAGATATATTGGACATCTAATAAGACTAAACAACATCTGCAGAACACAACTAAAGGGAAATATTGATGGAAAGAGAAATATAGAAGAATTGGAATCAGAACATCAAAGAATAGAACTGAATGAATATGAGGGTGCAGTGAGAACAGAAATGGACATGAGAAAGGCAGGGATTATGGTGCCATCGAACATTGAAAGATATGGAGCATGGAGTATACGAGGAGATGTCATTGGAAATTTAATGTTTTAAAAAGTGTCGAACTGAGGGAGCACACAGTACAAGGAATCAAGGTCAGGTATAAACAGCGACAGGGTTGCCAGATTGAGCTACAAGGGGCAATAATCCAAAGTTCATCTGGAACTTATCCAACACAGGTAATAAGATAACGTTGAATTGCAGGGAAAGTCTCAGTGATTGAATTCAGATTATTTTGCATTGTATTCCAATCCGGCAACCCTGAATGGTGAACAGCTACAATGAAAAGTGAAGGAAGACGGCAACTTGAAGGGAAATACTTTCATGGTGACACAATAATTATGCTGTCACAAACACCAAGATAACATACCGCAGAGGATCATCAAGAGGACGTCTGGGGGCAGAAGAAGAAAGTTGGAAAAAAAAGAAATTAAAATGGACATAAAACAATTTATTTACTAGTTGATATCTATGGTTTGAACAGGTAACAGTCTGCAAAAATAAAACTTGAAAAAAAACAAACAAAAAAAAGAATCACCACATCAGCTATCAAGTGAATAACCATAGTATGCCTGGCAGCGCTGACACAATTATACTAAGATCCCAAAAGATCACCCATCATTTTCCTATTTAAAAGAAAAAAATTTTTTTTCTTCAAATAATAAAAAACAATTTTAGGTGTTTAATGCAAGGTCTTTGACCAAAATGGTGTGTCTGGTAATGCTGGCACCAAAAAACAATCCAGTAAAAAAAGGGGGAATATTTCACCACTTGGCTGGCTTGTTGGTCAGTCAGGTCATTACTCATGGCTATGGTGATTCAATAACAGCTATCAAAACTCTTGTAGTACACCAAGAATCTTTAATAAAGACTATTTCTGATAATAACCTAATGATATTACAAATCATTTTTAAGAAAGGTCATTCAAACTATCCACTGGTTCCTTCACTTCAGGAAGGATGGAGAATTAACCTGTTGAAGCATTTTGAAGAGGAAAGGAAACAGTCATTGATTCAAGTTATAACAGCCAAAATACTTGTGACTAAATGGTTTTGAAATAATTGTCTATAACTTTGAGAGTATTCAAACTTTTGTTTGAATCATCAAATCATTTATTTTTTTCTGATTTTGTCATTACATTTCAGACAATCAATTCTTCAGCCCTTGTCAGGTATATGATTCAAGAGATGAGGCATACCTTTCTTCTACATACAAAGAAACTGAGAAAACCTTTTTTTGTGCAAAAAAATTGTGTATTAATATATCAACCAGAAGAATCCATATGGATTATCTGGTTTCTTCATGTGGCGATGAAAAGTTTGCCTCTTTCTTTGAAAGATTCTGGATTATACACTTGAAGAAAGCAGAAGAATAGATCAGCAGAAATATGTTGACAACATTAGGAGAAAATCTAAAAAAAAAAAAAAAAAAAAAAAAAAGATCACTGAATATGCCAGCCTATGTCAACTCCAAAACTATGGTGTTAATTAAGGTTTAGTCCAATATCTGTCAGATAATTCGACTCTCTGAAATAAAGCAGCTCTGCGTCCATCAGTTGCAAGTCCATCGGATCTAAACAGACTAATATGATCCATTAGAGAAAATTCTTGACGCATAAATTATTCAACAGATGGTCCAAACAAAAGTTTGAAAGTTTTGAAATTATCACAAGTTGAATACCCCTTAACTGAAATGCCAAAGACCAGAGGTGTTCCAGATTTAGGAATATGAGCATATACATACCGAGATAAGCATAAACGCTTTCTCTTCTACTTACAACTTTTGATTTTTTCACCAAGTCCCCATACAGATGAGAGAATGAGCAAAAAATACTATGTTTAATGCTTACTTTGGTGGGGATGACAACAATTTGTTTTGATTGGGACTTGTTTCATCTTTCATGATGTAAATACAGTTCTACAGTTTTAGAAACAAAACTTTAGTTCCACAAAGATAGCCAAAATTTTACTGCAGTTAGAATGAGTTACATGCCTTGGAGATCAAAATCATCTCATCTTTGAATCATACTACAGTGAAGTCAGGTGTGGAATTTTCCACTTGTGACATGTTGGTTTTTAAAAAGTTTCAGATTTTGGAATATTTCGTTTTTCGGAAAAGGGGTACTCAACCTATTTAATAGTTTGGGATGAAAAAGATAAATCTCTTCCTACCCATTAAGTAGATCTTTGCATGTGCCATTGTTCTGACAAGGATTGGACAAACATTCATCAATATTCATTTCGCAATTCTTGCCTTTGGTTCCATTCGGACAAAGACACGTGTAGGAGTTGATGCCATCAACACAAGTGCCATTATACTGACATGGTTGGTTGATACAGTCATCAATGTTGATCTCACAGAGACGACCTGAGAAAGAAACAAGAATAAAGAATTAAAAGGAAGAAAGAGTTCCAAATTTGTGGGGTGATTTTTAGATTTTAAATGGAAATATTTTCAACATCAATTATTTTTGCATTTTTTGGTTTTTGTAAGACTATGGTCTGAGTATCAAAGATGATTTTATTACACCATCTACTTACACAATCCTTGAGGTGTATGACAAAATTTCTGTTTGTAACATACCAACTTTCATATTTTCATGCAAGAGTTACATCCCTTAGAAGACTATTCCATTCCTTTATTATTTGTGAGAGAAAGATGATCATACACAATATTTGAATTCTGTAACAATTTCACAGTTAAATTAGCAACACCATTTCATATTCTAGGAGATCATGTACATACACTCACAAAATTACTTAGATATTGCCGCCATTATTTGACAGCAACGGTAAGCTAGTAAAAAATTTTGGCAATATTCATATATATATAATAATTACGAATGCACATTCATCATCACGGTAAGGGACGCAACAGATATAGTAAAGTAGAACTTCATTCCGTGATGATGTGATAGAAATGCTGAATTTGAAAAATAATCAAAATACAGGTCTTGTAGTCACTCGATAGAAATCATCAGGAGACCAATATCTTTTAGCAGTATGTCTGGTTGGATGTGATCAATTAGAAATTGGAAGAAGGGGTAATCAATTAATGAGTTACTTCTCTTACCATTTATTTGGGCAGTGATCACTAAAAAGTCTGAAGTTTTTTTCTTTTCAGAAGTGAGCACAAACTAAGGAGGAAATTTATCATAAACCTACACTGTAAATACCCCCCCCCAACCCATTTTCAGCTTTCTTGCTTCATTGGTGCATCCCATACACATGATACATAGACAGCCAGCCAGAGCCACTTGAAAACTGGCAAAATCATGTTGACAGTTTTAATCAACAGCTTTGTTTTTTTTTCTTTTTTTTTTTTTAAATTCCTGGTCGACAGAATGCAATTTTCACAGCTCACTGCAATGCACATCTCAATTATCCATACATATAAAAAGCAATTCGTATCCATATTACATATGGACTGCTATTTTTGACAGTACAAGTAAAACTAGTATCTTATTGAATATAAAATGCTTCAACCAACTATGACTATTTTATAAAGCAAAATTCATTACAAAAGGTAAGTTTTTATATTGGTCTACCAGGTGAGAGAAGAAAAAAAAAGAAAAAAATAATTCAGAATGTACAGGATTAGGGGTTTGTAATCTGAGAATCAGTCTCCACTAATTGATGGGTAAAGTTACAATTTGATTCATTTTCTCCTTTTTCTTTTTTAACTCTAATCCATTCAGTCTCAAACACTGAATCCATGCCATTCAAGATGGCTACTACAACTACAGCAATGCCCAGCTCAGCGCTACCCCATTTACTGCTGTTATGCAGTAAGGGCCAATAATACAAACACAGCCAATGCAGTAAGGGCCAATAATGCAAACACAGCCAATGCAGTAAGGGCCAATAATACAAACACAGCCAATGCAGTAAGGGCCAATAATGCAAACACAGCCAATGCAGTAAGGGCCAATAATACAAACACAGCCAATGCAGTAAGGGCC
This sequence comes from Thysanoteuthis rhombus, assembly GCA_963457665.1. Taxonomy (NCBI): domain Eukaryota; kingdom Metazoa; phylum Mollusca; class Cephalopoda; order Oegopsida; family Thysanoteuthidae; genus Thysanoteuthis; species Thysanoteuthis major. The sequence continues at coordinate 1,722,100 of OY735227.1, read as the reverse complement.
AATAATACAAACACAGCCAATGCAGTAAGGGCCAATAATGCAAACACAGCCAATGCAGTAAGGGCCAATAATGCAAACACAGCCAATGCAGTAAGGGCCAATAATGCAAACACAGCCAATGCAGTAAGGGCCAATAATGCAAACACAGCCAATGCAGTAAGGGCCAATAATACAAACACAGCCAATGCAGTAAGGGCCAATAATGCAAACACAGCCAATGCAGTAAGGGCCAATAATACAAACACAGCCAATGCAGTAAGGGCCAATAATACAAACACAGCCAATGCAGTAAGGGCCAATAATGCAAACACAGCCAATGCAGTAAGGGCCAATAATACAAACACAGCCAATGCAGTAAGGGCCAATAATGCAAACACAGCCAATGCAGTAAGGGCCAATAATGCAAACACAGCCAATGCAGTAAGGGCCAATAATGCAAACACAGCCAATGCAGTAAGGGCCAATAATACAAACACAGCCAATGCAGTAAGGGCCAATAATACAAACACAGCCAATGCAGTAAGGGCCAATAATACAAACACAGCCAATGCAGTAAGGGCCAATAATGCAAACACAGCCAATGCAGTAAGGGCCAATAATGCAAACACAGCCAATGCAGTAAGGGCCAATAATGCAAACACAGCCAATGCAGTAAGGGCCAATAATGCAAAAATTGGCAAGGCAATGAAGTCCAATGTAGAAAGACCTAAGGGCCAATTTATGTATATTATTCTAACACACACACACACTTTGCCAAAGCAAGAAACGGTCGACTTGAGTGCAGAGAAAAAGACTGCTAAATTACCACAGACATGCTCAAACATCCTGGCCAGGTTTTCAACCATTTTAGACATTTTTAGCAACCTTTTAAAATTTAGTCCTTTTTGGCAGTCAAACTAGTGCAAAAAACTTTTTTTGTGTGGGTAAAAATGCACCAAAACCCTATGACTGGCCTGGTCACATTATTGAAGTGATAAAATATGAATGAATGACCATAAGAACAAGACTTACCAGTAAAACCTGTAAGACAATGACACATATATTTATCTAATGTTGATGTGGGAACACAGGTAGCATTGTTATGACACTGTTCTTTAATTCTACAATAGTCCAAGACAACTTCACAATTACGACCTGCAATAAGAGAGAATGTTCAACCATTCATTAAAAACAAAGAACAAAAACAATTCAAACAATTTAGAATGAGCAGTTTAAAAGAAAAAACATCAACAAATATAATATGCTACACGATTGTGTATATATTTTGTCTGTAACATTTTTCAAAGGGGATAACTATTGAATGCTAATTACAAAATAGTCTCCCTTATTCTACATAAGTTTTGCCAATGTGATGCTAACAGACATCAAATGATCATTTTTGTTTACCATGGTAATATAGATCATGGCTTCTCAAAGTAAGGGTCAAAAATAATTTGCAGTGTAGAGTCACAGAAATATTTGAAAATTTTTTTTTTTTAGAATATATTCAACTAAAGTTGTCTTCTGTATTTTGTTATCTCTACACAAAAACATAGTCCTTGTCAAATAAACACCACAAAACTTTTAAATACTTTGCCATTTTTTGGTCTTTATTTATTCCTATGTTTAGTTACTGTTACATTATGACTAAAAACTAAAATATAGACTTATTACCTATTGCTTTTATAATAATGAATGAGGGATCATAAAAACTGTCTCATCAAAAAGGGAGGGCAGCTAAAAAAAAATTTTTCAAAAAAATGGGGTCTCAAGTGAAAAAAAAATTAGAAAGGACTTGATACAGACCACTTCCAAGGTTAATATCCAAGTCATTTGAGCAGTGAGAAATCTTACCTCCATAATAATTGCCACCATCTTTACCCGAGCTGTCACAGTGGCAATTGAAGTCACCTGGGAGATTCCTGCAAGAACCACCATTGAGACAAATACCATGATTGTTGATTTTAATGTCACATTCGTTGATGTCGTGTTCGCAGTTGGTGCCATTGAATCCAGTTGGGAAACTCATCGGAGGGTCACCATCAATGTGAGCAATTTTATACGGGCATTTACAAAAGTAGCCACCACTAATGTCCACACAAGTCCCTTTGTTCTTACAAGGTGACAAGAGACATTCATTGATGTCCATTGAACAATTCTTGCCTTCTTTGCCTTAAAAAGAAATAAAAACACATCTGAATGGTTAGTTAGAGGATAAAGTACTTCTCTCACCTTTTGTTAGATAGTGATCACTAAAGAAATCTGAGTTTTCATTTAAAAAAAGAAAAAGGAAACGTCAATGCTGCTGGACACAAACTAAGGGATCAATTGGGCATGAATCAGCATTGCAAATTGGACCTGATTTTATGCTGATAGAAAATAACCCTGGTTTGAAATTAGTCCAAATATTTTCTTCAATTTTTTTTTTTTTGATCTATGAATAATTGGTTTTAATGGAAGACACTTAGAATATTAACTATTACTAAAAATATTAATTTAGAAAACCAGTTCTAGAAAATTTGTTCGCTGAAATTTCGGTCTTATATGTTGATGACTACTATCCACAACGGACCGGTTTCATCAGAGTTACTGGGTTAAGATTATTCATGTGTTCTGATACATGGATCAATCAACTTCATCCAGAGAGAGCGTGGGGCAGAGAGAGAGAGAGAGAGAGAGAGAGAGCGAGCGAGCTTGTGGGGCAGAGAGAGAGAGAGAGAGAGAGAGAGCGAGCGAGCTTGTGGGGCAGAGAGAGAGAGAGAACGAGCAAGCATGTGGGGCAGAGTGAGAGCGTGTAGGGCAGAGAGAGAGAGATAGACGGAGAGCGAGCGACTGAGTGGGGCAGAAAGAGAGAGAGAGAAAGAGAGCGAGCGACTGAGTGGGGCAGAAAGAGAGAGAGAGAAAGAGAGCGAGCGACTGAGTGGGGCAGAAAGAGAGAGAGAGAAAGAGAGCGAGCAAGCGTGTGGGGCAGAGAGAGAGAGAGAGAGAGAGAGCGAACGCGTGGGGCAGAAAGAGAGAGAGAGCGAGCGCATGGGGCAGAGAGAGAGAGAGAGCGTGGGGCAGAGAGAGAGAACGTGGGGCAGAGAGAGAGAACGTGGGGCAGAGAGAGAGAACGTGGGGCAGAGAGAGAGAACGTGGGGCAGAGAGAGAGAACGTGGGGCAGAGAGAGAGAACGTGGGGCAGAGAGAGAGAACGTGGGGCAGAGAGAGAGAGCGTGGGGCAGAGAGAGAGAGCGTGGGGCAGAGAGAGAGAGCGTAAAAAGACAAAGTAACACCAAAAGTGGCTATTTACAATTTTTATATTACTTTCTTACTGCAATAATTTACATGTACTGAATCAAAGAAAAACTACTTTGTTGAATATACTTATTCCCTGTGAAACAAGAACTAAGCGAAAATGTGATAGAAATTTTTATTATCTTTACCTTTGGGACAAGCACATTCATATCCATTGATATGGTCATAACATATTTTTCCATCAGTACAAGTGACACCAACACAATCATCGATATTCTTTTCACAATTGACACCCTCGAAACCAGGAACACAGTCGCAAGAATAGTTGTGGCTTTTCAAAGGTGCCGTACAGTTACCATTATTCTGACATGGAGCAAATGAACAAGCATCATAGACATATGAGCAATTGACACCCATCCAGTCATCCGTACAGTTGCATTGATAACCATTCACAAGATCTATACAGGAACCGCGGCCCTGGCATGGGGTGTCTTGGCAATCATCGATGTTTATTGAACAGTTCTTGCCTATAAAAGAGATTTTAGAAAGGGTTTCAAAATCATTGAATGAATATATTGAGAATGAGTATTGTATATGGTTTGGTTTGGCCTTTGAAAATGAATCCACCAAAAAATATTTCTTCCTAGAAATTGAGTTTGGGACACCATTAAAATAAAGAGTGATTTGCAGAGAAATGTAGGCATATATATTTTGTACTGTTTGTATATAACCTTAGTCAAATATAACGGTAGAATACATGCAAAAGAAATATAGGTAAGATAGACATTTTTCTACAAAGATATAAACATTTAATTATAAAGAAAAGAGAGTATTAGGGACGTGTAATTATCAAAGCATGCTGAATGAAAAGAGAAGATAAAAAACTTGCACGATGAGGATTTAGCTTTGAAGAATATTAAGAAAGGAGTTTTACACCAGCATAACGTATACAGACAAATTAATGTTGCATTGTCTGATATCTTTGAGCGATAGACAATGCACCGACTGAGACATAGACAGAGGCAGGTAAGTTGCTTTCAACCAAAATGGTTTTAAAGTTCTGTTTCTTGTCAATTTAAAAAAAAATCATGAGCTTAATTCAAAAGCCATCTTGTTCTTACTTTGTGTTCATCCTAAATGTATTGAAAATTTTATATTTCTAAACTTCATGGAAATTGTATAAAATCACATTTTTGTTGGATTAGGATACAGTAAAAAAGTTGTTCAAGTAATAATTAACTGAAAAAAAATACTATAAAAGGAACTATAAGTTCTGCTCACATAAGTATCTACTCCCCACTCTTTGATATGTGAGAAAGGTTTAGTCATTACTTTTACCAAGTGGTGAATGCACAGAAAATCAATACACAGTAGACATCCATTACAAATTTTTTCATCATTATCTTTGATGTCCACTGTTGGACAAAGGCCTTCTCCCCAAATTTACCAGACTTCTCAATTTCTGAACTTGTACGGATTCATCACGCCGTCTTATTTGCCACCCAGAATTTTGAATATGATCTGTGGGGATACACATTGTGAGTCATGATGTCCAGTGGTTGTCTGCCATTCTTGCAACACAGTCTGCCCATTATTTGAATCTTATACTGGATTTTAGGAGATCTCTAACTCCTGTTCTCCCTCTTATATACTGTGCTGGCTTCTGATCTTTCCATTTGATATTAAGCATGACCCTCTCTCCTGCATGTTGCATAGTTCTAAGTTGGAGGGAAAAGCAGACAAAAATTACTTTTTACCTTCCATCCAGTCTATTTCCCAAAAAACAGGGTTACAGGTCAGAAGATAAAATGAATGAACCAAAAAGTAATAATGCTCACTATGTTCATACATTAATGCACATCTATTTACACCCTATGCCATATTTTTAATCATTTTAAACTTATCAATTGATAATACATTTCTTTTGAATTTCTGTAAGTGGCATTATTCCAATAGTTTACAGATTCCAATTTTTGAAATAATGCACTGGAATCTACATGGGATATTGCTGCAAACTAATTTCCAATCTTGCAAGAATATTCGATGAAAGTATCTTTACCTGTGTAACCGGGAACACAAGAACAATGATAATTGTTGGATAAATTGGTACAATTGGCTCCATGTTGGCAAGGTTTTAAAGAACATTCATCAAAATCTCGGTCACAACGTTCTCCAGTCCAGCCCTGGACACAGTCACATTTAAAGCCTTGAACCTGGGGGAAAAAGGAGAAAAATTTGAATTTTATAAAGCAAATACACTGTAGACCTGTTATAATGTGGGGTCTATGATTTTTCTATCGCATTACAAACGAGTCCGCTTGTAATGAATTTTCCATTTTTACAAACCTTTATTCAAGTCAACCCATCCCAACTTCAATACAAACCAATGTAATTTGTGTAGGAATTGGAAGAAAACTATGGGATAGAGAGAGGCTAATCTGGCAGGAATATAAATAGATATTAAAAAAATTTAAATCATGACACAGAAGGTCACATTTACCAAAACTTAGATACATATGTAGCGAGTGTGTAGAGTAGGAGTTTGAACATAAACAAGAAAATATAGAACAAAATAATGCTTTTTTCTCAATATTTTTTCAAGTACCCTAAATGAAATCATTTAAATACTACTGCAATTTTTTTGATGGTATCCGTAAACCAGTTGCAAATAAATGCAGTTAGCGTTGACTGAGTGACGGTACTTGATCAAAGGGGAGCTACACCTATAAACAAGTCACATAACAATTCCTCGTTTATTTGCAGTAATCTGTCCTCAAGCTGTTTGAGTTCAAAGCATCAACAGACATGTTCATGCACAACTATTGGTGTGAGAAAAAGAAACTATATCCCAAGGGAGGGTGCAAGCAAAAAAAAAAAAAAAAAAAAAAAAAAAAAAGATATTCCAATGTCAGTGGTCTAGCAACGGGACTGGGGAGTGCTCAAGCTGTGACCAGCAGGAGTATATTTTGATTGATGCTCACTCGGGAGCATTTTCAAATCACTTACCATGTCAGTACAAATGCCATAGACGCAGGAATCATTTTTACAGTCATTGATATTAACTTGACAGGTGGTCCCAGTGAAACCAGGAAGACAATTACACGTGTAGTTATTAATGCCGTCAACACACCTGTAATTAGGAAAGAAATCAAAAATAAACAGGTGATATTCACGGCATGAACATATGAATAACACCGAGCAAACTAAGATGTTATTCTTTATTTTTCCTTGAAGACTGGTGCATTGAACGATTATTCACAAAATATTTTCAAGCTACAAAAAGGAAGTTGAAATCATTCAATGAAATGCATGTTAATTGAGAGAGATATTGGTTATTTTTCTATATTGGTGTTAAAGAGCATTATGGGGTTCTTTTTTTTTTTTTTCCACCGAGAATACAATTTTAAATAGCAATGAATCGGATCGCCTCCATTCGGTTTCTGATGACAATGGAACGTCTCCTCCAGGGCACATGCCAGGGTGAGGATTATGCTATGATGGGCAGTATTCTTCTTGGTAAATTTCCGATGGCAGATCTCCTGACGAGCATTTTCCAGGGTCCGATCTCTTGATGTGCAGATTTCCTGATGTGCACTTTTTCCTGGGATCCGTTTTTAGTACAGTTAGCTATGGGATTCTGGGATGCCCAGTCATCAGAACCCTTCCCCCTCAGCCTTGCTGACACAGTCCAGAGGAAAGCAAAGAGTGACGCATCTGGTATCGACTTGGAAGCAGGAGCTGCAGGAAGGATTTCAAATAGAGTATCAAACCACCTCAACAGGGATCCACTAGTCCTTCTCCTTAGCTAGGAGGAGGGTCGGAGTGGGGATGGATTCACACCTTTACCCAGGGTATCAGTGTGGAGTGAACATAAACACCCCAACCGGATTTTCAACTCATTCTATTGTTTGAGCCATTACTGTCTACACCAATTGCTCTGTTCAAAAATGTAAATAAGATTTTTCTTTAATAAAAGTTTACAAAATTCAACTTATTTTCTCCTCAGTATTTTTCTTTTTGAACAAATATATTCCCGCTTATGAGGTCATTATCAACACCCAGTCAAAAATATGCGTCCAGATTTTGTAATATTTTTTTTTTCTTTTAAATCACCACTACCCACAGCAGTCCAGATTGATGTATTCATCTAGCCCAGCCCTGACCTTTAAATTTTGCACATATACTTCTCTCAATGAATGAGGAATTTGTTGATTCTTTTTCTTTTTATTTCTCCAACATAGGTTTTGAGTGTGAGCATGAGAAAGAGAGAAATAGTGTGTGAGAGGGGTCTATTTGCAATGTAAGTTTTTACTAAATTGGTCATTCTTTTTAGCCCATGTGTTTTCTGAAAATTTAGACCTTTCTAAGTGATCATAGCCCTAGAAGTTATTTATTCATTGATAACCCCTTTTTTCAACTTTTTGATTGATTACCGCTCCCACACACAGCATATATATGTAATGGTGATTGATAATTTCCCTTGGAATGCTAGCTCTTTTAGTATTCACAAAATATAAATTTTTGTCTACGGTTTTTTCTTTTCTTGAAATCCACAAAAACAAATTTTCCACCACTTGGGCCAAGTAATCCACAAATGTAGTGTTTCCCAAAATTTCTTGGGGCACTGTGGTTAAGCTGTCAGGAGGCGCCACAAGGTAATACCAAAAAATTTTGATAACTCCAAGCAATTGTAATTAAACATAACCTGACATCTTGGTGCAAGTCTTCCCTGCATTGACATCTCAGCACATGATTGCTAGGCATGATGATTAGCATCTCAATGTAAAAAAGGATTTCAAATTTTATTGAGACACAAAAGTTGAATGATTTTGATGAACTAATTTACTTGTGTAGATCAATTTGATAGTTTGTTTCTGTAAACTTTAAATTAACAGGTTGGAATGATTTATTACAATGAATGAAATAAAATTCACCTTATGGCTGAACATGAGTTCGTGAACAAACTATAAAACTATTTATTGAAAAATCAAAATCATCTTTTATTTCACAGTATGGGTAAATAAGTTGGTAAGAAAAACTATAGAACAATTTATTACAAAAATTAAAACTTTTGGGGTGGGGGGGTCACAAGTAAAGTCTGTATATTTGGCAATTCGTATTCATAAGTTGGCATTTAGATGTCGGTGTCCCTGGAAGACTTGCACAAAGTTGTTTGTTTTTTTCCTGATTAACCAACCCACAAACATGAAATATAAATATGAATGCAATTACTCAGTATTTTCTGACTGGAGACGACTTGAAAAAATCTTAATACACTAAGTGTGCCAGGACACAAAAGTTTGGGAACCTCTTGACTAGTAGATGAACATGTGGACTTACGTTGCATTGTTGCGACATTGGTTTATTTTGCATTCATCAATATTGTTTGTACATTGGTCGCCATCAAACCCTGGAGCACAGTCACATCTGTAGTCATTCTGGAGGTTCCAGCAAGTTGCATTGTTTGCACAAGGATTGGAAGCACATTCATTTATATCTTCACAGGCATCAGGCGGACCTTAACAGATGCAGACACAAAAAAAAAAGATATGGAATTTTATTGGTTTTAGCTAAACTGGTTTCTGTCAATCAAAAGTAATTTTGTAAAAGTTTGCATGCTTACAGAATATCAAGAATTTTTTTTTAAAAATAAAAAATGGAAAATGGCATAAACAGCCATTTAAATCAAAGACAGCCATCAACTCAGAACAGATTTACGTTCATGGGAATTTGAAGTTTTTTTTTACATTCCAAAGTCTTAGAATCTTAAGAACGATTTTTTCAAAAGAAAAATCTTGAACACAAACTAAAAGAGCAAGAAATGATTTCTGTTTTCATAATTAATCTTTTCATTGATTTATTGTTTTTTAATGAGAAAGGGATATCATTAACCCCTTCATCTCCAGCAAATATACAGTACAATCATTCAGTGGTTCTGTTGGACTTTTTTTCCTTGTTTATGTTGTTCATTTTTTCCTTAATGTTTCAGCTGTGTACCCTCTAGGGTTCGTCCTATGTTCTGGGATTCGTTACAGGAACTAGTTTCCACATTCCACAATGAAGAACAACCAAAGAAGGCTGGAAGGTACACGGCTGAAACGTGAAAAAGTTAGCAGCGTAGATGAGGAAAATAGCCAGACTAAGCCATAATCATTAAATCACCTTGTCTAACAAAATACAGCATGCTCTTTGTAGATTGAACAGGCAAAATAACAAAACAAAAAAAATTAATCTAATCTTACCTTAGCCCACGATTCTCTTTCTCAAGGTATTTCAAAGTGCAGACAAAGAGAGCAAATAAAAGGTCTATCAACTGAATTTAATTCTTGGACAGCCCAAGTTATAAGTCAATTCCGATGACCAAAAGTAGTAAAATCGAGATTGGCAAGAAGCAACCAAATACTTTGCAACCTTAAACTAAGAGTGTTTACAGCACAAACAACAAAAAAACTTTGAAAACAAATGAATTCAACATTCAAAACAAAATTTGGAATTCCTCAAAAAGTTATGAGAGGATTTCTGTGTTGCTTCAGAATTAGAAACTGTCAACATAGGTTTCTTCACTTTTCGAATTGGTCTGGCTGGTCGGCTTAGTACATATCACGCATAGAGGCCACACCAATGGAGCTAGAGGGCTTAAAATTTAAACAATTACTCTTTATGCTGATACACAGACAGAAACCAAGAGGAAAGGATTATTTTGCAACCTAATTTTTTCGAAATGTAATCAATTTTTTGTGACTGAAACGTCAAAACATTTTAGCATGGGTTAGACACATGCAGCCAGCTGATATCTGCTATCCAGTCTAACTCTGAAGATATAGCTGAATACTATTAAATGTCTTCAATTCTTTTTCTTTTCACAAAAAAAAAAAAAAAAAAAAAAAAAAAAGATTCATTACAAAACTGATATAACTCACCTGTGTATCCAGCTTTGCATTTGCAGGTGAAATTGTTAATTTGATCCACACAAACGCTGTTGACCCAAGGACAAGAATTTGAGAGACAATCTGGAATGTTGGTCTCGCAAAATGTTCCTTTGAAACCTGTCACACAATAGCATTTAAAACTATCAATCAGGTCCTCACACTTTCCACCATTTTGGCAAGGATTTGACATACATTCATTGATTTCCTGCAAAAATAAATGTTTAGCAAAAAGATAGAAATTTTACTAATACAACACGGAAGATCAAACCCATCATTGATTAACAGCAAAAAAATATGCCGACAATGACATCATGAGTAATGTCCCCTTCAATTTTTTGCTGTCAACCTGCACAAAAATGTGCAATTTTTCTCCTGTAACAAAAGTAGGTGTGCACTGAATGTCTGAGCAAATGTAAACCTGAAATTGTTTCAAGATAATTTTAGCAAAACTGATCTCTCATGGTTAATAGAACAATATTGGCAGGTTTTTACAAGTATGATTCCATTAGTCAAGATTTTATTCTATACGTAGAACTACTTGGTTCAGTTTGTTGTTCCATCAAATATTATATTAATGAGCATTTCTTATTTTCATATGATGCAATGTCAAAATAAATTAATAACAATAATACCCATCAATTCATAGATTATTATTGAAGTTGTTGGAAATGGTAAAAATTCAAACTCATTTACTACATTATATCACATAACTAACCTTTGTACACATTAATTTCCTCCATATCCAAGATGTGCACACACACATCTTACAGAGAACTATGATCACAATAGGTGGGTAGAAGCTTTATTAAACAAAGGCATTCATACAATTAATTTAACCACTCGTGTTGGCATTTCACATTTGAAAAGAAAATGATTCATACTTTCATTTTTATCAGCACTTATTCAATATTTATGCTAATTAAACATAATATGAAGAAAATAGTTATTCATAATTTTGATGATATTCAAAAGTTTTAGTCCGCAATTCTATGTCATATTTAGACTCTTATTTTTCACACATTTGACTATATCTATCCTCACTCTCCATATTGAAATGATGTATTTCAGAAACTAAAAGATATTTGTGGCAATAAGCTGCTGACCAAGTGTCCAAAACAGAGGACGCAGAATCAGAAGATGACCCTACTTATGCCATGTCAGTAGAACAAGCTCAGCATTTTGTTGAATCTGATGAAGAGCAAGATTATGAATGAACCACTTCTGACTTGGTTTTACATTGATAATTTTTGAATAGATAAAGATTACATCAACAAGTTATCATTCATAATTAGTTGATGTTCAATAAAAAGAATATGGAGCCAACTTGTAAGATTGTTATCGTTTTGTTTTTTCCCCACAGAGGTGAAATCATCAAATCCCTTGATTATGGTTTTGGGCTCAACTTATATTAAAAGTTGTCCAATTTACTCGACTATTCTACTCTAACTGGATTTCATCTTATACCAATAGTCAACTTATATTCAAAAATATGTGGTAATTCAACAGAGATAAATATTTTAGAAATTGTCTTTATTGTCCACCCAATGGGGGGGGGGAGAAAACGAGCAAAAATCTGTTTCATTTTATTAACAAACCAATTACACTTACCTCATTACACAAATTGCCAGCAAAACCTCGGGGACAGCCACAGATGAAAGAGCCTGATATATCTGAGCAAGTTCCATTTCCACAGGGATTGGCAGTTGCACATTCATTTACATTCTCTGAACAGGTAGGTCCTTTGTAACCTGAAGAGGGGAAAAGAAGTATTTAGAGAAAGGTTCAATTTACAGTGTATGCCAAACTAAACTCTTTGTTTTCATCAGGTTAGCTACAACAAATCTTTCTTTTTATTTAACCATATATAATAGCTGAAAATCCAAAGAGTAGGTGCTAACTATGAAAACAAGAGACTTACCTGACCCTGTACAATTACATTCAACTCCATTGATGCGGTCAATACAGGTGCCATGTTTGCAAGGTTGGGAACTACATTCATTGATATCAATCATACAATATTGGCCAGTAAAACCTGAAAGAAGAAAAACAAAGATGGAAAATAGGTCTGCGGCACACAAGGTTTCTATGACAAAATAAAGAAATGAATTAAAAACAGGTCTGGTTAGTCACTCAACAGAAAACACTGTGAGCATCTTTTGGCAGAATCTCATGTTGGGGATGATCAAATAAAGTTCCTTTACTTACCTTTTGCAAAAGGTCCAAATTATCAAAAACCTAAGCATGAACACCGCCAGACATAAACTAAAGGACCAATCCAGCATACACTTACATTGTAAATTGACTTCCCAACCAAAAACTCATTTTGCAGAGGAATTTTACACATATCCCAAGAAGCATTTCTTCTAGACATAAGGAGTAAAAGCTGAAATTTTCAGCCCCCCCCCCAACTCCACAGCCTGCATGCACAGTACTTATGTAGTCAGCCAGAAGAGCTTGAAAACTGAAGATAACTATAGAGACAGTTCTGGTTGACAGTTCCAAGTAAAAAGTCATTCCTGGTAATCAACCCAAGCCTACACATAAAATAAAGATATCTGGCACAAATATCAATTCAAATCTGTATTTCCAAGTATTTCAATAAACTTTACTATCCATATACTCAAGAAAATTACAGCTATTCAACATTATTAGAATGTATGTTATGAGGTCTGAAGCCATTTTCATGTGAGATGCTTCGTATTGGTCCTCTACAAGAACTTACCTGGCAGACAAAGACATTTAAATCCATCTCCATTTGCAATGCAAGTTGCATTGTTTTGACACGGTTGAATTTTACATCCTTCAGAACCTGAAATAACAAAAAATTTTTCTTAGAAATTACAAGTGGAATTGCTATGATATTGGTGTAAGCAGATAGAAATCAAAGAAAAAACATTTGGCCAGCTTCAGATTGATTGGACCTGTGCCTAAAGGAGAGCCCCATGCCAGGGTATTCTACTCAAGTCTAGTCAAATACATACAACAACACATTGCAATATACAGCCAAGAGCAACTTTTACGGAGAATGACAACGTTTCCGATTCTCTTCTGAATTCTTGAGTCTATGAATAAGTGAATGGTCTGTTCTGTCTCTGCAACGGAATAACACTGGAGTGTCACCTCAAGGGTACATGCCTAGACAAAGTGTATCAAGATCCTCAGACACCCAGTCATCAAAATCCCCCTCTCAGCCTTGCTGACATTATCCAGAGGAAAGCAGATAGCTTGTCTGCAGCAGCAGTAGGGAGGAATTATGCATTAAATTGTGTGCCAAACCACTTAGAGGGGGATCCACTTCCTGGTTTGGAATCAGTTGTCTTTCTCCTAGACTAGTTGCCTTCCCAAAGCTTAAGAGCCCAATCTGCTCTGCAATTTTACCCAGATGGATTCAAGCCTTATCAAAGGCCATTAGTGCGAAGTCAACAAAAATAGTTTCAATCTGACTTAACTCTTGTCACAAATTCCATTATCCACACTTTGACCACTATACCAATTGCACTTCCATAAAAAAATTTTTCAGGTCTTTGCTGTTTGTTTACACTAATGATATATTGAAGAAAAATTACTACTGTGCAGGAATTAGATGTGTTAATCATAGAACAGAGTTAAAATTTATTTCTCTGAAAGTTTTTAAGAGCACATTTTGATTGTTTTCCATCCTACGATAGAGATAGATATAAAAATGTATAATAAACTTCATTCATATCTCCAAGATTCCACATACCTTAGCAATGAACCTGGGACAAAAAAAATGTTCCCAATAGTACCCAACAGCTGACCCTTTCTCAGAATTATTAGCATTTTGCAAACAGTAAAAGAGAGATGAAAAAAAGTTATTCACCAAAGATATTTCTATAAGTCCAACGTTTATAAACAGTATTTTAGTGAGACTGTCTTCAGTTTTAAGAATGGTTATTGATAATCAAATAATTTAACTCCTTGTTGTTTGCATTGGTGACATTATCTTTCCAGGTATACAATCTGAATGCTTTGATGGTAAACAGAACTTGTCTCCACTGATAGCACCTGAATTCAACATTATAAGCTTCTACTGGACAAAAAAAAAATTGTTGTTCACCACCATCACATTCAAATAGTGGACCCAAAGAAGGCTGTAGAATAAAATTGACAGAAATGCTGTGCTAACATCAAGCCACAAGAAGTTGTTCAATTGTTGAAAGAACTCTTTGAGGTATTTCAATGCTCATGATGCTTCAGTACCAAAATTCCCTTACTTTCTCTTTTGAAATTGCTGTTTTATCACAACTCACAACATGGATCCTCAGAGACCACATACCAAACTGATGCCGACAGAATACAAGATGGAGAGACAAACTAGACAAATTCAGAAAGTATTGGCCACAATAAAGAGGTGTGGCGAATCCCAGGGAAGGTCTATGTTCAACAACAGCCGATAATAAACTGATGATGAAGTGTCAAATATTTTATTTATAATTCATTTACGGCAAAGAGATAAATCATAATGATATACATCATGAGGTATTACTGGAGTTCCCTGGGTTAATGGAAATTATGTTTAACCCTAAAACTATGCCCCAATCCCAGGATCATTTACTGATAATGGTTTTGCTGGAAGTATTGCTGCTCTTTTCACAGGAGTTGTATACAACTTATCACACGAGCCCACATGTGTGTGTCAGTGTGGGTGTGTGTGTGTATGTGTTGACAAATGTATAAAAGCATGCTCATTTTTCTTGTGGGTGAGACCATTATCCTTTTTCAATTCATATTTAAACGACTTACTACACACACACACACACACAGCAGATGGAAACTCTTCCTATCCTATTTGCAAAAAGGAGAGCAGTTGACAATGAAAAGTCAAAATCTCATCACAATAGACATAAAATACTGGAGACCACCACATCTTTATACCAATTACTGAAGAGATTATTCTATTGTTTAACTAATGAAGCTTATCAAAGTAAAATGATAATAATAGCTACAGCAATAATAATAATAATAATAATATGATTATTATTTTCATCCAACAGAGATCAGATTAAATATTGCACAATAATCCAGAAAACTGCTTTGTATTCGGATTCTGAGAGAAGATACAGGCCAATAATGGAAGCCTTAAAGTAAAATTTATCCCAATATAACATGATTATTTCAACTAATTCAATCAGTTGGGGTCAGTCTGACCTGAAGGCTACAGATTATAGCATACTAGCAGGGACACTCTGCATTGCCCAGGAAAAACAGAACCTCAAACTAGATAATACAGTGAAATTTGTTTTTTATCCCTTCTTACCCAACCCAACAATAAATGGAAAAACCTTCAAACTTGGCAGCAGTAAGACAAACATGATCTATCAATGCAAAAAAAAAAAAAAAAAAAAATTTAAAAATAAATTAAAAAAATGAAAATTGAATGTTGTAGTAAATACGTGTGCCATTCTTAAGATGATTGAATGACAAAAATTATTGTAAAAAAATTAATTTTTTCTGATGAACCAAAGATCAACTAGAGAATGATCTCTAGTGACCTCAAAGGTTAGCCGATGTGGGAAGTCTATCTTTATTGATTCACTATGCCAAATATCAGATTAATTGGCTCAGTAGTTTTTGCCGCAAAGAGGTACAAACAAACAAACAGCTCAAATACTAATATAGATTTGAATTACTATCACATTAAAACATATAGTGACCTTTTTTCATTATTTATTATGATTATTATTATTGGACAAAATATTTCTAGACAGCATTTTCATTAATTTTGACTAGTTTTCATCTCCATTATAATTTTTAGTTGTATGTATCAAAATTTATGATTCAGGCCATCATTCCTATACTTACTTACTATTCTAACTTAATCTTCATTTCCAATCACACTGTTCATTCATTGCCATAGAAATGATAGGCAGAGTTATAAGTTTTAACAAAAACCAATTGAAATGGTCAAACTTGTCAAAAAGAAAATATCATGTACAGACCTGTCATACAACGTCTCCTTAGAAACACCAAATACAATTATCACAAAAAGTTTTGATTTTTTATTAACTTATTTCAACTCTGAACTTCACATTTTTTACCATCTCATTCTGCTACGAAATTTAGTACCAATACTGCACTTAAACAACTTAGTTATTCTATAATAAACTGTTTTAGTTTGTTTACAAACTCATTCATACATACCGTGAAGTCAAAGACAATTTTAAGTACTTTATTGTTTTACAACCTCATAACTAGATATACTGCGAACTGAAATTAGTTTTTATTTTTGTAATAAATCATTTTTATGAAGCAATATGAACTTCTTTTGTACATCCAGTAACAGATGAAATACATGGAACAAAGGAGAGACAAAATCATTTTTGAAGTTCATATAATTTTATTTTGATTTGCTGGAAGGTGAAAATGATACAGATATCAATGCATCTGGTTGGAGAGTGATTAAATAATCCATGACAGGTACACAAGTAGATGCAGTTTTTTTGGGTTTTTTTGTTTTGTTTTTTTTAAATACAAAGGACATCCTCACATTACGCCCCACATTAACAGATCTTCCCTTGTCAAAAATAGCAACCCAATTGACCAAGAACATTGCCTCGGACTAAATCTAAATTCTCCCTCTTTGAACCTATTTCTGTTTGAGGCCAAACTTGGAAAATACTGCTAATCCAAGGGGTAGATATTACCTATAAACAGGTTCCAGTTCTCAAGATTGGTACTATAGAAGAGACCATGTGGCATTTGGGGGTACAAGCTGGAAGTGTGGCATTTTAGGGTATTTTGACCAAGCTGATTACAAATTCACCCTTATAAGATCTTAATTTGCATAATCAAAATGGCTACCATTCAAAATATCCAAGTTACATCTTAAACCTTCTTTTGTGTCATGGTAAATAGAAAGTGGTTAAATTCATGGTATTTTTTAATTTCTAAAATTCAAAATGGTGGTCATCAAAAACAAAAATGCTTTCACTATAGTTTTTTGAGGGCATTTGTTTTTGGAAAGAAGTTAATTTATGGTATTTGCAATTTGAAATGCTTTTCAGATGCCAAGAGCAACCTGTTGAAAAAATTCGACACTACAAGTACGTAAACATATTTGCATATTACACTTATCACAACTGATTACACACTCACAGACACTTCAAATTCGGTACAAAAGAATTAAGTATATATACATATGTTCATCTCCCACAAGCAAAGTACATATCAATTTATACATTCATTTTATTTTTTTTTCATCAGAACTGATTTGACGTAGAGTACAAAAAAAAAATTAAGGATTTCAAAGAAATGAAAAGACTATTTTGATTGCTTAAAAGTAATTTGAACAGAACCTGCCTGGGCCATTAAATGAAGGAAGAGATTCTAAATGAGATCTTTTCATAGTGGAAAGTATTTCACATGAACTTCTGGTCATATCTATCTACAAACGAAGCATAAAATGCTGGGGTTTTTTTCTCCAGATAGCAAAACCCAGAAGAATTTCCCCCCACAAGGGATGCAGCATACCATTAAATAAGAAGAGCATGATTTCAAACAATGGTACAAAATTTAGCTATGTCCCCGTTCCAATGTCAACCATTATCAAGTGATTTTGGATGAGAGCTATCATATGCTGGACTTTAGTCAGTTCTAATGACAACTGAAACTATCCCAGATACTTTTTTTGGAATGGTCATTTGTGGGTGAAGTACATGAAGCACAAACAAACGTTTTATATGCAGAAAATCAAAGCTATCATGCCCCATTTCAAATCATTTCAAATGCTCCCCAAAGGGATGATACCTGTCGTATGAATAATCAGTAGTAATTTCTTCTGACAACTGATAGCATTTCAAATTGATTCACATGTAGGGATGTTATTATGCTCATAAATACTTACATTACTGTAGACCTCTTTTAGATTTTTTCATTTGTGACAAACATTTTTCAGTGATTTGCACTAAAATTTATTGTTTAATCATTTCCCCGCCATTTGAAGTATTTTTCTAAATAAAATATGCTTATGTTGACAATAAGTGTGTGATCAAATAATGAAGTTTTTTGAATAAATAAATATTCAATTAATCCATCTTTGAACCTATAATGAAAAGCGAAAAAGTTTAGAAATGAAATTTTAAGCTTTTAAACGGTCACCATTTTGATTATGGAAATTAGGCTCTTATGTGACAATTTGCTTGGGATCCACCAAATTCGTATCTGCGTGGTTGAAATACCCCCAAAACCAAGAATTCCAGTTTCAACTAAAAAAAAAAAAAAAATGCCTCTTGCGTTAATTTTTTGGGGGAGAATTAAGAAGCATCACTTTGAAAGTCTCTTTTTGTCCAGTTATCTTCTTCTTTCTTTTTCTTTCTTTTTCTCTCACTTCTATCTATTCCTCACATCCCTTGACCGATTCCACTGCAAAGTGACTAATACCAGCCTTACTACCTCACCTAGTACTGTCCATTAGAAAATTTTATGTTTCCCTCTACTATCCCATTCGGTCACAGATGATTTGTAGTTCAAAGGAACACACTATTTAATTGACCTAAATTATTTCACTAAAATAATCGAACCGAAGAATAATTTGAATTTTTGTTTCTCAACAGATCATTTTGTTCGCTTAGTTTGTTTTTGTAGCTTCAAGTCAGTGAAGCATTAATAATAGAGGAAGACTTAAAAACGGATACTGCACTGCCTGGTATGCTGACTGATATATCCGGCAAATATGAACCCTGTACAATGGCTAGTTGTTGAGTAATCATGGTGGATTTCGTAGTGAGATACGGCTGTCATTTTTTGATGGCAAGGGCATACCAGTTTTGAAATGAGGAAGTGAACAGTTAAACCAGTTGAAACATTCATGTGAGGAACAAGTTATTAATAACAGTGTTAACCTTGAAGATGTCATCCCTAGACAAGACTTGTTGATAGCCAGAATTCATTCACAACATTCTTGACAACCAGTGATATACGACTTGTATTCATAAACATAAAATATACAGAGCAGTTATTACTATTCATCTACAGGTGATTAATTTAGAACACATTAAAAAAAAATGGATAAAATTTCTTAAAAATGTTTTACTACTATAAAAAAGATTCTTTCCTCCCTCTACACTCACCCCACTAAACAAATCCTAAAATGTTTATCTTATAATCTAAACCTCAAGACTAATTATTATTATTATTGATACTAGATTTACTTCCATGAAATTGTTTCATTTAGATTAGCCCATTCACTGTGGAAGGTGGCAAAGATTAATGGTCATCTATTGCAAAATAAAGACCCTCATCAACTGCTCAATATCATTGAGCAACTTAATTCTTGTTCATAGGAAGTGAGTGTTATTTGCAGATTGCATACATAAAGTATAGAAAATTACTATTATTCCCTTCAAATTTGCTTTGGTGACTAAGACAGGTAATGTACAAAATTTCACTATCAATATATGAAGGAGATATAAACATTTAAATACAGCAAAAAGATAAATAAATATAAGTTTATGAAATATCCACACCTCATAAATGAATCTCTGTAGCCTGTGTGTGTACCAGAACAAATTATCTTCTGAAATTATCTGAAATAACCATCAAAACCTCAAAAAAGGACTTTTTGGAAAAACCAAAGACATTTTCAGATGGAGCTAGCGGAGAACTCCTGCAAAATTTCAAGGTTGTAGCCTCCCAAAATATAACCAGGGGTGCCTCAAGACACATTGACACTCAAAGAAAGAAGAATTAGTATCTCATTTAGCTGATTGGTCGACCATTTGTGGGGTTAATTAAATGAAACTAATTAAAACTTATAAATATAATCACGAATGAAAAATGAAATAAAGCACACATCATTAAAACGCAATTTTTTTTGTTCCTGGGTAGTGAGTATTATTTTATAATAACCACAGACATTATAAGGCTGCTGCAGATGATGATGATGGGAAAGTATAGAAGATGGCCCATATCAGCATCTAACTTTGGACAGTAACATTTAAATATAATTGATTTTCTCACTTTATGTGATTGGAAAGGTGAAAATTAACCCACAATCCATTCAGAAATAAGTAGATTGCAAATTATCACTTTCCTGTTCCCAAAAAAAAAGTTTGGAAGAAATAAACATTTTTTGGGGTCCCTTGAAATTTGCATAATTATTTGTGGTTCTTTTTTCATCAATAAAGGGAAGCTACTCTCAACAACATTCTGGAAAAAATTTAAAATATTTTGTTCAAATTTTAATTTGTTTGATTTGTTTTTGCTAGGGATAAAAAAGTTCAAATATTTGTTTGAAAGAAAAAAAAAATTTCCGTTGATAGTTTCGTAAAATCAGGCCATTTATTTTCTTTTAATTTTACCAGCAAAACATCAATAAATGGGTCAATAAATGGGTATTACTAACAAGTAGCATATTAACGAGCATTGAAAAAAAAAAAATAAGGCATTGAAAATATAATTAAACATTAACTTAAAAAAAACTTGAAAAAATCGAGGGAGGCTGTATCCATTCAAATCTTTCCTGAATGCAAACTTATTCAAAATAAATTTCATCTTTTATTGGAAGGATACTGAGAATTTTTATTCAAATCCAATAGTAGTTAACTTTTTATGGTTTAAAATTCAAGTATTTTTTTGCACAAAAATGAAAATTTTCCTGCTGCAAATGGTTTGCTTACATATATTCTATATTGCTATCTATATTCAAAGATATCTTCAGTTCTATAAGGTACACAATGATTATTTCTTTCTTTTGCCAGTCTTTCTTCTCACTAAGGACAAAGATTCCAAAGATGAAATTCATTTTTGTACGATTTTTACTTTTTTGTTAAGTGTTGATTTTCTGGTAAAAAGTGTCACGTTTCATTGAAATCCACATAGATGCCTAAATTTAAAAAAAAAAAAAATTTCTTGCAGGATAATCCATTGCAAGATAAAAGCCCTGATTACCAGATAGAATAGAACAGAAATGTTCTGGAGTTAGCCATAGAATTACAATGATGGAAATTTCCATTATCTGCAGTTGAGGGTTTAGGAAAAGCAAGAGGACCAACCTTGCCATAAAAGATAAGCAGTTTCCCCATTTATTGATAGTGGAAATAAAAAATGTAGATTATTTCTCTTCCTAATATTATGACCATATACAGAAAATTTTGCAAAAATATATACAAGATGAAAAGCAACCACAATCCAAGTTCATTACAATATATCATGTTACCACAATAAAAACCAGCTCTGATGTTTCCTCTTATTTTTCTAATCACTGTGCAAAAAAAAATTCATATGCAAATTCATTTCCTTTGACAGAAGTACTGAATGTTTGTGCAAATGTAAACTTGAAATTGTATCAAGATAATTTTAACAGACTAATTTTCACGGCTAATAAAACTATTGGCAGGTTTCAACATAATACAAGTGTGATTGCATTCTACTTTGTCAAACTATCCAGATCCTTAAAATGAAACTCTTCAAACATGATATAGTTTATGTAAGTTTACAAGATATTTGACAAAAACTGCAGAATCTAAACAGAATAACATACATTTTCAAAGCCACGAGAATATTTTCAAAGAGGATTATTATAGTATGTTATTATGATACTCAAGATTTCAAGTTAAAGTACCACTGCATCGACCTAAGACAACGAATCTTCATGAAACCCTCAATAGAAGAAGAAATCAAGCAGAGAATCACTCTAGAATGGCAAGTTTTTGGTAGAGCAAGCTCAACCTTTCAGAACAAGAAAATCCCATCAGTTTCAAAAAGGAGGATCTATAACCAATGCTACCCCCACCTGATAGTCATCTATGGAGCTTGACCCTCAAATGGAGAACCATGCAATGTGCACAGGAGAGAATCGTAGAGAGATCACAAAACAGTGTAGTATATTAGAGGAAAAACAGGAATCAGGGATATCATAGAATCAATCGGAAAACTCAAGTGGCCATGGGCTGGTCACGTCGCAAGAATGTCAGATAACCGATGGACATCAGTACTCACAACATGGATGCCCATAGATCATATTCGAAATTATAGCCAGCTTAATATAAGATGGTGTGACAAAATGAACAAAATCAGAAATTATTGGCTCTGAAACACACATGATAGAGAGGTCTAATGAATCCTGGGGAAGGTCTATATCCAACGATGGATGCTATGATGATGATTAATTACTACATTTAGGTAATTAAACTTCTATGTACAAATTTGTTTCCTTTGCGCACTGGTTGCCAAATGTGTGGGCACACACACGTGCTGAGTTTAGGAGGATAAGCACACCATTTATTTTTAATAACATAAATCATGATGACAACAAAATCTGCTAAAGCCTTCTTAATCGTAATCTTTCATATCAGGAAGTGTGAAAAGTAAGTATTACATAAGTAATTTCATTTGTTTATATGAATATTCCTTTGAGAATATCTGAATAATGAATGCAAAAAAAAAAAAAAAAAAAAAAAAAATTGAAATTATTTATTCTATCTAGGGTTATTAAAATATTACTTATTTCATTTCATTTTTAAAAAAGGCACAAATTTATCTGCACCTACATCATTTCAAGACAATGTGATTTGGCAGAGGCGTGGCTGGGGGGGGGAGCATTTGTAAAACAGCCCAATTCCACTAATTGAAGGGGCTCCACCAAAAACTTTATAAATTGCAGTCCACTCACAATATTTTTAGATAAAATACAATGACAACGTTATATTTGTACATACATGAAAATTCACAAATAATAATTTAGCCTTTGAGGCATTTTCTGCAAATCAATTTTTAGCACATGTTTGTTTGTTCTAGATTTTTGCTACTTTCCTTTCATATGAAAATTCAGTTATATAATGATTTTTTCATATCTTCTGTACGGCAAACTTGTTGCAAAAGTTGGCACACTGGATATGTTCCTAAAAAATTGCATTGTTTAACAAAACAGGGCAATATGGTGGTTATTATAACATTATAGCATAAATTGAAATTATGCCAGCATTCATTTTAAAACATACTCCCATTGTTGATCCTCAACAATATAGAATGGATTAGTGCTGTGTATCTCTTTTGGTAGCTATTTTTTGAAGCTGGTGATATATCACTAGATGTCAATACATACACAGACAATTTATCAAGTAGCTGTACATACTTATTTTCATATACATAAACCAGGGTGTAAAACTCTTATTTTGAAGATTATCCAGGATGCTGTGTTCAGAGACTCTCCAAGATGCTGTCTCATTATTATTTATTTCAGAAATTCAACATGAATAGATTTATAGCAAATTTGAAAAAGAGTGCTATGGCAAACCAGTGCTAAGTGGGTATTTCTATATCAACTAAAAATGATAATCATATCAATTCAGTTGCATGCAAGCTACACGTCTGTAAAGTGACATTGAATAATCTTCTAAAACGTTGCCAAATCAATTGCACAATCCAAATTCTAATGATTTTTAAACCATTTTTTGTACACTCAATTAATTCATTTATCAGCCCACCTCACTTCCTGACCCCCTCAGCTTAAGCCGAATCAGCCTAATGGTTAATATCCCACTGCATGCACCTACTTACGGAACAGCAGTAAAAAAAAAAAAAAAAAAAAAAAATTAGAAATAAAAAAAACTTTTAAAAATCTCACTAAATAGATCAAAGAACATACAAAATTTTCCCTTCAAATAAAAATCCAGTTGTATAATTCATTATATCTTTTGTATGATAAACTTGTGAAATATTTTCAAGTAAAGTACCTTCTAATAATAATTCACCAAATGTCTATCAGCCCTATATGACTCAAGAACAGTTAGAAGGACAGCCACCAAATTTTCTGAGGTTACTAATGAGACCCTGGAGTAGGATATAAGCATATTATTTTTTTTTTTTATTCCCTAAAAGATGATATTGAGGGGTCTGCTTATGCGTATACCAATAATGATTATTTCCATCCCTCTATTGATCTTGTTTACTATAATTCACCTATCTTTTATGAAATCCCCCCCCCCATTAAATAAACGGATTGTGATCCAAGAGTTGATGATTTTCAAATAAGGTAGGATTCAATAAATACATAGTTCAAATCATGATCTTTCAGTGAGACCAAAGGCTTCATTTAGGCCAGCTACAGGAATTAGCTGAAATGCTGTCAAGGGCAAGTGTTCAGCTAGTTAACTAAAGATGATAATCACATTTTCTTGCATGCAAACCTCAAAGTCTGTACCAAGTGTCATTGATCAACCGACACTCAATGTTTTGAAAGGTTGCTGTCAGTTTCTCTTCTCGTTTGATTAGATACAGAGTTGCAAGGTCAGGGCTGAGAAATATTTACAAAGTAATTAAATATGAAATAAGCCAACCGAAGCCATCAGAAAAAAGTCAGTCTGTAGATAAGTGTGTATGTAGACAATTAACTTATATAAGACTATTACTAGCATTTTTGGTTTCCATTGGTTACAATAATGAATCTAAACCCAGCTTAATGTCAAGCGAGAAGGTGATCGTTGCATGCCCAAATCGAATTAAGTTGTATCAATGAAATGAGGATTAAGGAGCGACAAAGAAATGTTTCACTGATCTGGCAACCATTCAGATGGTATGAATATTTACTGGGCATGCCATCTCAATTGAAAATCTCAAAATCAAGACACTATGAAATCAATGTGTCAATATATATATATATATATATATATATATATATATATATATATATCTAAAATACTAGCTTGGGTACCAGGTATCACCCAGAAAGAAAAAAAAAAAAAAAATTCAAATTAACAACACAAGAAAGCAAATGATATATTTAATTGAGATATGAATATCACGCACTGGCCCGGTCACAATACAAATAAGGAGACAACACATGACACAAGAAACAACACGAGATATTACACAAATAAAAAAACACGCAAGAGATGTGACAAGTAATGACACATGACAAGACATGACAAGTAAATAGACATGTACAGTCTGATTAATTATGAATTAAACAGAATAAACAATTGAAGAAAATGCAGCAGCCCCATTTTCTTTAATTGCTTATTCTGTTTACAAAGTCTAATTTTAATGATATATTGACTGTGTAATGACTGGAGATCATTTCAGATAAGTTTCTATATGATATAACAATTTGTAGTTCATTCTATCGGACCAAATATGTCCATTTCTCAATTACACAAGATTAATTATGCAAATTAAAATTTTGTGGGTTCCATTACTAAGTTTTATAGTTTTTATTCTTTTAGGCACTGAATCTATCAGATCTGCTATCTTCTCTTGCGGGATATCATTCAGAGTATGAAGCAAATCTGTAAAAAGTTTTCTAGACATTTTCCTAATTATCAATATCAAAAAAAATAATCCACACACGTTCAATAAGAATACTGTCGGGACACCAAATTGGTTGTGGCCCTGGCATATGGTGCTTTGTATCTTGGGTGTGCTGAGTGCAACAGATGCACAAAAACGTGAAAATATTCTAGAGCCTGTAAAAAGCAATGGATAGTTGAAACTTTTTTGGAACAATGTAGGGAAGGTGGGTCCCGATTGTAGAAACACTAGAACACAGAATTTGGATTAGACACAAATATCAGCAGTGACAAATCCAAATTTTTTAAAAATTATTTTTCATTAATTCTCTTATTTCTTTTAATTTGCAAGCTGTTTGTAACAACAAATGATCAAGGTTGTGAAACTTTACAATCAGAACCATCTCCCCTACACTGTACCAAAAAGGCTTTTACTGTCTGTTGTTTTTTTATAGATACTAAAATATTTTTGCATTCTTGTGTATCTGTAGCACACCCTAGATACAAAGTACAATATGCCAAAGCAAGAGAGATGCTTCAAACTAATTTGGTCTTACCATTTTTTTTTTCACCATGGCTCCTTCCTCCACAAAAAGGCACAATGATAAATTCTAGTTCTTACAGCTCTCATTCTAAAAATGTACGACAGTAAATGCTCGTAATAGCACTATTTAATAACAGTTGTTTTAACAGCACGTATGCTTTTATATTCTTGCAAGACTATTTGTAAACCCTTGAAATAATGCTGTCTCAAATAACAACATGGGGCACTAGACCATGGAAGGGTCATAAGTCATTTTGTCTGCACTTTCTGATTTCTCATTATTAATACACTTCATTTAAAATCAATCCTTTATAACAACGAATACTTCCTCCTGCAGAAGGAATATACGCTTTTCTGAGTTGATATAATCACACGTACTTCAGAAGTTTGAACACCAATGGTACCAAATGTCTATTTAGTCCATCTGTCATTGTATAACCCAAGGATGGCTAGACCTATGGCCACTAAATTCACAAGATAAGTAAAAAGAACTTACTGAGGTCTTTTTCACAGTTCCTGCCACTGTATATAGGTAAACATTTACAGGTATAATTCTTGTATTGATCCACACAAGTTCCTTGATTCTTACAGGGGAAAGAATAACAGTCATCAAAATCTTTATCAGCTGAAAAACAAGCAAAACAGAAAACAATAAGACAATCTCATATAACAAATAAATGAATAGTTTTCAGCATATCAATTTTTTACGATCCAAGAATCAAAGAAGCTCTAAAATAAACTAGCATTCCAAGGGAAATTATGAATCGCCACAACCCATCCATATATTGGGGGAAGAGGGGGTCAATTAAAAAGTCAGAGAAAGGGTTGATCAATGAATAAGTTACTTTTGCCTTTTGCTGGACTATGATCACTAAGAAGAGGGTAGAGTTTGCAAAAAAGGAGCAGGCACAACCTCGACATAAATTTAGCATAAACTTACATTGGGTATCGAATCCCCTCCCCAAACTAAAAACCTATATTGGAGCAGAATTTCAAGTGGAGAAGAAGAAAAAAAAAAATTACTAGTTTCTACTATGAGCAATTAGTGGTGAACACATAGACACATGTCATAACATGAATAACCTGAATGTAGCAACAATGCTTAAACCAATCAGTTGTGTATAGCAGTGATTGATAATGAAAAAAAAAAAAAAAAAAAAATCATCTCCCCATATCTCTTGACTTGGGGATGGACCTGGCAAGCCAGAAATGGATTATGGGAGATTATTCATGTAAAATAAAGGAGTCAAAGCGGATGCATAGAAAATAATACAACTGCAGTCTCCACTTCCCCACAACTCTTATAAGTAAAAAATCAAATTAAACAAAAACTTTTTTATGACATGTCAAACCAAACAAGTTCGAAAAACACCATTATGTCTTTTAAGCATTCAAGTGAAGACACAAATAATAATGTACAATATACACTGTGGACCACAATTTTCAAAACGTTGAATTTGTCTCTCAGAATAATAGCTAAATACGAAAATTGAAAGCCCCAATTAAATCGGGTTACATGAACTGTAAAAAAGAACAAAGTTGGACTAAAACACTTCAGCAGTCAATAAATGAAACTCATAGACCCTTTCTCTTTTCACTAAAAAGATTAACATATTTGTCAAACTCCTTTTCTAGACACTCAATACACATGAATCTATGTTTGTCAAAATGTAATCTTCTGGTGAGTTGTCAAGATTTTTCAAAACTTTCATACGTCTTCCTGTCAAACTAGCCTCACCCTATCCCCAGCTCCAGTTTTCTCTTCATCCAGCAGGAATTACAAGGTTTGATCCTGAAGTTAAGGATGGGAGTTTGGATATCAATAAAGTTTGTAAAAATAGAAAATTCATCAAGTGGACTCCTTGTAACACAGTAAGAAATTATGGACCAACTTCTGCATTAAAACAGATCTTCAGTGTATTAGAAACATAGGTTTCTTCAGTTTCCGAGCAAGTCTGGTTGGCTATGTATGCATGTATCACCCACATTAGGAGTGATCAATTAAATAATTTGAAAAAAAAGGGGGGGTAGTCAATGATTAAGTTACTTTTCTCTCCATTTTTGGGCATTGATCACAAGAAAGTCAGAGTTTTCAAAACCCGAATGAGAATGCTGCCAGGCACAAATTAAGAAATCAATTTAGCATAAAAATACATTGCAAATTGAATCCCCTCTTAAAATATATATAGGGCTAGGATTTTTCAAGAAGAAAGAAAAATATTTTTTCTAGACATAAAGAAGCAAATGTTCAAATTTTAAGCCCTCTAGCTCCATTAGTGAGACCTGTATATATAACACATACAGAGATAGCCAACCAGCCAGCTAGCCAAACATGAGAATTGAAAGAACCTGGTTCAAGTTTAGGCAGACAGTTTCTAATATTTATCTAATGATGTAAATAAAATGAAGATATTCAACATTTTAATTAATTGCTATTTAAGCCTTAAGTAATAACAAAGGAAAAAAGTATTTATTTTTATTGACAAAGGAAGGACTATGTTCAGCCCACAATTAAAATATTACACTAAAACCTAACAATAAAATAGATAATGATAATAAGCTTTTAATGAAAGGATTTATTTTTCTGAATAATAATAGGTCAGAAAAGCCATCAAGTATCATCATCCATTATATATCCACTGCTGGACCAAGGCCTTTCCCATCTCCTTCCATAACTGCTGTAATTGTGCTGACTTCTGCCTCGCCTTATGGACAAACCTTTTGCACCATCCATTGTCCTTCTTGCCAAATATCCAGCCCATAGTCATTATTTACCTCTTCCAACGAAGTTGGAGGGAGTATATGCATTCACTCTAGTCAGTGTCTAACCCCACAATATCTTCCAAAATTTTCAATGAATTTCCATTATACATTCTGTAAGGATGAACCATGTGGTGAAGAAAAAATAGTAAAATTTGAGGGTGGATCCAGGAATTTTTTGATTGCAAGATATTTTTCCATTTTTTTTTCATACATTCATATTTACTTATGCTTGTCTACACCATATTTCAATTAATTCTTCATGAATTTCAAAAATTTTTGTGTAAAGGTAAGCCATGGGAAAAGAAAGAAAAGCAATTAAATTTCTAGTTGAATCCAAGAATTTTTTTCAGTTACCTTTCCTGCTTCATAGCTATATAATGAATGGATTTTCATTCAATTTCTAGTGGCAATGGTGTTGGTAGTGGAATGCACTCTCAGAGTACTTTCTAATGTTTCTGTGTAAAAATGTCTTAATTATATATTACTTATTGTAAAGAGTAAAAAAATATTTCCCACTTTAGTGAACTTTCCTAAACAATCATTACTTCAATGTACTTCCCAACATTTACAAAAATTCCTCTATGTCCTTTTGTAGTATAACCGCTTGCAAATTAACATTTGTACTTGACACGAAAAAAAAAATTAGTGAATTAAGTTTGTTCAGGTCTCAAGAGCAGCTTCTATAAAAAAGAGAGACAAAAAAGCCAGACAAAGATTTGATGAGGGAAAAAGGTTCAGATTAAACTGGAGTAGGGATGTTGGATGAAATGAACACAAATTTCAAAGTCAGATCCTTCAGACTACCCTACTGTCTCACCCTCCCTCGAGTGTCTTTTTCCAACTGACTGCTACGATTGAATTCTGCTGACGCTGTCATCATGGCATCTTTGTTTGAAGAGTCAACCAATGAAAAATGAGAGTTACTGTAAATCTGTATGCTGATTGGACAGGCTATTCAAAACTCTTCATAAACGGAGACTGTAATTGGTTGATCCCACAACTAATTACTGTTAAAACTAATGGTTACTTTTCCTTTATTCAGAGTGCAAACATGTGTTTCACATCACTTTCCAACTCCTCCTGTCAAAACAATGTTTTGGCTTATCCATTCCATGGCCTTCCTGAGGTGTAATATGTGAATAGAATAACTAATTTGCAAGCATTTAAATATTCTGTTTAATACTAGAGAAAGAGCCCAGATAAAGAGACCCACTTTCCTTACAATGTATGGGTTTCATGCACCTGAGGAGAGATCTAAAATTTGTGCCCCTGATCATATTCCAACAACTATTTTTAGTGGGTGAAAAAATCTTACACTGTGCAATTTTTTTTTTCCAGTTACAATAATATGTGCGCACTTTTGAATTTGATGTACTGATTCTCTATCTACAGGATTTTAAATCTTTTGAGCACATTAATTTCATTTTTGAGCTGGTTGCAATACATACAAAAGCCGTGGAATAGATCAGATAAACCATTGTAGTGACAACACCAAAGATAGGAAGAGGAGATCCGATTGTCAAGCTAAGAGTTGATGAATTTCCTCAAAGTTATCGGCAATCATCAACCTTTAGCATCCATCATCGGACCTAGACCTTCCCCGAAATTCAACAGACCTCTTTATTGTGGGTGATTTCTCAAAAGATTGCAAAATACTCGGATTTTAAGATTTCTAGTTATGAAAAATCCAGTATAAAAGGAAGAGGGAAAAAAAAAAAATCTAGATTCCCCAAAATGTAGGTATTAGAAATTTTTTGTGAAATCCCCTCGGACATTTACATTAAAAATGAACCAAGAGTTCCTGATGGTGATGATTTTCAGGTAAGGTATTATACAATGAATACATGGTTAAAATAAGTGTAAGCCTTCTACAGGGACCAGCTGAAAAATCCTACCTGTAGGGCAGGTTTTCAGCTAGTAAAAAAAATAATCTTCAAAAAGAATTATCTACACACATTAACTGACACAGTTTCCACATTTCTAACCCTGAACAACAGCCATTGTCACCAGGTTGACTTTGTGAAGTTGACCCTATTTACAGCTTTTATTTCTTAAGGCATTTTTTTTTCTTACTCCCTCCTTCCGATTCTCTTCTTTTCCCACAAAAATCAACCTGTGACACCTGCTGCTTCCAAGGGGCCTTTTTTTCCTCACCATGATAGACTATCAGGTGAAATAGAATCGTGAAGGAATTCTCATAAAACCCTCCAACTGTCACACACTCCAGGTAAAGTCTTCCTTGTACTCATTCTTCACCAATAAACACACAAAACATTTCAAAGTATTTCCATGCTGTACTGACTAAATCAAAAGGAAGAAGATTTCCTTCCATCTTGAATAACAAGAGGCCAAGTATAAGGTCATTAGCATCTGAACAGAAATGTTTTACATAGAGAAAATAGGATGCATAAAAAAGTAGGTATTTCAATCTGTTTCAACCATCTTCAGATGTACGAGTTGTGTATGTAACACAGATACCACACTTCCATCAATTACTTCATCAAAATAACGAGCCAAATTAAAACATGATCATTTGCTAAAAGTCGCTAACTTCAATAGAAGTTGAAGGCAGTAATGGACTTCTGACCACAAAGCTACACCATTCAAGAAAAAAAAAAAAAAAAAAAAAAACACCTGAAACAAGAAACTGTTAATTCTATTGTGATAATCTTTGTGTTATTAATAAGAACAAGGACTGAAGAAAATTTCCATACAAAAATTATTTGTACAAACAATAAAAACCCAGAGATATTAATGTTTGAAAAATTCTGTTTACACGTTTTGAAAAAAAAAAAAAAAAAAAAAAAAAAAAATATGATGGTCACAACACAAAATTCACAACTAAATCAAAGTACTGGAATGTCACAAATATTGGTTGTATTATCTGGCTGTATGGCAAATGAAGAAAAATTAAATTACTTTACAATGCAAGTAAAAATTTATATGCCGATATTTATATGTAACTTCCTTTGAATTTAGGACCACTCCATAACCCACTCTACAAGTTGCATACTAGCTGAACCAAAGCTACTCAAAGTTTGCAAGAGAAAAAAAAATTGATTCAATGACTAAATTTATCAAATCTTTTTATTCAGTATAAACTGGCTGTCAATTAACAAACTGTGAAATGGCTGTCAAAATGACAAAAAACAACAAAGAAAAGAGGCAAGCATAATTTTCTCAATTCAAAAATATTTCTGTTTGAAACCAAGCCTACACTGATGATGTCAACACCGTCAGTATTGAATGGTATTTCAAATATATACGAGCACTGCCGTGGGGGTGAGGGGTATGCCTCATTCAAAACTCTGTTGAAAATTCATTTTGTTACATGAGAAAACATTTTTCAAGTAATTATTCAGACAAATAATTTACATATTAAGATAACATATGGCCATCTACATCCAACAAAACTGCAGGTTTTGAATCTTGGTTGCTTAAATGTATTGTATTCTCTAACAATGTACCCTAAAATGTAATCTCAACATTTCGGCTTCAATTTGGAGATCTTCATAACCAAAAATTATATCAGTGAAGGTTATAACAGAAGAAATAGGAAAAATACTCCTTATTCATACAAGTTAAAAGATATTTCTTGTCAGAATTTTGTTCGATGGGGTAGCACTATAAGATACAAAGAAATGTGTGTGATATAGCAGGGCGGTAGGGCAAGGAGCATGCATCAAAGGAAGAAGATTCCAGAACAAAGAACACCCAAAGAAAGCCAGGTCTACACAGCCTAATTGTTGTAAAAAAAAAAAAAAAAAAAAAAAAAAATGAAAATTTCATGTATAAAAGGTCCCCGGGAGAAAAGAGTTGAAATAGAGAGAATTGTTCATTTGGGCCATTAACTCAGAGATACCTGATATTTTTCTTTTATCCAAAACATAAAATTCTTTAAAACATATTTTCAGTAATTAGGGGCCAAAGAAACTGTATAACCATTTTCATTCTATACAGTTCAGCTGTTATTTTTTACATGTTGACGTATGTTTTCATTTTATATGTGAATAACCAAACAAATCAAATATTCCAACTCCTGCGGATTTGTCAACAGAGCCAAATTTCAGGAAAATCAGTCAAGATTTGAGAAATTATTCTAATTGTAAGAAAAAACATTTTTGCCTGTAAAAAAGAAGACTAACAATTGGATTGGCCATAACTCATCATTCCCCCCAGGTAGAATTACTCCACAAATCTGAATCCAAAACTTCAATGAAATATATCAAGGAATAACCAAGTTATCCAGTTAGGAAAACGGGGACAACAACCACAGACACCCATAGCAAATGATAATACCAGTCTTTTTTTCCCCAACAGGACAAAAATTAACAATATAGACAAGGGGAAATTCAATGAGAATATTTCTATATTTTAAATCAAACCATTTTACCCTTTACAAAGCAAAAAAATATGAAATTGAACTCCTAGAAATGTCTGGAGATGCTCATAGGCAATTCTGGTAACAATTGTGACCAGGAACAATGTTTTTGATACTATCTAAACCCAGTACAGTTGCAAAATTATTTAAATACTACAGTCATTTTTTGATGGCATGGATAAACTAATCTCTATAAGTATACACTGTTGAAATGCATGTGTTAGTGCCCCCAACACTTTTCATCTTACAATGAAGACCCTGATGTCAGGCATGGAGTTAGGGATGCATTATCAATACTATTTACACTGGCAGTATCTCACAAGATCAGACTTTTCAATGAATTTTAGTTATGCGATTGCAATTATTATTGCCACAATAATACAGATGCAGTTTATATCTGGTTTTGTTGAGGGTTAAAGCATCTATGAAACCACAACAATTAATCACAACAGTAGCTTCCTTCAAACTTGCATTCCAGAATAGATTAGAAAATAAAATTACGTTTTTCTTGTTTTGTTTTGTTTTTTTTACAAATCTTCACACTCTACACATCAATTGAATTTTGATTGAAACAATATTTTTTCTTAATTGAAAACATGAAAAATATTGAAAGCATCAAATTAGTCTTTACAAAAAATAAAATGAAACTAGAAAATTCTATATTATGAATCGAAAGTTTGTTATTTAATCGCTGTAGTCACAATCACCGACTCGAGTTAGTTGAAAAGCCTGATACATGGTTTAATTTTTAATTTCATTTTAAATAAAAATTACATCTTTTTTGGTCCTACTGGCTCTGTATCACCGATTCCTATATGAAAATGAAAACACCAGC
This sequence comes from Thysanoteuthis rhombus, assembly GCA_963457665.1. Taxonomy (NCBI): domain Eukaryota; kingdom Metazoa; phylum Mollusca; class Cephalopoda; order Oegopsida; family Thysanoteuthidae; genus Thysanoteuthis; species Thysanoteuthis major. The sequence continues at coordinate 1,688,188 of OY735227.1, read as the reverse complement.
AAGTTGCATGTCAGTATTTCTGATCTCAACAAGCCAATATATTGCTCTATTTAACCTCCTACCACATTCTGAAAGGTAGGGACGTGGTAGGTAGGTTGGTGAAGTCAAGTGTGACAGAGTGCTAAATATACAGAGGTGGGAATATTTCTATTTTTATTATTAGATGAAGTATTGTAACCCATTGTATTAATTTTGACAATTAGAAATAAGGATCAAGGTAAATAGAAGTCAAAATTAATATAATGGGGAAGTTTATTGTTCTTTAATTAGATGTATGTAATCTGCAGTAAGTGATTAAGAGGTTTAAGGATTAGTATACAGTCTGTCTCTAGGTCAAACAAATTTGGTCTCATATTTTAGTATAAGTGGTATTTTGTGGGGTTTTTTTCAGAGACAATATAGGTACATCATTCATAGCCCAATGGTGGAAAAGGAAATTTATTATTATGAAAAATATTTATATTTCAACAACATCAAAAGAAAAAATGCTTGAGTGATTTAGCCATTGCAATTAGATAAAAGCTTAGAATATAAAAAAAATGGTGAGAAGCTAATTCAAATGAGAAATTGATTTTACAGAAAAATATATAGACATGCACTTCAACTCTTACATAAGTAGATATTCTCCTTCCTTGTCAATGCACTTAACCCAACACTTCTCCATTGACCACATACACTTTGATATTATACAGTGAAAATTTCAGATCATAATTCAATAACTGTGCTACAATGGGTTCACCCCTATGTTTGGATCGATTGTAGAAATAAAGGACTAATTTGTATAATTAGTAGCCAAGTCTCCACACGGTTAACAAAAGGGATTACGACCATACTTCTACCAGAATATCCAACTCTGTATTTAAAAAGAGAAAGAAAATTCATTTTTTGTCAATCCGATGTCAGACGTCTGACCAGATGCACATTCTGGTACATCTCTAGTTGCTACCAAACTAAGGAAAAACAAAAAGAACACATTAAATTAACATGACTCCAGATTCATTTTCATTATTCTTATCAGGAACTACATAACAGTTTTGAAGTCAAAGGACATAGCCAATGTAGATGCTATGAAAATAATGACAAACAAACATGACACTTTTATTTTTGAAAAACAAAAATTTAGGGCTCATTTGGCCTCCAATGAATTCTATGATTACTGCCATCCATCGAGCATAAATATTACAGAATTTCTGATTAGTTTGAATATTTGAATCATATAACCCAGAAACTTCAATGTAAAATTACCTGGTTGTGTTCAGACATTCTTTTATACTTATACACACAACACCTTGCTAAATATTGCAATCAACATGTAGCAGTTACTACTCATAAAAGATACATATTTACTTATTATCAACTGAAACTGAAAAGTCCAAATTGTTGAAAGAGTCCCTTGGTATGGGTGGTCTGGGCAGTACTGGACTGTTACATATGTTGCTTGACTAGATGTCTTCCTTAACACATTGTTGGATTAGACAAAGTTTTGATTTGGGGATGGTATTAAGGTACAATCTTCAAAGTGGGTAAAGTTTCTGGCTTATGCTGGTTATAAAAAGTTTATCATTCAAGCAAATGTTGCAAGGAATGAGGTTCCTCTCCTTTTAAGTGAAGCCTCAATAAATAGGGAAGTTTATTCTAAACTTTGATGATGACACAGCTAAATTATTAGGTCGGAGAATCAAGTTACACAATATATCTTGTTGACACTATTGCATCCTTCTCAGTAATTCACTTCTGAGTGATGGTTATGGTCTGACAAGTTCCATTAAAATACATACTACAGTATTAGTCTTTGCCAAATGAGGAGAAATGGAGAAAGGTGATTAATATACATAGACAGTTTGCCCATTCATCTAAGGAGAAATTACGCAAGTTGCTGAAAAATAGCTCCATACGTTCCTCAAAAGACTGTACTCATGCTGGGTTATCAGTGAGGAATTTTTTTAAAATGGAACCAGGAAAATTAAAATCTATTAGCAACGAGTTTTGAGGAGTTTTCCCAGAGTTTTAGGAAAGATTCCCATACCTGCAGTAGGGAGAGCTTGTTGCTGTTTATCGCAGTTGCCTCAATTATGTCATGAGAACTGCAGCCTATGGACATTTCTGCAGAATTTTTTGTGGAGTAGTCCAATTGAAAGAGATTAATCCAAGACCTCCACTTGCTTTTGTTCTAAAGCTTAGGTTTGGCACCTCAAAGAATGCATATATGGCTTAAATGATGCACTCAGGTCATGGTTTCAGTGTTTCAAAGAGGTACTGATACAACAGAGAGGCATTGTCAGCACTTATGACAATCCACTTTTCTGAAGGTATGATAGTGATGGAAGCCCAAAGTGGAATGTTGGCATGACATGTTGATTTTGCTTTCAAAGATGATCAGCATTTAGAATTTGGAGTTATAGGTTGAATCAGGATAAGGTTTCTTCACAAGATCGTAGGACATTTGAACATGTCGGTCTGGATGTCTGATAGTATTACACCAATAAGTATTTCCAGATCAGAACAAAAATTTTTTAAAATGATCAGCTTACCAAGAAGGAAAGAGCAGATCTGAGAAAAAAGATGTTTAGGATTACATCACAAACCAGACCTGGTCTGTGTAATGAGAAATTTACGAGTAGTAATATTAGGAAAGTACCATCAGTAAAATGTTGCATGAGGCTAACAAAGATCTTGCTAAATTAAAATCAAATGAAGTGAAACTTATATTCCGATCTTTGGGTGACAATTAAAAGTTATTGCATATTCCAATGCCAAGGCTATGGAGGATGGGTTATCCCAAGGACAACATCATATTTTAAAAAGGCAGCAATAACAAGCTTATGCCAATAAGTTGGCAATCCAAGAGATTGTGGAGGTTGAATGATACTCTGTTGACCTCAGAAGCTTTCTCTTGGTGAAACTGCAGATTCTGGCTTTCTTGTCCAAGAAATCTTTGATGAGCCTGGCTTACCGGAGCTTCATTTCTATATGGATGATCAATCATTGACGGACACTTTAAAAACTAATAGGGTAATCATTGAGATAGAGGGCTGATGTGGCAAGACTCACGGAGATTGTCACTAAGAGATAGAGAGAGATAGAGATAGATAGAGATAGAATTGTGCTTGCTTGAAGTCAAGCATCAAGTGGTCGATACTTGGATCAAAAGACGATCATCAACTGCAGTACTTATAGAGGTGGTCAAGTAGATACAAGGGAGATCAGTAATGTTGGTTGACCCCCACACACACACACACTCAAAAGCTACTTGATATTCAGTTATCAGCCCCCCAAGTTTGAATGTGATTGAAGAGAACGCGATAATCCAAGATTGTGAGTGATTCCAAAAGGGCCAATGACTTGGTTTTCAGAACGACAAGGAACCATGTTCAATATCTTTTACCATAATTCATCAAATGTTATAACTCAACTAGGGCAAGAACTATGGCCATCAAATTTTCCATGGTTACCAACAGAATACTGGAGCTTGTTTTCAAAAAACAAGTTTTTAATGAATGCTTGATTTACAAAAGCTTAAACTCAACCCCTACAGTGTCCATCAGGTTAGCTCAAGTGAATCTTAATTTTTTTTCTTTAACCATCTATGAAGAAGACATCTAGCTGAAAATCAAGCCCATAGGGCGTGGTTTCAGGTAGATGTCTATTGTATAACACACAATAGATAAATAAATCAATAACACACACACACACACAAATATCAATTGTAGAAATTGGTAGATCCAACTAAAATTAATTTTAGAAAATGTTTCCAGTGATCCCAAGTATGGTGCAGGGTTTCCATTGTAGCAGGTCAAAGAAAAGTTAAGCATTAACCCAGATAGAAATATTTAAGGTGAAAGTAGGGTCCATCAATATTTTTCCCCACAGTCAACTAAATATACTCTTCACAGCCTTTTTTCTTTTTTTTTTTTGAATGAAAAGAAAAAACCAAGCATATGATTTAAGAAGCGAGTGTCTTGGTAATATATATCTGTTATCATGCTTATATTTTGTAAAGTAGTCTCCGTTTTCAAATGCTTTTTAAAAAAAATCCTAGTTCATATTGGTTGAACATGAACAAGAAAATACAGAGCAACATATAAAGTAATAAATTACAAAGTAATTTCAAAATTATTTAAATATAACTGTCTTTTTTTGGACGACATAGATAAAAGAGTCGAAATTATCATTTTTTTGTTTTATGCTGTCATTTTCAGTTGATCGCAATCTGTTTGTTATTATTAGGCTTCCATACTTTGTCAAATATAAACCAAGTCAGAAGTAGGTCATTGTTGCTAAGTTACGGTCAAGTTAATGGAAAAAGCAGTTATAATTTCTTTGTAGGCTTTCATACTTTGAAATTATGGATGTTAGTTTTTAGCTAGAATTCTTTTGCTTCCAGATTCAAGAAACTCTTTGGAAACAGAGTTTAAAACCTATCTCAGTGAAATATCTAAAGCAGATAACAGTTTTCTTGTAATTAAATGCAATTTTAAGAGAGAAAATTGCTCCAAGCACTTGAGGGAATTTCCCATTACAATAAGATTAACCCAATATCTATTAGATATGCATGTGACATACTATATAAAGAGACAGTAC
>OY735227.1:1406107-1678607 GCA_963457665.1 Thysanoteuthis rhombus | reverse complement strand
TGATTGCTCATGCTGTAATGTAGTGGTTACCAAACAGACTCCCTGGGGCATCATGGGATATAAGAAAATTTCCATTTCAGGAAATTATAATTCAATGAAAACCAAATTTGCCAATATGAAATTATCCGATTTTTGGTATCAGTCAAAAATGAATATCAACAACAAACCAGGATACCATTTGCAATGAGTTATCCCTGTGATGCAGCGTTTCTGGTTACAGCCACAAAAGTAAGCATTGTGCAAAAATCAATCTGAAACTGAAAATGAGGGTAACTGTGTCCAGATGGATTCTAAGATTGGAAAACTGTACAGTGAACAACAGGCTCACCCACCCCATGGATAATTAGGATTACTACAGCAAGACACAAATATAGAACATTCTGATGAATTTGAATTATATGAATTTTTTTTTTTCTGACTTGACTAAACCAACCACATGAACGCCATTTTTTCTTTCAACAGCAACACTGATAACAGTTCACTGGAGAATTCAGATTGTAAACAATGGAAATAATATAAAAATCAATGCAAAAAGTCCAAGTGAATTTGTCCAGCTCTGAAATTTTATCCTCCGAAAATACTTGATTGTTTTCTGATAACATATGAGCAAAAGCATGAATGTAAATTGTTCAGAATTTTCTGATGAAAAAATTCCATACACTAAGGGTGCTGGGATTCAAAAAAAGTTTGGGAGTCACTGGTTTATTTATACTTTTTATCACACCCTGCCTATTCACCTGAACCTGGAGGATAAATTTTTCATGTCTACACAACTTTTTTTTTAATTACAGGCAAGAACTTTTCATTAAAGACTTTTAAAAATCTGTCAGATGAGATTTTTAAGAGAGTCTGATCTGTGGATCAAATCAAATTGTTAATTTAAAAATGATGAGTAAATATTGTGTATAACTAGAAATGCCCAAAGAGGAACAATTAAATATTAAATCGAAGCCTTCAACTACTATCAGATCCTTGGAGAAAAATATTCTTCAGGAAGAAAACTGATGATTTGCAAACAATTTGGAAGAAGTCTGTAATGGCTAAGGACAGACATTTTGATCAGAGTTTTTTTTATGTATTTCTTTCAATTTTCATTGAAAATCAGCAATTTCATGTTCAACAACAGGATATATTTAGATAGACATGCATCATTAAAGACAAATATAAATATGGATGTTGCAGATTATTTCAGGTAACAAATAGCCTTTCAAGCAGGTTTCATTGAATGTGAGCAGATACATTAATGACATCTGTTGGATTATGTTAACTCAATTGGACTTATATGATTCACAATGAAAAAACAGTAGTAGTAATAATAGTAAGAGTAGTAGTAGGAGAAGTAAACGTGATTGCTGTTGTTGAACAAACCTGCTTTTCAAGAAGTTCTTATAACATCCACAGAATGGTTTTAACACTTGAACATACAGAAAGACAAAACATAATAGATGTACAATTACATTGAGAGATTACAAGACAGCACAATATATTAGATGAAAAACAGGAGTCCACAACATCATTGAATCCATAAGAAAACTTAAATGGCAATGGGCTGGTCATGTTGCAAAATGGGGCAAAACCACTGGGCGTCACAACACACAATTTGAATCCCAAGAGATCGCACACAAAACAAGGGCTGACAATATTCAAGATGGCGAGACAAACGAAGTTCAGAAAGTACTAGTACTTGGGAAAGGTCTATATCCAATGATGCTCCATATGTAAGAAGAACAGCTGAATGAATCCAGATCATATTAACTCATCGAGAATGCGATCCAAGTGAAAGAGAGGGAATATCAATGGACAGTGATTAAATTGAAAGTTCATCATCAGTCTTTTATCGTCCATTGTTGGACCAAGATTCGCCTGACCTCTCTATCATGGGCATCACATAGCTAATACTCTCTGAACTTTTCGTCCCTCCATCTTGTATTCTGCTGGCCTAGGTTTTGCACTTGATCTCTGAGGATCCATGCTGTTAGTCGTGATGTCCATCAGTTGTCTGACATTCTTGCAATGTGTCCAGCCCATTGCTACTTGAGTTTTCCAATAGATTCTGAACTGTCTTGGATTGTTTTTTTTCTTAACACATTGTGCTGTCTTGTGATTTTTCCATGTGATGTTGAGCCAGATTCTTTCATGTGTGCATTGCATGATTCTCAATTTGAGGGTCATTCTCTTGTTTAGGTGACTATTGGCTGGATGCATTGGTTGTATACTCTTCTTTGATAAAGTCACAGGAAATTATGCAGTGTAAACCAGAATGTTCATTCTCAAACTAAGAACCATACAACGTGCACAAGAGAGGATTATGCTTCATGGAGCGATCACAAGACAGGACAGTATATTAGAGAAAAAACAGTCGTCAGAGAAATCAGAGTTCAATCATCCAAAAAACTCTTTGAACATTTGTTTAATTCACTCAACTATTAACAGATTGTAGATAAAACTTAGTTGACTGTATGATGAATCATATCTACTCGCTATTTCTTGAAACTGTCTTTATCATTCTGTATTTTGTATCAAATTAGCTATCCAGGCAAAAATGTCATTAATATGTGCTCTTGTATATACAACCATAAACATGGTTCATCAGATCCACTTGCGTATACAAAAATCGGAACAATAAAGAGAATATTTCCTCCATATATCAATATCATCCTTACATAAGGCCATGTAACTAAAACTCAACAGATGAATACTTGGTTTCAAATTGCAGATGAGATTTTCATCCGCAAAACTGTTACCTCTAAGCGGAAGTGTCCATTGTTAAGGACAGAGAATATTTCATACATTCATTAGAGCACAATTTGCATTATCAGGAAGGTGGGTGTTGGACCTCAACATTTTTATCTATGGCATTGCCCATTCAAATTTCAATTTCACCCCATAAACCAGATCAGGCTGACAACTATTTTCCTACACCTCCAGTCCATTTGATGACATAGGTGACAATTCATACCCCACCCCCTCCTGAGAAACATATTTGATAAAACAATGGCTAACCAACTGTAAAAATGAAATGAATGATAAACATTTCAGTAATCAATGAACTTTTTTTTTTTTCAACCCCTTTACCCTGTAGTTGAGCTTGAGGGAGTACATGAAAGGACAGCAGTTGAGGGTTCCATAGGTCAAGTCACTGATGTGAATATTTCGTTTTTGAATATTGAAATTTGGTATACTCTATTATACATTTATTATTTAATATATTGTAGTCAATTTTGTGGTATATTTCATAAAAAACAAACAAAGAATCTTGTTCGACCTAGAAAACTCTGCAGTTATCACAGCTCTGTTATGATGTGGTTGGCAATCAAGCATCTTCCACACCCGCAAATCAGTTGAAAAGGAATCCTTCAATTTGCACCTTTGAAGAAATAAGAGGCAAAAATAAGCCTACTTCTATTCCGACTGAACAGAAACTTCTGCATACATAATGAATAAAACATAAATTTTCATTGATTTGTAAAACTTGTCAGTTTGGCTCAATTGGTAAGAAAGTCACCAAACAATCATTTGGGACAGGATTTCAAGTCACAGTAGGGGAATGTTAATTCTATATATCTGTTTGGTTTAACTTGATGAAAAAGAGAAAAAAAAAAAGAAAATAACAAAGAGTGAAGAGTTTACTATCCTGAATTAGGTGAGGATTGTTATATTTCAAACATATGTTGTCAACTTCAACTTGGACAATATAATTTCAAAATGTGCTTTGCAGTAATGAATGATTGGGCACTTGGAGTTTTGAAATCAGAAGATAGGACAACAAATAATGCGAAAGGTTAGCAAACACAGTAAGAGAAGACCAGACACAAGAGAGATGAAATAGAAAGATTTGCGTGGTCAGAATAGAATGAGCTGGGAAAGGCCTTTGTCCAGCAATGGATTGATAATGATGATATAATACACATGTTTTGAAGATACCAAGTAGGTACTCTTGGTAGAGATGTTGGAATTTGTACTAATCTGCAGATGTCATCAGAAAAGTGATTGCGTAATAGTCACTTCTGTCACTGATGTCACTTCATGTGATAATACTTTTGAAAGAGGCACTGATCCACCTAAACATGATATGGAAGGCCAACCACACGTGCAGGATTAATTAGAGGAAGTAACTAATCCACAAAAAATAAACAAAGACACAAACCTGGTCAGTTGCTCAATAAAAAGTCACACAACCAATGTTGTTTGACAGCATATCGTGATAAGGACGATCAATTGAAAAATAGGAAAAAAGGTCAATAAGTTATTTCTCTTGCCTTTTGTTGGTTCACTACAAAATCTCAATTTTCAGAAAACAAGAATGAACACTACTTCAATTTAGCATAAACTTATATTGTAAATTGATTTCACTACTAAAAACTCAAGTGGAGGCCTCGAAAAGCAAAAAAAAAAAAAAAAAAAACGTTTTCTCCGAGACATAAGGAGTAAATGAGTAAATATTCAACCCTCTAATTCTATTAGTGCATCCTCTATACATGACACAAACATAGCTAGTCAGAATTACCAAAAAAGTGATGATACTTTGATAATTTTGGTGGACATTTTCTAATGTATATCCACCTACACACACACACACACACACATATATATATATATATATATATATATATATATACACACACACTAAATTCAAATATATATACATAAATTAACTTGGTGCCCTATATATATAACTGTTTTGTTTTTAAATCTCCTAAATAGTTGCATGGTAAGCAACCAATGATCCCAACAAGAGAAAGTTTTAGAATAGTACCATAATCTCGAAGTATGTGCAAGTCAAAAGAAAAAAAAACCCAAAGAAAATTACCTTCACAGATATTGGGGAAGAAGTGTTTGAAGTGACACAAAAAAATTTTAGAAAAAGTCTTTTAATGTGTTCAATGTTTAAAGCTTTCTAGACACACACACACACACACATATATATATATATACATATAATACAAATCAGAGATGCAATATAATATGATACAATATCCGATGTATGATGGGTATATTTCATACAGTGCTCAATACATTGAACATTAAGTAGATTTAGAGTAGAGCTTATAAAATAATGGAGTAAGGATTTGCTACACAAATATGTATTCCATTATATATATATGTGTGTGTGTGTGTGTGTGTGATTGTAAATTGTGATATATTGAACCTATTTGAAATGACAGTGAATGTATCATCGTAAATAGAACAAACAATTGAAGAAAATGAGGCTGCTTCAGTAATGAAACCTGTGACCGATAAGGTAGCCACTTCAATGAAGCATTGCACTTACTATTGACCTGAACAGCTAGCATTAATGCAAAGGCCTAAATAACTGTTTCAACTGCAAATTCTTATTTTGTTTATTCACAGTCCATATCTGATCTACTTGTTTCTTTTAATACAATTATGCTATTAAGAAATGGGCATATGAACTGACAGAATAAATTGTCAGATACAATATTGGAACTACTTTAAATGACCTCCAGTGACATGGCGAATTTATCATTTGGCCAAGACAACATAAATAGAATAACTATATATATGATTCAATACATTTTAATTTTGACAATGGTATACCCTTGTTTAGCTTCATTTAGCTCCTCAGAGAGACAATGTGACTGGGCCTTACAATTGTATATATACCCAGGAGATAATTTCCATAAGGATTTGAAATGTGATATTTGGAGTGGGTTTTGATTATTCACCTAGGAAGCATCATACGATAATGTTTCAGCAAGATTAGGTAACTCAGGTTACAGTACTGTTAGTTTTAGGTTTCAATTGTTTTCTGATGTTAGTTTTTTTTTTTGTGAACACTTTTATTTCTAAGTTAAATAAAAAGTTACTATTTATTTGAGTAATTTTTACCTTTAATTCACAATATTTACCTGTTTTCTTCAAGCAGGATTCTAATCTTTTTATCATTTCATTTCTTTGAAAAAAAAAAATTCTTTCTCGAATTGGAAGCTAAATGTGGGCATACCATTGTCAACTTATGTACTTAATTGATATATCATCTCTACTATAAGTATTGAGCACTGTTGGAATAAAGATTTTTTGGAATAATATACATGACTTGTGGTAGATATTTCACCCATGTATACATATCACACAATAACCATATTCAGTTACATAAACATAATACTTATTTTTCACCATTCACAGCGAGGCCAGATTAATGATTTTCCTCTTCTTCGGGGTCCTTGCACATTGTGGGAGCTAGGATTACCCAAGCATACAGTGACAAGGATGTCGAAGATACACTTACGTTCATATATTTTATTCATTGTCTTCCTATTTCACGCCTTCCAAGCAAACAGCCTTGAAATGTAAAGCAGGGCTTTTAAAACTTTCATAATTTGTGACCCCCTTTTTGATGAGACAGATTTTTGTGACCCCTGACTCAACGTTATGATAGCAATAGAGACTAAGACTATATATTAGTCTTCAGTCATAATCTAACAGTAACTAAATACTAATAAAGACCAAAAAAATTGCAATAACAATATTGATAATCTAAAACAAGTTTATGACAAGAAAAATAACTTCAAAAAGGATCAATTACTTGAATACAACAAAAACAGAAATTAATTTTTTTTTAATTAGTAAATAGCATTGAGACATTTTTACATTAAACACCAGAAGAATTACATTTGTATAAAGAGATTAAAGAAAAAAAAGAATACTAGTTATATAATGATTATTAAATAAAGGTTTTCAAAAGTTTTTGCAACACCTCAAGAGGAACCTTAAATCCCCAGTTCAAAAACCTGATGCAATGTATTTAATAATTTCAACAATGCATCCATCATCCCTAACTGTCCTGTAATAAGTGTAAGGGATGCCCTATTTCAAAAGGATTCTAAAAGAAATAGTAGTTATGGTAGTAGTAATAGGAGGAGGCGAAGGTATTGGAAGATGAGGATGGTTCATCCGAAGGTCTACACCTAATTTCATATCAATCCAACATGATACAGCCAAGAGGAAAAAAAAAAAAAAAAAAAAAAAAAAATGAAATTTAACATATTAGGGACCAACTGGAAATCATATTCTAAAGATGCAGGGACACATCTAAATAGAAAAATACAATGGTATGTGCACATTTCGGCATACATTACTACCATTTATGATCATATTGCCAAAGGATTTCTCTTTGCAGTACTCAATTTCCACACTGGTGGCCAAAGTAAAAATTCTTCATAATCATTTCGCAGAATAGTTGATATCAAACTGGGATTTAATATTTTATGCGGTTGTCAGCACGTTAGTTTGGAAGGACCAATATTGATTGATAACTATTTTGATTTTGTGTTGAAGGTTTGTGTAGAAAAATATTGATCAGAAGTATTCAGAGGGTTGGAGTATTTCTTTTGAGTATCCCATCCCCAGTGCACGTACTGATTGCAAGCGGAGACAAGAAAGAAAGATGACAGGTGTGGTGGTGATTAGAATGGCTACTGTATGCAGATCTTTTTTTGTTTTGCTCTACCCCAGACCACGCCTAATGTATTCTATCTATAATGAACCATGTGTGCAATTGTCTTGGTCCAAAAAGAATTTCCTCTTCTGAACAATTTTTTTAAATGTAATTCCAAACCAAAACCCATAATGAGAATATTGTACAATTATGCAATGAGGAATTTTGCTATTTAAGCCACATTATTCATAATCACAATAAATGTGACTTTGTTGATATACATATTGCACATGTTACTGTTAAGTCTCAGGAGATGAGTGGTGTCTTGAAGGAGGGGGAAAACTTGAATCATGTTCGTACTCATTTCCAAGACAGACGGTCAGACAGATGGTCAAACATGGTTATAAATGTAAACCGGATGGGCCTAGAAAACCTGATAATTTTGCATACCACTATACAAACAAGGACCTGAAAAATACCATTAAAACTGCCTCTCAGATACTTCAGGAATATTTCTCAAGTTTATTGCACATGTGTGCCATAGACTAAATATCAATCTTACTGAGTCTTTTCATTGTTCCTAACCAAAAGTATTACAGAGATCCATGGATCATGATATTCCAAAGTCCTTGGCAATACATCACATGAACAACTAAATGAGAAACAACAATCAAGAGCTGGTTTCACGAGACTCTTGAATAGGATTTTTAAGCTGAGAAACTAATATCTCATTGGTATGAGATTACCAAGAGACTAAGAGAGGTGAAAACCTTTAAGCCAAAACATACTGCCTCATTTGTTACCCTAAGATATTTTCAGCATTCTTCTAGATATCATTTTTGATTTACTGATTTGGGATTTTATTTCAATTTTCCTCAGATCAAAATTATTAGACATTCAATCATTTATAGTCATTTTCTCCAAGTCAATATAAAATATGTAATTTCAATGTAATTACATTCAAATTATTCTAGATAAGGAAATCCACAACAAACTTATTTATGCGAGTCAATATAAATTTGCAAAACTCAGTTTGTAGTATATATATATATATATATAACTGAGAGGTAAACGCAACACGTTTCAAAGAACTGATAAAAATAAAATTGCATTAGACAAATGATGTTAATAATTTCAATTCAAACAGAATACTTGAATTAACCCAAATCCAAACATTCCAATAATTTCAGTATTTGAAATTCAAAGGCTGCTGAAAATTGTTGAAAAATTCAAATTATCAAATACATATACATCAAAATTGATTCATAAAAGTACAATATCATTTTTTTTTTAGAACAATATCCAACATCTTCTCAGGATCTGATTATGCCTTTCTTTTCAAATATTTGACAATAACAATAGTTTATCTAATTTTATCTTCATCCTAAAAACACTCACAAATATAGCTGTTCTGAATATAAGCAAAAAATCCCAGAATATTAATACAGTCCTCAATGTGATGATTATTAGTACATTTTCTAAATCTAGATTAAGAACTCGAACATAATCAGTCTTCTTGATTTTCCTGAAAATAATGTTACAGCTATCTAATCATTGATTATTCAGGAGAACTTCATTTTATTCCATTAATTTGTACATTTTTTAAGCTATCACGGAAAACATCATAATATTTTCATTTCAAAATTTCACAAGTGGGAATTTTTATCTAGAAAACAAGAGAGAAAGCTGTGATGGAAAATGGTTGAAAAAAACTCGAATCCATTGATGCTTGCTATGAGTTTACTGATTATCTGAAACTTCAAAGTGAACAACAAAAGAAAGAAAAAAAAATAAGGATTTTCAATAAATGGTTTCCTTTGAATAAAAGGAGAAAAAACTCAGACGTAAAATCTTGCATCAAGCTATTAACTGCAGATGATGGGAATTTCTGTCACTGCCATTCTAGGGCTAACTCAATAAAATTTTCGTCCGAAGACTCATCACTGCAAGATAAAAATGCAACAGGGCAACACAGGCTGCAATCCCAATAACCAATTTTCAGCAGATGTTCTGCTCCAGATTCTGCATCTCCAAACAGTTTACAGATAAAATATACAACAAAAGTCTTCTTCAGACCCAAAGGACAATTACCAGATCACTTCCTTAAAAGCAAGAACTTTTTAATCAGGATCAACTAGAAAAAGTCTTCAGGGAATCTTATTAGGATGAAAAATTCTTAATGTAGAGAACTGACAACCTGTTGAGGTAGAATACATGCATAGAGGCTGCGGGAATATTTTGATTGAATATTTTTCTATAGAAATTTTTTTTAATAAATTGGAAATTTCACATTAAACAACCTGAAAAGTCAAACATATAAAACTGATTTGTATGAAAGTAGAAACTGATGAACTTGTACTTCATTTGCCATGAATGTTTTTTCCACCTCACCAGAGGGAATTGGGTAAAGTGGTCTTGTATACATCTATTTCTCAGCCAATTTCTTTCACGATCCAGGTATGCAGAATTGTTCCTTTCACAAAATGTACTTGTCCATCACTCAGATTCACCATCACTACCGTGACCATGTGCTACACGAGGGCTAAACTAACAACGTGCATTGAATTCAGAGGTTATATTTACAAATGTATCATGAAGAGGGAGAAAAAAAACTCCAAAAAATAAACCAATGTCTCTAAATTTGAGAAGAGCCTTTACCATTCAAAGAACTTTTTGAATAATCAAACTCAATCTTATTTACACATAAAGAGTGGAGAGTGGGTTGGCCAAAAACATTGAGTGAAAAATAAAAATCATAGAAAGAACGAGTTTAATTTCTTCAAGAATTCTTGGAATGAACCCAAGACAGGTCTGGTTAGCCCCTCAATAGAAACCATTATGTGACAAACGCATTTTGGCAGTATGTATTGTTGAGGGTGATCAATGGATACTTCTCTCACATTTTGTGGGGTAGTGATCACAAAAAAGGCTGAATGAAGAAAAATTTGAAAAAAGAAGACCAGAACTGAGGCTCAATTAAGCATAAACTTACATTCCAAATTGACCCCCACCCACAAATTTAAAAAAAAAAAAGATTTTGCGTAGATTTGTAGCAGAGATGCAGCCTGTATGGATAATATATACATACATAGCCAGCCAGAACAACTTGAAAACTGAAGAAACCTACATCGACAGATTTAGTAGACAGTTTTTACTAAATTGTTACAAAAACCATTAGATGGCAGTCCCCATTTCTTGCCGACCAAACCCCTGGGTAGGGAGTGTGAGGGTGGGGGACTGACTCCCTTTAGACAAAAAAAGGGGATGGATGAGGGTTCAATGCAGACAGGGAGTGGAGGGGGGGAGAATGAAACAATAAAACAATAAACAGGCAATAGGATTATCAACGTCTCGTTAAGAGAAAGGATAATCGCGTGACCATGTTGTACAATAAGTTGGTTTGCTCAGAGAAAGTTGCTTTGCGTGGGGGGGGACAATTGTTACCTTTCCCGTTTTAAAATGACTACCATCCCAACTGCAGCATACCAGACGCTGATGAATATTAATCACGAAATGAAAAAAAAAAACTTAACACTATAAATACTAATCCAAATACGAAAGATAACAATTGCTGCTCAGGGGGGGGGGGGCGTCTGAATTTTATAAGAAGGGACGAGATGCTTTCGGTCGATCTCTGGTTTTTAATCAATGTTTTAATAAATTAGTTTTAACGAGTGATTTATTAAACCAATATTGTGCGGTAAATTTGAACTTGAGAAAATAAAAGGTTATGGTTAAGATTCGGTTTAACAAACCAAAAGGAAAAAAGGTCTCATGTAGCTGGAATTGAGAGCATTGACATTCGTTCCTTCCGGATACGTTTTTTCTTTTTTTTGTTTTGTTTTTTTCGAGAAAAAGTAGCGAATATATTGCTAAAACAGTAGCCATATTTGCAAAGGCAGGAGTAAAATAAGGGTACAGTTTAGCAGATATTTATATTGTAAATTTAAAAGGGTTTAGTTTCGCATAGTACACTAGAACTATTTCACTCGTTTCCCCTCATAAAATTTACTTTTTCTCAAAAAACAAACCATTAACGATGAAACAAAGGGTACATTAAGGATGGTGGTCCCAGTTGTAAAGATTCACACAATCGCTCACTGTGTTTAAAATGACGTACAATTGAAACAAAAGGCGGGAGGGGTTAATGAAAGAATAATAATGAAATAAGTAGATACGTTATATTGTTATTGCATTGAATAAATCAAATAGTTGAATTGTTCTATTGTGCCGTTTTTAACATCGTGTGAGAAAGCAAAGAAATGATTTTTCTTAAATAGGGACCACATTCCCTACATAGTACCTCAATTTTAACTGGCGTTGTGGATGGATGGATCGGACTTGATAGTGAGATGGGAAACGTAGGCCCCACTTTACAAACTGATCATGAAATGTTTTTTTTTTTTCTTTATTTGTTTTTAATCACAGCGAGAGTATATAAAACACAGAAGATAACACTGAACAACAAAACTAATGAGACAGTTCATTATGAAACTTCAAGCATTGAAACTACTTCCAAGTGATAATATTTATTTGCCATCAAAGCCGAATTTCAGTGAAAAGATTTTTCAAAATTAGAAAAAAAAAATGTTGAAAATAATTTGATTTTAGTTAATGAACTACATTTTATAACTTCGTTAAAATAAAGCTTTTGACACGACTCTATTTCCAATAACAAGATCTTTATAAAAGTAGAACTTATTCAAAGGGTCCCCTTGGCCTTTAACTGGAGAAGCAGGTCCCTTCAAAAGTTTAGGCCCCTGCCAACTCAGTTCTATTCTAACGACGAGGAAATTAGATCCAACCACACTATGAGCTGGGGGTAAAATTACTTTTATACAATGAGTTTTTTCAAGTTAAAACGGAAGAGTTAATTTGAAAATTGGCACAAAAATGTAAGGTTTCACGCCAGTTCACTTGATGTTAAAAACGGCACACAAATGGACAATTCACTTAATTCAACAGAGCAATAATTTTGTTTTTCCTTCATCAATTTTCTTATTTCTATATTTGTTTTACCGTTTGTGAGCAAAGGTGTGAAACTCTTCTTTTTTTTCATAAAAAATCGGAACCACCTTCCTTACATTGAGCCGAAAGTTTTACGAAAAGTAAAAATTCAGATGAAGGTGAAAAGAATTCAAAATTGATGAAAAAATATTTGGTTAATTCATACAATAAGAATAAACAATAGAAGTTCAAAGGATCATTTTATAAAGAGAATTGATCAAGTTACCTGAAATATTTGAGGTTTGAACAACCCAAGGCAGCAGAATAGCTTGAAGTAGAAGAAGAAAATAAAAATAGATGAATCCAAAACACCTGGACATCATCCACAGGTAAGAAATCCGACATTCAGTTAATTAACTTTTTCACAAGTTTCCTCTCAACGGGAAGACGAAAGTGTCTCGATTTTAAGACCTCATTTTAAAAAAACAGAAATAACTTTTTTTATAACTCAAAAGCAAGGACAGAAAGGGTCCTTCAGTTTTTGTAAACACGAACAGGTATTCGATACAGGTAGAAGCTTTTCAAGGTGATGCTTGACGAGCAAATCCATGAATGAATAATAAAAAAAAAGGTGGGTCCGCAGTTAATAAAGGAATCAGAGGACTGAGGAGGTGTACATAAACAAAATGGGTTTTCATAGATTCAAGTCACCCTAGGAAGAAGGTGACTAACTAGCCCAACGGGACATTAGTAATGTAGAGTGTGTGGGAAAACGAAAAGCCCGGTAGAAAAAATACTACATCACTAGGAGCAGACCAGGTAGAAAAGCGAGCATACAGGTAGACCGGCGAAGCTAGTTGTTGAACGGGGTTGCCAGATAGTTGGAAACGTTTCTGGCCAAAATAGCTAAATGTAAAAATTCAGCATCAAACATTGTAATACGGGATTGCCAGATAGTTAGAGACGTTTCTGGCCAAAAAACACATTAAAAATGGCCAATGTCAAAATAGTTCATGAAACATTGCAATGTACGAATGCCAGATAGTTGGAGACATTTGTGGCCAAAATACACCAAAAATGGCCAAATGCCACACTGTAGTGCATACTATATATAAAAGTTTATTTTTTCAAAAGTCAACAGTCAATCCTAATTCAACGTTCTAAACCAAAGGTCCCAAAGCCTTTAAGAACATTGACCCCTTCATGTAAGCCTTGACCCCCAAACGTCCACAAAAAAATGAAAATAATAAATTTCAGCTTCATTTTTCAATTATGAAAATTGAAACAATTTAGAAAATAAATACAATACCTCGATTAGTACGGTATTGCAATACAAAATAATGCAACTAAGTATAAAGCTAAAGAGAAATCCTTAAAATATAAAGATTTTGAACATTATGGAAAATCTTGGAACGAATTAACCTCACTAATCAAGGTGTCAACCAAAAAGTTTATGGCCAATTGATTTTCAAAATATGGCCAAAATATGGCCAAAAAATGGCCACCCAAGTTGTGTATCATTGACAGCGATGTTGACAACGCTTAACACCTGGGCAACAATAAGCATCTGAAAATCCACCTGATGAAGGTGGAGAAGATGATGAGGCAGGGGGGGTGATTTAATGAGTCACACGTAATATTGAAGACTAGGTCAGACAAATCAGCAGCTTACCTGAACACAGACTGGTTGACATGTTGGCAATTTTATGGCCAAATCTCACAAATCTGGCCTTTTATAAACGTTTGGCCATGAACTTTTTGGTTTGGCCAACCTTGATTAGTGCAATTAATTCGTTCGAAAATTTGCTGTACTTTTCAAAACCGCACTGATCAAGGTCTCTGATGGGTGTTTTGTTTGTTTTTATTGGGGGGGGGTTCAGGTTTATAGTACTTGAAGTTATACTAATTTGTACAGCAATACCTTAACCATACTACATCAAAACACGTACTAATCAAAGTATTGTTGTCGGGTACATTTTGGGACATTTTAACTTAGTTGCATTTATGTATTTACAATAATTTCTTGCTTTTGGCGTTTACTTCGGTATTTCAATGTTTTACAAAAGAGTCATAATTGTTATTTTCTAAAAACTATTTACCTTCATCTTTTTTTCTTTTTTTTCGTTCTTACAACTTTGTTCCGTCTTTCGTCCTCAAGTTGCAATAGAAAAAAAAAGTAACTGAAAAATTAGGTTGAAGGTAAACAGTATGGAAAAAAATAATTCAATTAATACTGATGATTTGCAACAACTCATCTAATTAAAATAAATGAAATGTTTGCCTCTGTAAACGATTTCGATAGTTGGGACAGAGACGTCTTCAACTATCTGACAACCCTGGACAGAACAGGTAAAAATCACATGCACACACTGCGCGCGCACACAAAGAAAAAAAAAAGGTAAAAATTACAGGTAAAAATCACACACACACACACGAAGAAAAAAATACTATGAAAAAAAGGGAATTCTTGTAAATCATTTTACACATGCATTAACAAGTCTGAATCAAAAGTTTCTCACGGCCGATTGACATACGAACTCACTCGGTCTTACTTTTATTTATATCTATTTTCTCACACACAAGGTTAATTAAAAAGTTTGGAGTGTATATTTAATGAAGCTGTTGTAAGAACATCCAGATTTAAGAAAGATATTTTTAATGACATTTCAAGAGGATGAGTAGATCAGTACTTCTTAACCAGGGGTAAATTTACCCGAGAGGATGAACTTCTTGATTTTAAAGGGTAAATTTAGTCATTAACAACCGACTAGAAACTACTCATTCTGATAATTAAATACCAACAGCTATCCACACAAGCAACAATATGTTTTTGTACATTGTCACGCTAAGGGACGTAACTCATCTACGATAATGTAAAGATAGAATTATATGTTCAGACGATGTGATAAAAATGCGACGTACAAAGTATAATGATATAAAAAGTAATAAAAACCCAAACAAGATATGATGAAAATCCGTTCATGGACAACAGGACCCTATTTACCAAATTCACTGCAATCCAAATCTCTATCTACATCCATAAAATACAAAGTGCATTCATATATTTCACATATGCTTCCATTTCCTATGGCACAGGTAAACGAGTTCACTGAATTTATTAAAGTTGTTCATTCTTTGTTCAACAGTCATCATACAAAGAGCTTTCTGATTCTATTAACAAAAATTTATCAATTAATTTTTTTCTCTTGATTATTTGTTTGTTTAAGCGTGTTAACTCAAAACAATTTAATGAAAGGGGTAAATCTGGATGAGCAGACTTGTCAAAAGAGTAAATTACACAAAGGAAATTCAGACTCACAGGTATAAAAAATATCCCCAAACATTTAAAGAGAATTTAAGTTTACAAAGAGAAGAAAAGTTCAATACAACTTTGTGAAAATACTGGATTACAGAGAAGAAGACTTTCACACCCAAATGCTTTTCCAATCTTTCATTTTTTCCTTCCAATCTGAGCTTGCAATTTTATGAGTATGTCACATAAATAAACCATGGAAGAACTGAGAAGAATAGATTTGATTTTTTCAAAGAAAAAATAAATTGTCAATGACTCTTCTCAAAGTTATAGATTGGACATTATGCTTACTATTTCAACACATAAGAGGCTCTTACTAAAATGAAAGGCTAGAGACAATTGGACAGTTTGAAATGCATAAATTTGATGATGTCTTGTAAACAAGATACTATTCTATCTATATTAAATCTTCCATTTTGTAAAATACCAAATCACTTTTTTTATTTGTGCAGATACCCGTCACACACAAAAAAAAAAAAAAAAAAAGCAGTGGTAGATTATAAACTTTGAACACATGGCTGTGAAAATGTTCAATTCTGTTTCCATTGTTTTAAAGGAGTTTTACACACTAACAGTTTCTTTAAAAACTGGTAACTTAGAATTCACAAATTAATTTCATCCTAAAATACATATTTGTATGATTTATTCATACATAACAAAAAAAAAATCACATCATTTTTGACTGGTATTATGCTAGTTTTGCCATTTGCCATATTGATAATGTATAAATCCAAAATAACCAAGTCACGTCATATAAACAACAGACACACATGATTGGCGTTACCAATGGAGATATGATTTGAACTTTGATACAGGAAATTCAACCAATGACTACTTCAACACAAAATTAACCAAACGATTCTGCCTCTGCACCACAGAATGATAGTTGCCAAATAATGTAACTGCTTCAGTATTGCTAGTTCAAGTACTGCAATACCTTGAATTGTGTGGGTTTGATTAGCCCCGCAGACTGGGGAGCATGCAACATGCAAATGAGAGAATCATGCTCAACCTCACATGGAGAGACCGCAAGACAACACAGTAAATCAGGGAGAAAACAGGAGTTCAAAACATCATTGAATTCATTAAAAAACTCAAATGGCAATGGGCTGGTCATGTTGCAAGAATGGCTCACAACTGCTGGACATTATGACTTGCAACATGGATCCCTAGAGATCACATGCAAAACTGAGGCTGGCAGAATATAAGATAGTAACACGAACTAGAAGTTCAGGAAGTATTGGCTCTATGTTGTCCACGATAGAGAGGTCTGGTGAATCCTGGGAAGGTCTATGTCCAACGACGGAATAAAAGACTGATGATGAAGATGATTAGTGTCGAGTTTGTTGTAGTATGGTTGAGGTATTGCTGTATAAATTAACGTAATTAACAGAAAGAAAAAAAAATTTCACATTAAATGTGGTGAGACCTTGAAGAGGGCAATTTTGTACGTTACTAGAATTATTTTGAACAAATTGACCACATTAATCAAGATTAGCTGTGAGTAAGTAAGAATTCTTTCACAAGCAAAAACTTCAGCCTTCCCTGCCTAAACTTCACATACATCACAGATTGGAGCCAAGACAAAAAAAATTGTGATATGTAAAATAGATTTAAAGGCAACAAGTACCCGAAGCGGTGTCATTCAAATGAACCTGTGTTATTTCACCACAGCTACGGAGAGAGATGTATTCATACCTCTCCCAAGGGTATTAGGGCAAAAAGAATACCAACTGTCTCAGCCAGAGTTTGGACTTGACTTGCCCAGGCTATTCTTTAACCAATTATTGAGAGTTCAAACCCAAACTTTCTCTCAAAGGAAAACAAAGTACAAAGCCATTTTGAAAAACGATCAGTCTAATGGGAAAATAAATGATGATAGAAGCATCTTTGAACAAAAACAGTTTCAAAATCATTTCTCCACGTCTAACTGTACACAGAAACATACTGCAAATTGAATCAGCCTGCTTACAACAAGCCTGAGAGTCAGACCACAGATGCACTAATTTAGTCTTTACTGTCTTTGAAGCTACTTCCTTTAGAAGACCTTTCTTTCCAAAGCTCCAACCTTTAAAAGCCCTGTACTTTGAAAGAACCTTCATTATGCTGATATCGTAGTAAAATAGAATTTAATTCATGCAATTGACGCGTGTTAGGATTCTGATGCAGTAAAATAGAATTCATGTTCTGATGACATAAAATGTCACTTGAGTGACATCAGATTCATAGGAGTTAAGGGAATGCTTTGTGGAGATGGTAGGAGGTATTTGCTATGAAGATTTGTCAGTCAGTGACAGCAATTGCTGCTATAGATGCTAGCATCTAAAAAGGTGTCAGGAATTATCCCTCTCCATTTTGATAGATCAAGAATCGTTAGTATTGCATCATTAGAACATTATGCAAATAATTCTTTGAGAATGATTAATCTAATTCTTTTAAAACAATGTATAAGAAGAGACTGTATTGAAGTTCAAGTGCAAAAAGTATCCAACAGATTTCAAAAAGCTTTTTTTTTTTAAACAAAAAACCATCAATTTACACAACTTTTCAATGCTTTATTTGGTCCAAGTTCTGAATTCAATTTGAAAGCTCTCTAAGGATCTTAAAATGAACATTTTGCTCTCACTCTATATCAGAAAATGAACCATAAAATAATTCTACATCTGAAACGTGTCCTTAATTTATATGCCATCGCTCATGAGTTTGAACTCTGGTCGGTTCTAAACTAATTATGATCTTTTGATGCAGTTGGCTTCTAACAATGGATAGCGGAAGTAATTCTATATATATTTAGAGCATCAGTTCATTTGTACAATAACAGATTTAATAACATTTACTTAACAGAAAAAAACATCCCATGCTTTAGTGCAAATTCAAATTGTTTGTTGACCCTTTGAACCCTCAGGCTGAACATTATTTTAGCCTTTGTTCTTACTATACACTGTAAGCCATTTTGGTGGCACAATTTCCACACCCCCACAAAGAAATATATTTTACTTATTGGTAAACTAACAGTAAAATGAAATGAATCGGACGGAAATTACAGTGGTCGATAAACAAAACTTTTCCATTAATTTGAACTTTTTCCCTCAGGTGTTCAGATATTTGAAGGCACAAAGGTTCAAAGGATTATTTTACATACTTGCAAAATCACCAACGCTATCTTTGACATAAAAACCCCAGTATCTGATGTCAGTTGAAAATCAAGTTGTTTCTAACAGAGCGAAATACTTGCTTGCTATGGCCTTGGGAATCCTGCATGAACTTGTTCATAAAAATGAAAGATATACTTCTATATGAAAAGAATGTAGTTGCTTTATTTCATTGATAGCTAATCCTCCCCCCTCCCCCCAAAAAGTAATCATGGCTGTATTAGAATTTCTATCAAATGCTTTCTTTTCTTTACAACAAAAAAAAAAAAAAAAAAAAAAAAAAAAAAAATAGTGAAATCATTCCAGTGAAAGAATCCTTTGAGATATTTTTATCATGAAAATTGTTTCCCCAAGTTGAAGAGTTCATTGTCATGGACAGAGAAACAGAAAATAATCCAAGTTCATTTATTATAGTAAAATTCTCACCAGTCAAGTTGGGAAGAAGATAATTCAATTTTTATTTCTTTTTCTTTCCAACCTGTTTAACTGACATGTAGATCATAAAAAAGAAAGAAAAACTCACAAATACACACAAACACAAATATACTAACTAAACTTACAGAAATATACAAATAAACACGCACACAGAGAAACACAAATATACACAATATATATATATATATATATATATATACATATATATATATATACACACACACACACACACACACACACACACACAGAAACACAAGAGAAATAGACACACACACAAAAACATACAGAAACATAAATATATATACAAACACAGAAAGTTGAGGATTACAGTGGGTATATAACTCAGTGCTATTTTTACCATTAAAGAAATCTGTGTTTGTATTGTAATTAATCAACAACTGGCCATTCATCAAGTATATTAGTCAGCTGTATTGAGTTTGAAGTTGTTTGGGTCAGTGGTTCTTGAGGGAAAATTATTCTAAAAATAAATTTCTAAATTAGAGATTATAGCTCTTTTATCTAAAATTATAGATCTAAATTTAGATATTGGTAACACTGGGGAGAAGTAACTGAAATACTTGAAATTCGTAGTTTCCTACAACAGACAGAAAATCATTTTACATTGCTATTATTGCAGGCTGAACCACATGCAATAAAGATACATCATTGGAACAGGTACTACGCTAGTGTATAAAACAAAAACAATACAAAGCTGGACTCTTCCATCTTTTCTTCCTGTTATCACAACATTTCGGCCGATCCGTTAAATGTTGTTTTAACATCAAAGATGGGAAGAAGAGATTGTTTTGTTGGAATGTTGATGACTCTTCTCAACATCATAAACTATACACTCAAAACTGAACCATATCATAAATTTCTTTGTACAAACATCTTCAATGTACAAAAAAGGTCTTCTCATTGTTAAACTTGTATACAAGCAGAACAAAAAAAAAAAGAAAGAAAGAATATGACTCATTCCAAAATCTTTTTATAGCAATAGCAGTAAATCTAAAGACCTTACACCACTCGTTTCAAAAATGATAACTCAAGGACCCCTTCCTATAAAAGAAATATTCAGGCAGACCCTATTTCCCAGCATTTAGTTTTTAGACCGATAAATGAACTGCAATAAAAACCAATTATTACTATTATTAAATTATATATTTTAATTATAACATTTATTTGAATTCTAATATATCGTACAGGTTATGCGTTTTGATAGCCTAGTGATAGATGAGGTTATTTCTTTGCCACCAGATTTATAAGGTTCAGAGGGAACACAGCTGCAGACCCCCCAAGCATTACTTGACAGACCCCCAAGGGTCTACAGACCCCAGTTTTGAAACCACTGCCTTACAAAATATATCGGAGAATTCACCAAATGTTTATCTGCGACACCCTAACACAGAAACCACACAACATATCCCCATGAAACTTTCAGTGTACTTATTAGACCCCTGACATGTTTTTAGGGAGTTAGTTTTTGCTTTTCTATTTTTTAATGGGGAGTTCGATTTACAATGTAAGTAAATTGCTGTACTGGATCCCCATGTTGTGTCGTGCTGTTAGTAAATGTGATTTTTTTTTTATTTGTGATTATCCTGGAAAATCTCAATTAAAATAACCAGCTGATACAGGCAAGATTTTCAGCTAGTGACATAAAATGGGAGACAAGTTCATTTTTGAAATGAGCATTCAAAATAAGTTCTGATAGCCGATAGAACTGAAGACAACAATCCGATGAGCAAGGAGAAAGTTTTTCTCCTGGGGTGGATCAACGGTGGTGGGTATGAAAATACCCTAATTGGTTAATAAGATGCGATGGACTAACATCTTGGTTAATTTCATAAAGTTGTCCTAAAAATCTACCAAGACAGTAATTTCAAAAAACTTAGTAGTATTAGAAAAAGTATGAAAGATGGTAAAAATAAATAAATGAATAGTTGATTTGGTGTGATATTGAATTAGAATTTATTTGATTCAGTTGACCTAGCTAGGTTTTGGATCTAAAGATTCTGGACAATGTGTTGTACCTGTACAATCACACGTCAACTTACATTGACAATCTCATGTCCGATCGTAAATACGTTTCTATAAAAGCTTAAAACCCATCAACTGCAGATGACAAGAATTTCAGTCAATGCAGTTCTATGATTCAACTAAAAATTTTCATTGTGTTACCGTTACCTTACTGAAGAGAACACCATGAATATCGTATGTTTGTTTAAGGTCCTCCAGACTAGGAAGGCAGGAAGACGATGAAAGAGAAAACACCTTGCTTGATTGAGCTAATAATTTAGTGAAAGAAATTTAAATGGATGACATTTGCTTATTCCTCTTTGGAAAGGCAAGACATAAGTGCAATATAAAGGTTTAAGTCAATATATATACCTCGTGAAGTAGCCTATGGTGCCTTGTATCTTGGGTGTGCTCTGTGCAACCAATGTACAAAAACGTGAAAATATTTCAGCATCGATTAAAAAGCAATGGACAGTAAAAGATTTTTATTTGCTACAATGTAAAGGAGGTGGTCCCCAATGGTAAATTGTTAAGTTTCAGCCCCTTGCTCACTCGATATTACAAATGGCAAACGAATAAAACAAATAAGAGAATTAATGAAAGAAAAACAAAATTTGGATTGAACACTATTATCCACTGATTGACATTGTGCCAAAATGGATTTAACTGTCCATTGCATTTTACAGACCCTAAAATATTTTTTTATATTCTTGTGCATCCATAGCACAAAGCATAACCAAGATACAAAGCACCATACGCCACTGTCATCATGGTATCTTGTAGCCATGCAGTGCGTATATTTCTCTTCATCCTATAACAGTCAAATTGTACCCTGATTGAGTTATGTCCATACTATCTGTAACTGGATACAAGCTGACATGTGGTTGTATACAGAAATCCGTCTGGAGACACTTACCGTCTGTGCAGTTCTGTCTTTCTAAGAGTGAACAGTTTCCAAAGATAACGCCTGCAGTGAAATTGGAATTGGTAAAATCAACATTCGGTCCAGGCATGATACAACCAGTAAAGTCCATTCCAACTTGTAAAGGGGTTCCACCATCTAATTCTATATTCCAAAGGTCATTGTTGTATGTACTGTTTGCTATGACCTTTTCAAGAACGACCTCAGAACCTTTCAGGACTTTGAGCTCAAGAGTTCCCAGAGAAAATTCCAAACTCACATAGTACCATACTTTATTGGTAAAGTTCTGCCCAGCCTTGATTGGGGGCTGAGTGCTATTTAGGGTCCATTGCACTTGTAAAGCACCTTCATTTAGGGACAACGTAAGGCTATCACCATTAGCACCGACTTGGTGCAATAGCCTGCCATTTGAACATGTACGGAAAGAGAGTCCTGTGTTGGATTTGAGTTGCCAAGTATGAGGTATGTTAATGACTCCTGTCTGGTTAAGATAGGCCTGATTAGATGAACTTATGAACTGGTTAAAGGATTTTGCAGGTAGCATGGACACAATTAACAACAGCAGTCCTGGAACAAAAAGAAAAAAAAGATTATAATTACAATTAGAAAAAATTTCACGAGAATACTTCAATTTGAAAATAGAGAACTAAATGCAAAAACATTTTTTCATTTTTGTTTTTATTAGATGATGTATTATGAAATAAAACTTTTTATGACTTCTTTTTACCTCCATCTTAATTTAGATAGTTGCTTTTTATCACAGCTTTTTGTTCAGGCCAATTACCCTCCTCATCATACTTAATCTAATAAAAATTTTAAAAAAAAAAACGGAAAAATGTATTAAATACTGAAACTACGAGAATGTAAACAAACATGGCTGCTGATTGAAAGCAAAGTATATATCTAAGGGTATTATTTGGACCTCTGCTTCCAGTGAAGTCTTGGTGGCTTAATTGGTAAAGCAGGCCAGAGTAAACGGTGCTTCCCTTTGCAGATGTGGGTTTGAATCCCACCAAAGGCTTGTTTTTTATTTTCCAATCAACACTATTTGCTCACTGCAGGAGGATAATTGGGCGGAGCAAAAAGCTGCAGTAAAAGAGTGACTGATAAAATCAAAAGGAAGATAAAAAGTTATGAAAATTCAAATTTAAATCTAAAATAATAAATGCTTAAATATTCCAAACTTGGGATATTTCAATTATTTCTAGACAAAATCATAAAATTTTGCATTACATTCAATTGGTGTATTTTATACAACATCCAAAGTAGTCAATAGAAAAACTACCCTGAGGCATGGATGTCCCCTTGGGAAACAGAGCATTTGAACAAGGTTTACTTCTTAGAGGACTATTTCATTATTTTGTTACTTGTAAGAGAAAGATGATTGTACATAATACTTGTGACAATTTCTCAATTGAATAAGCTTCACACCTTCTCTTCACATTCTAAGCTTGTACATGATTACAATGACAAAATTACTTTAATATTGCCCTCATTTTCTAACACTATGGATAAACTAGAAAAATCTTTTTAAAAGTCTGAATTCCATGGTTGGTATTTTTTGCTCTATTAAGCACATAGAGCATCAATATATACTAGAAATGCTTAAGCTTCAAGATATATATATATGTATATATATATAGCTTCCTTTATTTATCCCCCCCCCACTACAACACTTTCCAATGAGCCTCTACACCCATCTACAAAACATTTACAAGGTTCAATTTTGGACTGGCTTTTCACCATTTTACACAGGTTTTCAAGGGATACATGAGTAAGGATGAAATTCACTAACAATTTTCAAAAGAAGAAATCACTCCTCAATTCAAAAAATCTTTTAAAAGCATCAAAGTTGGCAACACTTAACAGTCTGAAAAGTTCTATTCATAGAGATGATTCTACATCTCGAAAATTCAGACAGAAATTATCCAACAACAATCATGAGGATGAAAAGTCAATAAATACTGTTAAGAAAAGAGTGAGAGAGAAGTAAAATGAATATCAGAGAAGGAATTCAAAAGGTGTGGTCTGCAATGCCCCCCCACCATCAAGCACCTGACTAGAAAGGATTTTCTAACCTACCTTTGTTGAAAGAATTCAGGTGCGTTCACAGGTGGATGTCAGTAATGATTTTAATTTGATTACAACATTCCTGAGTAGAGGAAGTTTATTGGAAATAACTTTAAGAGTCATTAACATTTAACTTCTGTTCAGATAATCGAATCTCTAACCTTTTTTGCTGATCCATCTGTCAGGTCTATAACCCAAGTAAAAAGGCAAACCTTTTATTGATAACCACAATTTTTCAACTCATGGAAGAGTAGGAAAAAAATGAAAATTAAAAATGAAATTAAAAAAAGTTGCCCAGTTTTTTTTTTTGCATGAAAAAGAAAGGTTTGCCTCTTTTTTTGGATTATACGTTGGACAAAGGCTCAAGAATGGATCTGCTGAAAACATTGTGTTGATAAAAGATGGAAAGAAGAGATTTGATGATTTGTACAAAAGATAGAGGAAGTTTCATTTTCATAACAATGCATTATAAAAAAAACAAAAAAGTAAACAAAACAAAAACAAAAAATAGTATCAGGTCTTTCCAAGTTTCCAATAGGGTTTTGGACCATTGAACTTTGCATCGTTACTACAATGTTTCCGTCAATCATTCTACATACTTCTTCAGGGTTAAAATCAAAAAGAAAGTGAGAAACCTTGTCATGGGTATCAACTGCCACTTTTACAGATTGGGGGGAGCAAAAAGTTCAGTTTCAGTTGTCAGGTAAGGGACTAGGGAGTGCTTCAGCTATGAATCATCCCAAGCAGTCACCATTTCATAGTGACCCTTTGATTCTGGTTAGAAAAGACCAATCAAGCGGAAAGCATGGCCCCTTTCTTTCCTTACATACTGTGCTCCAAGAGAAGTCTGTAGAATGGATTGGCTGAAATGCCACAAGAAAAGCAACATGAACAAAGTGTTCAATGGTCCAAATAATTCTTAATGCCTTTTCTCAAAATCACAGCGGTTGTCTTGAAGAAAAGCAAAGAACAAGCAATTTTATTATTTATTTATTTTCATTGTTAGATGAAGACTTGTAGCCCAATACTTTATCAATTTTGATTAGATGCACTGTCATCTGTAGCAGTGATTGCTATCATTGACTGCTACGTCAATATGTCAGTGAGATAGACAAACGCCTCAGGCCTTCTCCACGGAGCATTCCCTCCCACTCCTATGAATCTGATGTTGCTTAAGTGACATTTTATCATGGTGTCATCAGAACACTTTATGGTGTCAGAAGAAAAACATGCATCTATCGTATGGATTAAATTTATTTTATTACAATGTTGAATGTTAAACAGTGCTTTCAGAGGAAAGGGCTTTTAAAAGGTAGGAGCTTTAAAAAGGTTTTTTCAAAGGCACTAAAGAATTAACAAGGGCATCTATGGTCTGACTTTCAAGTTTCTTCCCTTCATCTTAATTTTTAGTTTTCATCTCAACTCTAAATGGGTCATCACTCTACATCAACTCACTCTATTTCCAATCTATGCTGTTTGACTCATAAAGTGACAACTAGTTGAAGTAAAAATAAAGATGAATTTAAACCAGTCAAAATTGATAAAATGTTTAGATATCAAGAGGAAGAAATCAATACTAGATTGGAATGATAATGATTCTTCCCCAGATGAAAGATTCAAGACATTTCTTGAAAACTACATCTAGTAAACAATCAAATTTTTTTTTCCAAAAGAGTAATATATCTTTGAAATAAGTTGTCTAGTCATGTTGAAAATAGCAATAAGGTCCAGAGTTTTTAAAATGACTTGGATAAGTTTAGAAATTATTGGACATTTTAGGTATCTCTCTAAAGAGATTTCCAAGAGTCTGATTTGTGAATTGTGTTAATTGTAAACGTTATAAATGTTTTGTACATTTGGATATGTTTTTATGAATTTTATACTTGTTTTGAAGTAGATACGTAAATATTGTGTATAGTTGGAGATGACTGAATGACTAAGTAAATGAAAGAATTATGTAATTTGGATCCGTTGAGTGCATCTCCTTGTTTCAGCTATTTTTAACTCAGCCAACAAAAAGAGGATTATTCTGCCCAATTAAATGTGCAGTTCAATAGATTAAAACTAACAACACTTCTTCCATCCATTTGTAAATTCAGATTATCTTGACTGGAAATTGTTGAGCTGGATTTAATCTCAGATGTCTAACCTAGTGTGGGAAAAAATAAAATACAATCAGAGCAGAATACTGAATAACCTTGAATAGCACATCTAATTTATTGAAAGATTTGTCTACACTGTTCATGGTCTTATAATAATTCGTGTTTTTTTACTTTGTTTTCTTTAGGGGTGGGGATCAACTTGTATTTCGTACTTCAACATTACAATATCCAAACCAGCAATATTCAAGGCATTGCTATGTTCTTTGTTCAAAAATAAACTAAAAAAAACACTTTATCAGGAATTCCATACCTTGTTCCGGTTGAGTAGAAAAAAAAAACACATCTGCTACTCAACAGGGACAATGTATGGAATACCAAGCCAAATAGGGAAAGGAAAACAAAACACCTGAATCCTATGTTACAAGCATGGCTAAGATGGGGGGGTTGGGGTTACATTCAGTTAGTACACCTGAAGGAAGCCATAGAAGGGATAATCTGAAAGATTGTGCAAACAGGGGGAGTTCAATTGTCCATAACACTCCTTGAATGTTGATGACCCTTCTCAAAACTATAGACAATATAAAGAAAATAGCTACATTAAATGATGAATACACAGCATGAAAAGATATTTAAAAAAGGTCATAGATTTTTCAGGCCAACACAGAACAAATTCAAGATCACATTAGCTACTACTGATCATCATGCGGGGGTTAACATGCCATAAAATGTTTTGTTTTTTCCTTCATTCATTCATTCATATAACATAGTATTATTTCGATAACCTCTCTTTCATTCAGTTTGAATATAATCTAAACAGGGACGTCTGTGATGAGGTTTACACAATTTTTTGACATTTGTTGTTTTAAAAACATTACAATGTTTTATCACAACACTACAAAAACTTGGTCAGAAATATAAAAATTACAAATCTCTCTCTTGCTATCCTCTCATCCTCTCTCTCCCTCGCTATCCTCTCTCTCCCTCGCTATCCTCTCATCCTCTCTCTCTCGCTATCCTCTCATCCTCTCTCTCTCGCTATCCTCTCATCCTCTCTCTCTCGCTATCCTCTCATTCTCTTTCTCTCGCTATCCTCTCATTCTCTTTCTCTCTCTCTGTATGGATGTTTTAAACTTTTTTCAGTTTTGGCTAGAAAGAAAGTGAATTTGGCTCTCTTAGACCTTGAAATGTTCATCATAGGTGAAAGTATATAAAATTAAATTGTGGCTCTACCATTGGTCAACCTGACTAACTTCTCTCAATGCTTGTGTGTGTGTGTGTGTTTGTGTGTGCACGTGTGAGTGTGTGTGATATCTTTGTGACATCCAAGATAGATAAAATGTTTCAGGTTTCTTTCACAACAGGAAAAGCCATTATTGCACAATGCTTGTTTGAGGGTCCTTTGAAGCGAGATACAAAATACATTAATTCTTCCCATACAATAATGCTTCTCATACACACTGATAATGCAGGACTGTTCAACATTAAAATAAAGAATTTCTTTTTTTCCCCAAACTATTCCAAGATTGAAGGCCCACATGCAAGAAACAAGGTCAGATATGTTGTTGGTTATGATCAAATGCAATAAAAAAAACTAGTCAAGCAACACAGAACTAAAAAAAATGAAGAAAAGAAAAAAAGGTCCCAGGTATAGTTTTGCAGTTGTTTTTCAAGACCTTAAAAAAATCTGAATTGTTACGTCTGAAAATATAATTCTGTTTTTGATCTCCATTTTTCAGGTTCAAAATCAAGGGGGAGGGGAGGATAGATACACTTGATCACACACACACACACACACACACACACACACACACACAAACACACACACACACACAGTATTTAATGTAGTATTTATACAGGGAATTTCCAGGAAAAAAAATTGTCAAGTAACCAGGGTTAAATCAAACATTTTCTTTCAAATGAGCCTCAACTAGAATCTGTCAGCTGAAGGGCAAGTTCTTTTAGGACTGGCAACCACACAGAGAAGAGGATTGTTCTTTTCTTACAAAGCAACGGATTAGTTTTTAATGAATTATTTCATTTTTTGTTTTTGTGTTGTCGATTTTCTAGTTTTACCAAATTTTATCAGTTAATTATTTCTGTGAACAACAAAAATATCTTCAGTAAAGGGGAAGGGGATGAGGATCTTGTACAATTGATCAGAAATTAATAGAATACAAGAAAAAAAGTTCAAAGTAAAAATGAAAGTAGAGTCAGAGAATAGAGAGGAAACCCTGACCCCCAAATCTGGCCAATCAGAGATAAGTTCATTGGAAACTGAAAGTTTGCTCCCCTTCTTAAGAGGTAATTATATTTGCCCAATTGGACCTCCATTTAACTATAATTGCAAATCGAAAGACAGACATTATCGTTCTTTGAAATGCAACAGTCTTCACATTCCTATATTCTTGCTAGGACCTAGATAAAACCCTTAGGACAAAATCTCCACAGATAAAGAGCAGAATAGGACAAAATCCTCAGGTTTAATTAAAACAAAAATGTCAGTAACTGGTGTCAATATTGATTTTTTTTTTTTACCTGGCTTCATATCTTAATCATATATTTTTAAAGCCAGACATTTTTTAGGCTTCCAGAAATTCACAAATACAATGGTTTCTTAATGTTCAAAAAATTTAAACGTGATAAGCAGGATTTTTATTCTGTGAATTATTAAAGATATTCATTCCATAACTAAAAAAAATAGAATCTAATACAACATTTGTAAATGCTGTTCAAATGATTTTCCCCACAAATTTTCACTTCCAAAAAAAGATTTGTCTTATTTTTCCTTTTATTTCTTCTATGTAAACAAAACATAAACAAGTAAGCACTACAAGAGTGCACACCTCTGCCAATACCATCGTCAAGGAAAGTAATCATGCGAGGATCCATCCAAAGATTTAATCACTTCTTCCATTGACAATTATTCAACCCTCCACAAAATTTCATAGAAATTCATTGAGAACTTTCAGAGATATTGTGTGGACAGACATGAACTTTTGGCAATATTATGTGGTGTACACGTATAACTATCATGTAGGGGAGGTAACTGAGCATGAATTCATCCAAAAATTCAGTCACTTCTTCTGTGACCAATTTTCATATTCCCACAAAATTTCATAGCAATTCATCGAGAACTTTTGGAGATCTCATGGACAGACATAAGTATTTACATAAGTGTAGGAGGAAAAAAAAGATGAGGGGGGGGGAAAGAAGAAAAAAATTTGAAAAAATATTTCAATCAAAAAAAATAACTCCTCGATCCGCCCCAAGATTTGATCATTACCTTCCTTATCCCATCGATTACCCATCCAGAAAATTTCATTGAAATTCATTGAGTACTTTTGAAGATAATGAGTGGACAGACAGGTGGAAAGACAGACACTGGGTAATACACATACCCCTCCAACTTTGCTGACAGAGGTAATTATACCTTTCTTTCCCTTTAACTGACCGAAAAACCTGGTTAAAAAGACGACACTTCCTGTAACAGGTTTTTAAAAAACAAACAAAACAATGCAGATGTTATTGTTAACAAGTGTACAGTTCACACACAGGGACAGATGACATTCTTTGTGCACAGGCCAGAGCAGAGGGCAAGGGTTTAGGTAGGCCACTATCAAGCTAGGAGTTCAAGGGAAATCCAAATCTACCTAATGACACTGGACCTATATCTCCTATCTGGTCTGGGCCTATTACCAACTTTGCACGGACCTGTTTTTGCATAAAAAAAGAAGCTGTTGCTTTGCACCATACAAACACTCTCTTAACTAGAAGTAATAGAAAAAAACAACTCAAGACATTTGAATTCACTTTGGAGTAATGTTAAGTGTGCTGATCTAGTATACTTACTATGTATAGAGTTCAATCTTTGCCGAGAGCTCTGCATCGATGGCCTTGTGACAGTTTATGCCAAATTAGAATCCCTATTCCAGGTAGTCTACCTTCAGAACATGGTAATTTTAACACAGAATATTGTTGGGTAAGATAATATTCAGGCCCAAAAATCACTTAAGCAAAATAATTTTACAAGTTGCAAAAAAGTAAAATGAAATAAGATAAAAATAATAAAAACTAAACTAAGTTAGTGAGTCTCATTAACAGTCAGCTTTTCACTTGTAAAACCTCCAATATCTTCATTCACCATCCATTCAAATCCCACCAAGGTAATATTTTTTTTTTTTTTATATATTATGATATGAGGTGGTGATCAAAAGTATGTGATGTGGACGTCTAAATTTTTTGTCTGTATTATTCGTTGGATGCTAATTATAAAGTAGTCTCCATTATTCTTTCTGCAAGAGCTTAAAAACATCAAGGTTTATTCTGGATGAACAGAAACAAGAAAACACACATCAATATAATGTTTTTGATATTTTTGAATACAATGCAGTTACAAAATTATTTAAATACTTGCGTCAATTATTGAGGGTATGGCTAAACTAGTAGAAACGACTCACCCTCAATCATTTTGCGATAACTACCCAAGTTTCATTATAAAATATGAATTATCACACGATTAAAATAAATTTTGAAGTGGTAAGATGCAATAACCATTTTGATAGATGAGAGTTATTTCCCTTGAATCAAATTCTGATCTAGTTTGATTTTTTTTTTTTTTTTTTGTCGGACTACCTTTTCAGTTTTGTTAGTTCGTTGCAACAAACGACAATGATCTCACTAAATACCTATGTTGTCGTGTACGCGAAGATTGATGATGAATTCGCTCTCACAACTGAAGGAGTTGAAATGGGA
The DNA here is from genome assembly GCA_963457665.1 of Thysanoteuthis rhombus. Lineage (NCBI taxonomy): Eukaryota > Metazoa > Mollusca > Cephalopoda > Oegopsida > Thysanoteuthidae > Thysanoteuthis > Thysanoteuthis major. The sequence goes on along the minus strand of OY735227.1, from coordinate 1,647,496 downwards.
TCAATAGTTGTTGAAATAATATTTTATGGAGGAAATAATTCTGTTTTGTTTATCTTTCAGATTTCTCACTTATGACATATTGATGATTTGAGTCACATACCAGCTTTGCACGAGCCTGAACGAGAAATAGGCCCAGGTCAGTCGGGAAATGTAGGTCCACTTGTAACAGCTTATGGAGCATTAATTCTTTTTTTAAAAATAAGAGTGCATAAAACACAAAAAACAGCACTGAAAAAATGAATAATCAAAAAAATTAAAATATAAAAATTCATCTCAAACATTGGAACTACTAAAAGGGATGATGGCATTTCTCTGCTGTTTGAGCTAAGTTTCTTGAAAATTAATAAAGAGATATACATATAATAAACTTGGAACACAAGTTGATTTCAGTTATTCGCATTTGCTTATGAACAATTACCCATTCTCCTTTTTTTATATGAGAATGTGTTGTGTTCCTGGCCATACCATTTAAAACTTTAAAATTGCCATAAGTACTCAACAGATGTAGTTTTTTAGGCCATTTTTAGAAGTGGTCTAGTGGAGAACCAATGCCAATTTTCAAGTCTGTACACGAAACATCATCTAAGATGAAAGAAAGTCGTCAAAAACAATTAATATTATAAAAGCAGAGCTTTATTAAAGGAATTCATAGACTATTAACAAAAATTTTCCAATTTATTTGAATTTATAAAACCTAGAATTTTTGTAAGTAACAATTAAAGGAAAAGGTAAAATGATGAAGCTTTTTATCCTCAAAATTATCATCATCACTAGTTTATCCGTAATAAATGACGGATGGATTTGAATAATTTTGTAGGTCTATATTTATTTTTGTTTCACGCATTTCCCTAGGGAAAAAAAAAAAAAAAAAAAAAAATCAATAAATAAGGAAGACTACATTATAATAGCATTTTATAGCAATCTCCCTCAACAAACATTACAGACAAAAAATATAAAATCACCCTGGCATACTACATAAGTAGATTATTATTATAAATCATCAATGAAAACTATCAACATATAAATTTTCAGTTTTCAAGTGGGTCTGCAAATACAGATCGTAACAATGGAACCAGGCGACTGAAAATTTAAACATATGCTTCTTTTTATGTCAAGAAAAAAAAAAAAAAAAAAAAAAAAGTTTTTGTTTTTTGAAAATCCTCCAAAATAGGTTTTAGTGTGTGTCTAATTTACTATGTAAGTTTATGCTGAATAAGTCCCTTAGTGGGTGTCCAACAGTGTTCAGACTGAGTTTCTGAAAATTTGTTCCTTTTTAGTGATCATTGCCCAACAGAATGTGAGAGAAGTAATTTTTTATTTGATCACCCTTTTCTCCTATTTTCTTTTGAATTGATCACCCCAACACAATTGGTCAGATTATGGTTTCTATTGATTGATTAACCAAATCCATTATTATTATCATCATCATCATCATTCAATGGGAATCAATCTAACTGGAAATAAATTGTGTTTTTATTGATAAAATATTTTGATCCAAATAAGATGTGGCATGAGAGATTTGAGTTCTATGGACATCTCGATGATAGACTAGAAAAGTTTGGTATAATTACATTGAGAAAGGAGGACACGAGAGAACTCGGCCAAAACTATCAAGATATCAAATGGCTTCGAAATCACAAATTCTACTGTTCAATAAGTCAGATAGGATGGGAAATATACTAGTTAGGTCTATTGAAAGAAACAAAGTCTCAAAAACAAATTGATTTTTTCTCCCTAAGAATTTTGAAACTGGAATAGTTTATCATTTTAGATAAAAAATAGTAAAAGTACAAATAAATTCAAGAAGAACTTTAATAAATTTAGATCATCTGGAATAGAAAATAAATCAAATTTTAGGAATTATCAGCTGAAATCAGCTGAAAGATACAGAAAAATCCAAGGAAGAATACATAAAATGGCTTGGTAAGTATTTCTCTGCACTGATAAGCTTATAATTTTTTTTTTTTTCTAGTTCAATCTATTTTCATCAATTGAATTAATGAGCATTATAATGTTGGATACGTATTTATGTGAATAGTCTTCACAAGCAAAGAGATAAAAAGATGTTTTTTTCTTTCCATCTTTGTCAAATGTAGTGAGTAACCTAGTTTTTCCAACTCGTCATGGCAGTGATTAACTTGTAGCACATGAAAATGGAAGGGAAATAAATAATAAAAAGGAGGATATCATTTGCTCAAATTTATGAATGACAAAAATAGAAAGAAACTTGCGTGATAACTGGGCATTAGTGTCTTCTATGAGATGTTTGTGAAAAAAAAAAAAAAAAGAATCTTTTTCTCTTTAATTGAGATATCAAAGATAAGAGGAAAATCTAGGAAGCACACTGAGAACGCATACTAGGCCAACGCTACTGTGACAAAAAACTGAATGAAAGTCAATTCATATATAACTATGATGCATCAGCAGTAACTGTGCAATGAATCCCTGAAACTTATTCAAAATTTGAACAGTTCTTTTTTCGTCCCTAGCCAACCCCTAAGGAGAATTTCATTGAAATTCATTGAGAACTTTTGGAGATATTGTGTGGACAAAGTAAAATCTAAATTTCATTTCTTATTCTAATACATTGATGTATGATTATGTTCAATCTTTTTGCAATATCAATACTTGTGGCAATTATTATACAGATTCATGAGAAAAACCTGTCAGCTTATTAAACATTTCAAATATTTTTGAAATTTTGACAAAGGTTTTCAACGAAATATCTGTATACACAAAAAATGTTCAGCAAATGGTCCGTAGACGGTTTCGTCACGTATCAGCATCAGTATTATAAGAAAGGATTGTGTAAACAGACGGACGTTTTCCAACTTTGTTGGCAGAGGTGGCAAAAAAAAGATAATAATAATAATAGACGTAGCCATAACTGCAGACAATAGAGTCAAGAGGAAAGAGTAAAAAACTGAAAAAATACCAGGATCTGACAAGAGAACTGAAGAAGGTGTGAAACATGAAAGTCAGGGTAGTACCTGTAATAATAGGTGCACTCGGAACAGTACCAAAGCCACTGAAGGCAATATTGGAGGAACTCTGAATCCAGCAGTTAGAAGAGGCCTGACAGAGGGAGAAAAGGGAAAAAAAAACAAAAAAAAACACCCAAATGATGGTGGAGGTACAAACCACAGCACTGCTGTGATAGGTAAGGGAGAGATGAGATGAGAAGAGGGCTGAAGACCTGAGGAGACTTTTTGTCCCTCAACCTTCAGCAATGATCACCAGACAACTGGTGTGAAACTGTGAAACACAATACTGCTGTGGACTGTGAGAGTGTGAAGAGGCAGGTTGGAGACTTTAGGAGACTTGCTGTCACTCAGCCTCCAGCAGTAACCACCAGGCAACTTGTGTGAAATTGATGATAATAATAATAATGATAATAAAAAAGGGAAAAATACCAGGACCTAGCAAGGGAGTTAAAGAAAATGTGGAACATGAAAACCAGGATAGTACCGGTCATAGTGGGAGCACTAGGAACTGTCCCCAAAACGCTGAGGGAGAGACTGGAGGAGATCGGGATTAGGGGGAGGATAGAGACTGTACAGACCACAGCACTACTAGGAACTGCACGGATACTGAGGAAGGTGCTAGAGATATAAGTAATAATAATAATAATAATAATAATAAAATCACAAAAATTCTTAAAAAAAAAAAAAAAAAAAAAAAACCTTTAGACAATTAATATAATGGTTGATAACAATCCACTTTTCATACAGATACACTAACTAAAATACCTGTCTACACCAGACTAAATAGTGGGTTTGAAAAAATATATAGATTTTTTTCATTTGATTTTTAAAATCAAATAAAAATTCAAAAATTATAGCTTTCAAACTTGTGGAAAAAAAAGTGTCCCTTTACATTTGACCACTTAAAATTGGGGAAGAGTCCCTTCACTTTTGGCCAATGAAAGTGTCAGAGGGAAGTGTCCCTTATTGAGGGAGGGAGAAAGCCCACTTTTGACCAGGGGGGGGGGGGTTCCTTCAACTCTTGACCCCCTAAAAGAAAAAATTCCCCCACATTATTGACCCCTTAAAAAGAATTATAATGAGAATGGAAAGTAAGAGTCCAGTTTAGCATTATAGTTACACTGTGAATAAAATCCCGCCCAGACTGTTTGAAAAAAAAAAAAAAAACTATCACTTCAAAACCATGTCCATTGTGAATGCATTCCAAATTTGGTTAGGTTGCTCCCATGTTCAAGTGGTTTCTATAGCATAACAGAAAGACAGTGTAATACCTCTGATATATAAATTATATATATATATATATATATATATATATATATATATATATATATATATATATATATATATATATATATATATATACATATATATACATTACACACACATACACACACACATTGACTAATGAATACAGTTATATGTTGGTTCAAGTGGTTAATTATGGAACTATATGGCTCATCCTATCCACCTGTGACCTGATCAAAAAACAGAAAAAAAAAAAAAAAAAAAATCTAACCCATTGCGATTTGTAGGATGTTGGATTATTGTGAGAGAACTTATAATTATTTTTTGTACTAACTTTTTAGTTACTACATTTTACCTTGATGTTTATTTTGTAGTTGTTTTTATTACAATTTCAAGTCGGAGGAGATCAATCTACGGCAGTGAGCAAACAGTACAAAAGGAAATAAAGAGTGAATTGTAATGACTTACAAGAAAAAAAAGAAAAAAAAAACTATCTGATGACACATGCCAAATATATTTCATGTATTTGCACAACATTTATAGAAATTGAAAACTACCAACATATGTCGTCACTATGACAAATAGATTTATTGACCTAAAAGTAGGAGAACAGAAACGTTGATTCCTGGGGTGTGGGGCTCTGGGGAGTGAGGGGGTCTGGGGAGTGAGGGGGTCTGGGGAGTGAGGGGGTCAGCAATCACATAAAACGAAAATCATGTAATAGAATACAAAGAAAGACAAACAAATTCACAATATTTACTCGTTTCTGAAAACATTTTTCTCAATTGGACTTGCTAAATCTCAAGAGAAAATCCTATGAAAATACAGGTTTTAATTTTAGAGAGATTATTTTAAAAAGAGTAAATTATTACAAGCAGAGGTCAACTTTTTTGGCAATAGTTAATTGGAATATGTTGTGAATGTCTTTTAAGAATGTCATTTACAAATCTTTGTTGGTATGATATCAATTACATATAATTCCAATAAGTTTTACATTTTTCTAGGGTAAGTAAAATAGGTTTTTAAAACTTTTTCCCACCCCTAAAAAATGACTTCAAACAGAAGGTCTGCTACAAATTCAAACATTTTTATTCAAGAGTTTGTACATAGATGCAATACTTGTAGGTATCCAGAAGAAAGAAACTTGTACCAAAAACACAATAGAATAATGTATATAAGTGTCTCTTGAGGGATTTGAAAAGTTCTCAAGAAACCCTTGAATACTGATAAGCCTCTTCCTCAACAATTTGATTCATAAACTCGACAAATTAAATCATATTCAAAACACAAGTGGACTTTTTGGCAAAGTAGTCATAAAAGAAAATAATGCTCTCAAGTATAAATCTCTTAAGACATTTCAACAGTCAATAAATTCAGTGAGACAAATATTTAACACTACAACTATCTTTTATTACATCCAAAAGAAAAAAATGCTAAAATGGGGAAAAAGACATTGCTCAAAAGATAATCAACAAATCCTTTTCTAATCTGGTTATGTTTGATTATTTATAGGTCAGAACAAGAGGGTCCAGTTGGCATGGACCTACAATTTTAGGGGTCCTTACTTCCCCTGGTAAAGGCAAATACTATTACATTCACAACTCCACATTTCAGTATTGCACTCAATTGTTTTATATACATTTTCAGTAAAACTACTTACCATATAAACATAGTAATCATTCTAGTTCTTTATTCTTTTCTTGTAAGTACATCATGTATATTCTCATACATAAATCACACAGGATTGATTATGAAAATACTTGACCCATATATGCCTATATTTAGTCCAGTGTGAAAAATATACCCCAGAAAGAAACTGATCAAATTATATATACGAACACTCAAGACAAGAAACATGCTTTCAGTTTTTACAAATGAACTAACATTACAAGGCTAATATATTTTCACTTGCCCCATATTCCTAATTATACCAGAATTGGTCCTGAAGTTTTGTCCAGTTTTACTTGTAAAATCTTTTTCCAGATAAGACCTTAGAGAAAACTCTTTTTGAAAACACTTATGAAAATTTTTTTTAAATCAGTACAAATGCTCAAGTACGCTCGGATACAATTGATACGATACGTTATCAGCAAAAGCTAAGGGTAAAAAAAAAAAGGAAATTACTTAGTAATAATTAACGAAAATGGTTATCCAACTACAATTAAAAGAGTGTGTGTGTGTTTGTGTGTTTGTGTGTGTGTGTGTGCACTGCGATAACTCAACAACTGTTCTTTGTATGAAGTTCTCATTCACTTGATATATTAGTCTGCACACAAGGTAGTGCAGTGTAGAGTTTGGAGTTTTTTTTTTGGGGGGGGGGGTCAGCAGTTTAGGAAATTCAAGAAAAATAAACAAAAAAATAACCGATTACAAATCTTTCATCAAAAATTATAGATCTAAATTTAGATATAAGATATCTAAACCAATATTACTGAAGAGATGTAACCAGAATACTTCAAAGCTGTTGTTTATTCATGACAGACTGAAAGTTATTTTTCATAACTATTATGGCAGGCTATTCCAAACGGCATGAAGTCCAGCGCCTTCCAAACAAACACCTCTGGAACCAGTAGTGCCTCAGTTGTACTAAATTAATCTAGATTTAGTCAAGTTAGATTTAGTAGATTTCAAGAGCCTCCACTAAGTATTATACTATGACTGGATTGCAAGATGAACATACATTTGGCAATGTTCGACCAAAAGTGAGTATTTCCAAGTACACCTTATGTAACTTCTGTCAATTTACAAAAAAGTTTTAGTCTTTTATTATGAAAACAAAAACATTCAGATTAGATTTCTCAATATGAGTGAATAAACTTCATCGTAACATGAAAGTAATCATCAGTCTTGGCAATTCTGTCTTGTCTCTTCCTGACTAAGCTAAATTGCTAAGTCTTATATATCTATCAAAATTTATGTTGAAAATATGTAAGGGCTAATTTCATTCTAATAGATAAATACATCTTTAAAATTAACATTTCCCTACTGTAATTTGAAATCAAGACAGAGTGAGCAGTAAACAGTCCTCTTATCAACTAATAATTTTTCATTTATTATAAATAAAATAAAGAAGTTGCAATAATCATCTTCAGTTGGAATAGAAGTAGGAATGAAGTTTGACTCTGCAGCAGTAAGGTGAGATTTCCTTAAATGAATAAACTTTCCATTTTAACATGAAAACAACCGAAGATTCATTAAAAAATCAGGTTTCTTATCGTCTGACTATAAAGACTTCAGATTATCTTGAAATCCTCTGCCTTTACTATAATTTACCAACTGCCTGTCTATCATTGCATAACTCAAAGATGGTTAGAGCTACAGTCGCATATCTTTCTGTGGTTACTAATCAGACCCCAACACATATTTTTAGCATATTCATCATCATGTGAGTACTATGCTAAACTGGAGTCTCAATTTGTGACCATCAGGTTAGCTAAACTGAATCTTAACGTCTTCGTATTAAATCAAATGAAGTAAACATTTTGATGGAAATGTTGCCTGTAGCATTGGGAAGACTTTGGCTATGGACAACCCTGCTGGAAGAATATTAAAAGGAAAACATCTTAATCACTAAAAAGGTTAAAGGATGGATACCACATGACGTAGACTTTAGAGTGGGTCATTTTTAAGTCTTATCACACATTGATTCTACTAGTCAAATAGTTATCCTGCAACTATCCATAATAAACAGTGTTAGAAACCATCAACCAAAACTGTCAACATAGGTTTCTTCAGTTTTCAAGTTGGTCTGGCTGGCTGGCTGGTTATGCATGTACATATGTACGTATGCATATATCATGCATACAGGCCTCACCAATGACGTTCGAGGGCTGAAAATTTGAACATTTACTCCTTATTATGTCTACAAAAAACAAACCGTTTTTTTTTAAATTCCCCTCCTAAATAGATTATGCATAATTATCTCCTATCCATGATTTGAAATAATGGACTTTTCCTCTTAGTTTTGGTCACATGTACTTACATTGGCTTCATTATAATTAGGATGTACAATTGAAAAATCCAGCTCAACATTATTTGCATTAAAAAGAATGTCACATAAATATAAATAGCAAGATACAAACACTAATATGTGATTAATTCTATTTGCTATATATCTTATCTGATATAAACAAGAAACATTCAATGCACTGTTCAAACCTCAAATGAGTCAAGCAACTTCACCAATGTCAGACAGAATTAATAGTCATGATGCTTGGTTGATTGGTAAAACAATTCTAAATGACTGATCAGCTCCAAGGAAATAGCAAGTCTTGCACAAATATAGAGAGACACAGAAACATACATTCACAGAGACAAATGAACGTAGAGACACAGAAATCCACAAACACTACACAAAAGGTTAAGAGTCAATATTCAATTAAATCAATCAAAAATAAACAATCACAAACATAAAATAAAAATAATTACTACTAATCAATAAAGATAGCAAGTCTGATCAGTCATTCAATAGAAACCACCACATGACCAACTCCTCTTGGCAGCATGCCGTGTTGGGGGTGATCAAATAAAAAAAGGGGGAGGGTGATAAAAAGAAAATAAACTATTTCATTCTGAATTTCAGAAACGAATGGTTATAAAATATCTAGTGACCTTCATGCCAGTCACAAGTTCAATCCCTGGATCAGGTAGTGCAAAAAAGAAAAAAAAAAAAAAAAGCAAACACCTTTGGTTCAGTGGAAGAGGCAGACAAGCAACACTACAAAGAAACTAGTAAGAATTAACTGACGCAAGATAGACACGCCCTGGCACAGACAATGGAAAGAGAATAATCTACCCAAATGGATTGAATAAAAGGTTCGGTCTTAAAATTCCCTAAGTATGACAGACATCTGAAGAAAGTCAGAGGATGAAACAGCCAAAATAATGCATCAATAACTACCAACATTATTAATTTTATGACTTTTGCAACATTATTAATTTTGACTTATTTTCACCTTTATTCTAATTTTCATTTGCTTTTTAGAACATCTTTGAATCGGACCATCAAGCCAGAGCAAAATCAGCAAACAACGCACACTATTTCACACCATTGAATAACAACAGTGTGACAAAGGACTTCCTTGTAAAAACAAAAATTTTATCACTAACACTGGCTGAAGCTATTTTTTTTTTTGTCAACCCTTAGTTATCCTAAGCAAAACCAGTAAAAACATATTTTTTATTTTTTAAATTTATTCTTATTACTGGTTGGAGTACTACAACATTATACCCCATCGAATGCAAGAAATAGATTTGGAAAAAAAAAAAAATTAAATGCATCATTGTATTAAAAAGAATAAAAATTACTTCTGGGTCTCAAATGTAATCATCAACAAGTGTTGAATATTGGGTATAGGGAGTTAGGTTTGAGGTGAAATAAAAATCAGTCTCTGTTCAACTATAAAGTCACCATGGCCAACTGGTTAAAGCAGCCAGGCATTTACAGGACTTCTTCTGGCTAGAGGGCGTGAGTTCGATGCTCTTCCAATTACGATATTTAATCTTTGCTATAGAATTACAGTCCAATTCAAAGTTGTGACATAAAACAACTGAAAATTAGAATGATGGTAAAAACTTGTCAAAATTAACAATAACATTACGGTAAAAACATGTATAAAATAGCTTATTGATGTTGAAACAGTAAAAGTTAGAAACACAGAAACATGACATTCAATGAGTTTTTTAGACAGCTGAACTCCTTGTTAACAAAATGTTTCAAAAGATACATTCTACAACCTTCTTCAGGTGCACTATCTGAATGTGATAGTGATGCATGCGATGAAGGCCATAGAATAATCACCCAAAATGTTAACAGCACAAAGAAAAAGGATTTCAATTGACAAAAAACTCATTGAACATTGATGACCTTTTTCATAGCTATAGATAACTGAAACATGACATAAAGGAAGATTATTCAAGAGAACTTTATAATTCTATCACAATCAATTCATGAAAATGTTCTTATTCGATCACCAAAGTTGAGGGAGACTACTCTATAATTGGCACTTGATATTTATCTCTCTTGATAAACGTAAATATAGCTGATTATGTGGTGTAAATATATGAATAGATATATACACACAAGTTTGGTTGAAAAGAACAGACAAGGACTAACATTTTTCTTTTTTTTTTTTTTTTATTATCCTTTCATTAGCTCTACCAGTATTGGAGAATCTCCAGACCCAAACCTCCATCATCTGACCAAAAACTGCGTGTATGTAATTCCATGCAGTTTTAATAAGGAATATAAAGGAGGGCCAGTTAAAGCTTGAATAACATCAAAAAGCCATAATCTGTGGAGAGACTATGGGATCAAGCATGGTTGATCATGCAAGCAGGAAAGTGCAGGTGATCACCAAATCCTGTGGAATGATGTCAAAATAGCCAGTGAACAACACTGGGAAATGGGATGATTGATAGAAAGAATCAACATATGTTACGCTCTAATAACCCCCTCAGCAGGCCAAGCATAGAAACGATACACACATTCTTTTAGCACTCACTCAGCATTAACATTCAACCTCGTATAAAGATTTAGAATCAGTATTAGAAAACATCAATACATGTTGATTTAGTTTCCCTGAGTTGGTCTGACTGACAGGCAATGTATGTATCACACATACAGGATATGGGGGTAAGACGGCTGAAAATGTCAACATTTAATCCTTATGTCAATAAAAGAAAAGAAAAAAAGAAAAACTTAGCGTTTTTTGAAAATTCCCCCAAAATAGGTTTTTAGTCCTTTAGAAGACTATTTCATTATTTAGTTATTTATAAAAGAAAGGTGATTGTGCAAAATAATGAATGAATTCTGTGGCTATTTCTCAACTGAATTAGCCTCACACCTCTTTAAATCTTAAGCTTATACATGACTGAAATTGCAAAATTATTTAAATACTGCCATCATTTTTTGATAGCAAGGATAAAATAGTTTGTAATAGTCCACTTGAAAATTCCTTTGTACTGAAAGCATTCTAAAACAGAGTAAAAAAAAAGAGACTCAAAATGAATATGTTGCAATATTGGTGTTATGCTATAGTATGTTTATAATAATTAGTCCTTTCACATATAACTCACTTTTACAGATGCCTTTGTGTGGTAACATGCACTGGAGTGACAATACACCAGCAAGAACTCAAGCCTGTTCATTTTAAATGGATTATTGTTGTCATGATTGACAGCTGGTCTGTCAGATTAAATAACAGTCAACAGTGATCTTGTCTCATATAATAAGCATTCTAAAGTGCAGTTTGCAAATTCATATTCAGACTCCTTTGTCTGGATGACCTCAGAAAACCTTTCTACTTTTTGAACAGTGTCGTCAGTGGCAACAAAACTAGTCTAGAGGGTAGGAGGGTAGGAGAGAGGTCGCAATGAACACAGTAGTTGAACAAGAATCAAAGCAGTCAAGATTCTTTATTGTCAAACTATTTAACACATTACATAAAGTGTTCTACAATAACAATTGATTTCATTGTATAACTAGAGAATGGCTAGAGCTATGGCCACCAATTTTTCTATATTAACCTATGGGACCCCAGAGCAGCCAGGGGTATTAATTTTTGAGGATTCCAAAATTTTCCAATTTTTTAGCAAGGAGTTTGATTTCTAATGTAAAATTCCAAAACTGAACCCTCACTTTGTGACTGTCAGATTAGCTAAAATGAATCCTGACCTCTTTGTTTAACCATATAAAATAGACATCTCACTGAAAATCTGTAGAATACAAAATAATGTGATAGGAATGTATATTATACAGGACTAAATAGATTTGGAAGTTATCAGAAGAAAATGTCCCTGGTAAAAGGATGATAAGAAAACAAACAAGACAGGGTCAAACTTCACTCTTACACCATTCAAGTTTTTAAAATATTTCAACTTTTATAAAAACATTTTTCCTTCAACTGAAAAAGATCTTTAATTTTGGCAATCGAAGGGGGACTTGATAAAATAAAATTTAGATATTTGTCAAGATTAATGGTATAAAAATATCATCATAATCAGTCTTTTATTATCAATTTTTGGGCATGGACCTTGCCCAGGATTTGCCACACCTCTCTATCATGGGTGTTGCAAAGCCTAAACATTCTGAACCTGTCCAGTTTATCTCGCTATCTCATGGTAATCAGCCATTCTTGCAATATGACAAGCCCATTGCCATTTAAGTTTCCTAATTAATTCTATGATGTCTCTGACTCCTGTTTTTTCCCCTAATATATTATGCTGTCTTGTGATCTCTCCATGTAATGTTGAGCATGATTCTCATGTACACATTGCATGGTTCTTAGTTTGAAGGTCAATCTCTAGGTTAAGTTTAACATTTCAGCTCCATAGGTGACTATCTGCAGGATATGCATTGGTTATTTACCCTTCTTTTTAGGACTAATGGGATTGTTTTTGTTCTTGAAGGTTGAGCTTGCTCTACCAAAGGTTTGCCATCTCAGAGTGATTCTTCACTTGATTTCTCCTTCTTTAGAGGATTCGAGAGATTCATTGTCCGAAGTAGATGTAGTGGTCTACTTTCACCAGCTTTGCATTTTTGATTTTGAGCACAGTGCATTTATTTCCATGTTTTTTGAACACGACCAATACTTTCTGAACTTGTTTAGTTTATCTCTCCATCTTGTATTCGCCAGCCTAGGTTGTGCATGTGATCTCTGGGGATCCATTTTGTGAGTCGTGATGTTCATCAGTTGTCTGCCATTCTTGCAACATGACCAGTCCATTGCCATTTGAGTTTTCTAATGGATTCTATGATGTCTCTGACTACCATTTTCTACCTTACATACTGTGCTGTCTTGTGATCTCTCCACATGAGGTTGAGCATTTCTTTCATTCTAAACATAAGAATTCATTTCTTTTCCATTTTCTCTCTATCCATTATTTCATTTTTAACTTTTTAGTCTTATCCAGAAGTCTCAAATTGTCAGTTGAGGAAAATAAAGTCAAAACTCAGTCGGAGTGAATTCCTAATGACTTTTCCACTTATGCCAACATTTGTTCAGAAATTTGAATCTCCCCTTACCTTATTCATGTATGAAGAGATATGATTGCCCGAAGAAAAGTTTGAATGTTAATGTCACTTCTGGATTTTTCCATGTCAGGCTATTTCCCTCCCAAACCACAAGAGACCAAGAAAACAAAACTATAGACAGTCAACAACGTATCAATCAGAAGGTACAAGTTAGTTCTCAGTCCGTTTTGTCAATTCCCATGTCCAACATCCATTTATAGCTGGTATTATGCATTCATTGTATATTTCATGCTTTGAGCACATTGGCAAGGTGTTCTTCAATATATCTCTATTCATACCAAATGCTTTTCAAACGATCGTTATGCATCTTTTTTTTTTTTGCTTTCATGGTCTTTCTCTAATTTTATCATCTTATCTATAATCAAATATTCTCCATATATATCCATTTCCATTCCCTCTCAGTCAGTTTTCCAAAAGACACTTTCAAGACTTGAGGTAAATAGTTTAGGTAATATTGGATCCCCTTATCTCACTCCTTTAGCTATCTTTATCTTGTCTGTATCTTAATGTAGACTAATTAGTACAGTATAATTTTTATATACACTCTAAATGCCTTGTATGTAATTCTCTTTAACACCGTGTTCTCACATTGAGTTGAAGACTGCCGTATGTTCAACAGAGTCAAATGTTTTCCCATAATATAAAAAGATCAAAGTCTTTTTTTGTATTCTAATGACTTTTGTATTGATTTATTGTATGTAGCTGGTCTATTGTTCAATAGCCACTTTGTGAGTATTTTTGTGAATAGTTTATATATGTTGGGTAATAGTGCAATGGGGCAGTAGTTGCCCAAGTAGCAATTGAAGAGTGGGATCTTGATTCCTAGACAGAAATTTAGAGGTACTTTTCTTCCTCGTATGCACTGTATGAATAGTTGTGCTAATGCTTTGCGAAAGACTTCTCATACATCTTATAGAAGGTTACCCCATCCGCATCTGGAGCTTTTACAAGTTTCAGATTTTATAGTGCAGACCTTATTTTGTCTTCTGAGGGTGAGAAGGGCCCAGGTCAACTAATGCCTCAGGTCCCTATTAAGCTTAATCCAGACCTGCTGACAATGCAAAGTCAGAAAGAAAAAGCTAGGAAAAAAAACATTGATAGAAGATGGCTTCATTGACTATAAAAAGAAAAAGTTTGCATAATTGACACATTTACTGCAGATGATTGTAATATTAATCATTTCAGTTCTATTACTTGCAATGAATCATCTTGCAAAGGACAAGAGCTGTTATCTTGCAATTGATAACCAATAAACTTCATCTGCAGTTAATCTCTATGCTATATTATAATGACCCAGTATAGCACAATATCATTCAGCTCTGCATTTGTTTTTTAGGAACATACTTAGAGCACTAACCAGGGAATTGCCTTATACAAGTAAGACTATTATATTTGAATTAACTAAAAGTCCATGATTGTAGCAGTAAAAAGATGAAACTTTCAAGTTGATGTGTAATAGAATGAGATGAACAAAAGTCAGTCACAGTACCAATTGTGATAATATCAGTTGGATTCAACACCAATTATAATAAACTTCCTTTGGCCATTCATCTTCTTTGTCTATTAGTAAGAATGGTGTAGTTCAGTTCTAGCTTTATTCGAAATATTGGTTGGATATAATATGATAGGTTAAACAAGTAATGAGGTTTCTTAGTCAGCCAAACAAGGAACCATTTCATCCACCTCCAAACGCACGGAAGGGTAGGAATGTTTCAACATTGACCATTTTCATGCTTATATGGCTGAGCTGACCCGAGGCATAGGTAAATTAAGTGGCAACTTAGGACCCCCAAGGGCAATGAGTAGTGGGGGAGGGGGGCCTTAATCAAATTCAGCTCGAGACCCTGTCGCTTAAGCCAGTCCTGTTAGATGGACAATTGTGCTTATTTTCTTTTTTTTTTAATACACTTTCCAGGTTAAAAGCATCTTATCATATATGTACATAAATCAAACTGTAAAAAAATCTTTACTATTTTTTCACCCCTATGGGTCAAATTGATTAGATCTCCTTTAAACTTCAATTTTGTGGTCAGAACATTGATATTTGTAATTTACCTATCTTGCCTCTGATAGCTTAGAGAAGGTACTTGAAGATTGCAAACTCCTTATCTAGAGATGCAAGAAATCGTTTCATAAGGCCTAATTCAATGTTCAGTGGTGACATCAACACCTTGCATAACTCCCTCTGGATGTTGTACATCCCCACATAGAATTTGGGTAATGGTGTCTAGTTCCACCTTTGGCAGTACGCCAACATTTCCCTGCAGTCCCAAGAATAAAGATAGCAAGGAAACTCAGGAAAAGCTGCCTCGGTGACAAATCTCCAATAATCTCCCAGCTGTATTCATCATACTTAAACATGCCTAGCATAGTCTTGACACTTTTGTATTGCAGAGAAAATAAGATGCCCCGACTTTGTCTTGAGGTCTGTTAGGCATCCCGAAATATATCTTGCAAGCCTTGTGCATCTTAGTAGAGTCTGCAACAGAGTACTGTCCAAGCCTAAAGTGAAAACTGGTGTCCATGTTGAACCACAGATAAAGAAGATCCAGGAGCGCAAGGAAGCTCACCAGGAAGAACAAATCAATTTGGTACTACTTTATTCCTGCGGTTTAGCACTCCCAGGGCAATCACAAGTCTGAAATCCAGGTGAAGTTGGTTGAAACTATTGTAAAATTGACTGCAGGCCATCTTTAGAAGTCCATATCCTTGAGACTCATCTTGATAAAGACAAGGCAAACACGGGAGCCTATCCAGAGGGGACCGTATTCTGAGAAGCAAGGTGAGCACTTCTATCAAGATATACTCTACTTTGAATGCCATTATCAGGGAACATATAATGAAATAAAATTTCAACTTTTCAAAGTGAAAAATATGTAAATTTCAAAATATAACCAACCTGGTCACCAACATGAAGTCTGAAGGGAAAAAATAACCATTTTTTCTACTTTTTAAGCATAAATAATTAGAAAATAACACTCACTACCTAGGAAGAAAAATTGTGTTACAGTTTTATATGACCTGATAATGTTCTGAAGTCAAACCACACACATTTATTACACTGATTTTTTTATTAATTAAATAACGATTAACTGCACAGAGATGTTTTTTTCATTTCCAGCTTATCTGAATCTTATCCAAATTAAATGTTAACAGAAGCGTAGCTAATGTCACAATAAGAGGGTTGATGGGGATTCTTTAATCGAATAATTCATTTTAATCTTGAATATTTGATTTCATTTTTAAATAGCATTTTTTTGTTAAAGATACTTTTTGCACCAGTATATGTGAAGATAAGATAAGTTACTGATGAATACAGACAGAACTCCCCACCCACAGATAGCCAGTCACGGCCACTTAATTAGAAAGACATTTGGAGAAAGAAAGTGAAAAGGGGGTTGATAAAAAAGAGGCAGTGTATGAGGATTTTAATGGCAGGAGTAAGATAGTAAGTTTAGTGTCTTGAGAAACAAAAGAAAGCAAGAGGAAAATAGAAGAGAAAACAGTGGATGGTCATTTAACTTGTATCAGGTAGAAGAAAAGGGTAAGTTAATTCAGTAAAATAGATAGCAGAAGACAACAGACATTTGCCTTTAAAATGGAGATCGAAGGTTGGTCAGTTGAGTAGTAGACAAACAGTTGAGAGTAGCAGACCAGTCAAGAAAAAGGGTTGGTCGGTCTACGGGCTGCTGACCCCTGGCAAGCTCTCTCTCTCTCTCTCTTGTCAAGGAGCCACTGATCCCCTTGACAATCTCTCTCACTCTCTCTCTCTCTCTTTGAGAGAAGATTTTGTCAAGTCTTTGTTCGAAGACAATCGATATATTTTCGGTCAGTCAAAGATGGAAAATAAAGGTTTTATTTTGAATCCCGTCATGAGTCTTGTGTCTTTCATTCCTTCCCTTGCTGCCGCCGTGGTGAGCAAACGTGCAAAGAAATGCAGTCATCCTTCACTAGAAACTTGGGGACCCAGGGGAGGGGCTTGGCTCACAACATTCAGTGGAATTTGATAGAAAAGGAAAATTTGCAATAAATAAAAATAGACATACACTATCAGTTAAATGGAGGAAAACAACCCCAAAGGTTAAATCATTATTCATGCAATTTGTGTATGTTATTGTATAAAGTCAGTAGAATGCATTAGATGAAAAATGATTTATAAAGCTTTTGGTGAACCAACCCCAAACTCTCCTCTGAATGTTGACAATGACATTTTACCATAAAACACACCTTTACATGGATTTTAGGGCAGCATCCCTTCAAGTGAAACGGAAATGAAGGACTCAATTATAGTCCCATATTTTTCAGATTAAGTTGATATTTTTCTGCATGAAAAATGGTTTTAATGATGTTATTATATCCTGAGAACAACTTCAGTTATTACCTTTGTATACAACAAAACCGATTACCGTGGCCCAGAGGTTGAGTGCTCACTTCCAGTTCACTAGGCCATGTATCAATACACCAAGTCATACTAAGGACTTTCTTTTTTTTTCAAAATGGTACTCAATGATTCTCCAGTAAGCACAAAGACTAAGATTGAGAAACCTCTCCAGAGTTATGGCTAAATCTCATCAGATCATCAAAGTTAATCAACGTCAAACTTGGTCAGTACCCAGGTGAGTAACCATTGGGGAATACTAGGTGCCGTGAACAAAGCTGGAAATGGGTTTTACAAACAATTGCCAGTGTGTACGTGATCCCACAACACCCTAAACAAGTGTACTAGTGGAAAATGATACATAGACAATAAGCAGTAAGGCTGTATGATGACAACAATTTGGCCTATTGTGCAACTGCTGGACAGTTACACTCCAGTAAACACGTTAATATACCATCTTGTGATCTCTCCATGAGATGTTAAGAATGATCTTCAAAGGCTGATGATGAAACACGTTTAAAAAAACTTATACTCATCACTTGTAACTCATACATTGTTGAGGTCATTTCTAGCATAGAACTAATGTTAGACCCATCCGACAGAGAGTTATGTAACAGTAGAGTTAAGTCATTACCCAAATAATCTTGAAATTCATTCACTGTTACGGTATTTACTGTGTTAATGTGCAAGTACTTACAGGTTTCAATACATCTCGATATTAGGAATTGGTGGCAGATACCTTGGTGGCGATATATATGAAAACAATTTTGAAAAGACAAAAAAGGCCTGACCAACAACAAATGAACTATTGCTGCTCAGCTAAAATAAATCTCAAAATAAATCAGACCCGATTTTCAATAAAATAACCATGCTGTGTGCACAAGAGAGAGGTTCATACTTAACATCACACGGAGAGACCACAAGACAGAACAGTATATGAGAAAAATGTCAGGAGTCGAAGATATAAAATCCATTAGAAAATTCAAATGGCAATGGGCTGGCCATGTTGAAAGCATGTCAGACGACTGCCAGACACAACGATTCAGGACGTGGATCCCCAGAGATCATATGCAAAATTGTGGCTGGCAAAAAATAAGATGGCATGGCAGTTTGGACAGATTCAGGAGATATTGGCACTGTGATGTCCAAAATAAGAGAGATCTGGTGAAACCTGGGGGAGGTCTTCATCCAACAATGAACATCAAAGGCTGATGGTGAAGGGGGACAAATATAAACAACTGGACTAGGAATTCTTTTAAAAATAAATAACAGGAACTCTATTTAAGTGGCTTCATTCAACATCATGTCGTTATTATGTTGATGAAAAAAAAAAAAGAAAAAAATGAACAGGATTGGTTAGTCACTCAATAGAAACTGTCATGTGATGGACCTCTTTGGGGCAGCATGGCATGTTGCGAATGATCAATTAAAACATTGGCAAAGGGGTGACCAATGAATAAATCGCATCTCTCGCTTTTCGCTGGGCAGTGATCATTAAAAAATGTCTCAATTCCAAAGAAAAAAGAAAAAAAGTGAACTCAAACTAAAGGATTGATTTAACAAAAAGCCAGCTCTCTTACGAACGGAGCTAAACTGACAAGTCTTACATACTTACAAATCTATTTATCATATGATATGCCAAATTGACAAAAATTGGTTAGTTTTTGTAGGGAAAAAAAAGTTTTAATTCACTTTGATTAAGTGAACTTCTGATCATAAGGAAAGTGTTTTTGGGTTTTTTTCATCATTTTTTTTGATTAAATCAACACCGTGTATTTATAATTTTTTTTTTGGTAGAAAAAGTTCAAATTTTGGCAATTCAGCCTACCATACACATACAAGAGAAAAGTCCAAATATTCATCTTCAGTGAAAACAGAGTTCGACCCTTTTGAGCTTTGATCCTACTAATCTACTTTCTTTAAGCAACAACCGCGTTTCAAGATGAACATTTCTAGAAAGATAACAATGACAAAATAACAATAACTCCCATTCCTTTAAAAGCAACAGAAAGACAGATTAGCTTTTACTTTATTCCTTTTTTTTATGATTACTCCGACTGCTTTTATTTATTGAACACCGTCAACCAAGACGGTCACTTACACTGTTGGCAGTTTTCTTCAGTTTCTAAGCTGGTTCAGCTGGCTATGTATACATTTCATGTTCAGCCTGGACCAATGGAGAAAATTACATTAACTCTTCAATATGTTTAGATGAAACCTTTTGTTGTTGTTTTTTTTCCAAATTCCCCCATCTTAAATAGATTGAGGGGGCGCTCTATTCACAATGCAAGTTTTTGCTAAATTGATCATCAGTTTGTGTACAGCAACATTCACGCTTGTTCGTTTGTTGTTGTTTTGTTTTTTTTAAATTTGGGCTTTTTTTCGTGACCATTACCCCCAAAAATACGAAAGAAACAACTTTTAGATAATTCAACCCTTTCACGAATTTTTTCAATTGATCACCCCCAACACAGCAAGTTCCCAAAGGACGTTAGTTACATGATGGTTTCTCTCGAGTAACTAACCAGACCTGTTTTTTCATCCCCCCCCCCCAACAGTAACACCTCGGCTCAAAATGTTTGAACTTGACATGATATTGAGAAGAATAAACAGACTTCACTTTTTGATTTTATCAAATTTTATTATAATGATTATGTCTAGGGCCTCACCATGGTGATCCCTGGAAATCTTTCAACGGGGAGACCGATCTCTACACTGTGCTATAAAACGTGTCGCCAAAACTTACCTAAAACTAAGAAAGGGTTGACAACTAACTAAAATACTAAAAAAAACTAACAGCTTAGAAGTCAGTGGCTCTCGAATTTTGTTGTACGATGACACACTAAGAAATTTGACTTCGAGGCACACCTACTGTAAAAAAATGATATGAATTAGACAGAAGAATGTTTTAGTAGTCAATTACGAAACTTATATTTCAGCATATTGATGTACGTACACATCATTCCTTTTTGCTTTCATACCATCACTAAAAAAATGGAGATCTCACAAAATATAGGGATAAAACCCCTAAATTAGAGAATCTGTTGTGGAAGCGGGACAGACATAATACATGTACTGTACTGGACACTTGGAAGGTTAACTGTAATGTTTAGCATATTTGAAATTCCGAGTGTGAAAGTTTCACACCCTCGCACACTCAATGTTTAAAAGGGTACACAAAAAGAAATAACAGAATTCATTCGAGAAAAACAGAAGTAAATAAATACGATCAATTATACAGATCTAAGTTATTGGTTTGAATAAAATGAATTTCCAGATTGTTCTCTCTTGCTTCATAAGTATATCGAAAAATTGTATATCTATGTTACGTCAGCTAAGTTCTAATCGGGACCACTTTCGCTAAGTTTTCCCGGAAAACTTTACGTGGCACACTACAATGCCGCGATACACAGTTTGGGAACAACTGTCTGAAAGGGGGAAAAGTAGGTTAGTCGAAAACATTGTCTCGAACAAAAACACTGACATATTTATGTTGATTGGCGTATTGCACAGGTAGAGACGGTAGGAAAATCGGACGGTCAAATACACAGATCCTTAGTACCGTAAACAATAAAGTTGTGAACATTTATATTTTTTCTATGGCTCGCGAATTTTGCACAACTTGAGATATTTTCTTTGAAAAAAAATAAACATGTTCATCTTTGGGGGGAAACCGCTTGTTCAGTTTGAACAGTTGGACACACCTACTTTCAAAGTTTCGAACAGGTCAGCACAGAAGGGGCACCAGGAGGGCCAGTTACACCTTTGGGGTACGATTTCGTGGGGGCCTACTCCTGCTGGTAGAGGCAAATGATATTGACAAGGTATATTAACAGCTTTTTATAAATACAGTGAATACCCTAACGAGCAGTTTGAAATGGGGTGGGGTAACATTTTTATCTGGCCTGGGCCGATTATCAGTTTTGCACGGGCTTAGTTACAAATAATGTTTATCCGATTTTCAAGTTCAAATAAACATTTATATCACAAAACTATCTAGTTTTCTTCATAAAACCACATGAACGCAACAGGTTCTTTTCTCCCTCTCAAATCTATCTTGAACCTATTCCAAAGGCATCAACTGAAGATACATCTAACAGATGTGATAAGGATTGGCATTTCAAAAGCGAGTTTCTTGTATCTAAATCATCCTGTGGGCTGTTTCTTTCTTCCAGAGTCTCACTCATGGCCTACGGGCATGTGTCCCTATTCAGGCAAATCAGTTCAAGTCGCACTAAACAAACACTCTGCCCCACCGGATCGGAGAGTTCCCATACGCCTCTGGTTTCACTGGTGTAAGAGTTCTAAAATCATAATAAGCCCCATTCATAATACTACAATAAACAATATTTATTGTTTACGCATATAATTTTTTGTTTATAATCGCCAATTTTGGAAGAAATAGATAAACATTTTAGCAAGGAAACATGCAACCCTTAAAAGTTAGGAACATTAACAAACAACGAAAAAATTTAATCAATCATCGCTACACACAACAGACTGGTTTAATCACTGTTGCTGGGTTTAGATTATTCATTTGTGCTAACAATTATATGTATGTATGTATGTATATATGCAGACTTCGACCGGTCCTAACCGTTCATCGTAAAATCTCCGCGGGCGCGCGCACTCACACACAAACACCAATGGGTAGGGAAAATTATTTTTTAAATTCTCCTCCAAAATAGGTATTTAGGCGGGGAAAGAATTCAATTTGCAATGGAACTTTATGCTAAATTGCTCACCACTTTGTACCGCCTTTTTTAGCGATCATAGCCAAACAAAAGGCGAGAAGTATCTTATTCATTGATCGCCTCCTTGCCCAACTTTTTAATTGATTACCCCTAAGACAGGATATATGTGTGGTGGTGATTTATAATTTACCTAAGAATGCTAGTATTCCATTCGTTTCTAAATTGATCATATTTTTTGCTGTATGAAGAAGTAAACTTTTCACTGGCGGGGGGGGGGGTGAGAACGAAACAATAGCAACAATTTTTCTTTTTTTTCAACTTCCTTTGATGGACATTAACAATAGCAGGTGTCGGTTACACGACTCTCGTGAAATGTTGGGTCTAGCTCTATGGTAAATATTGATATTGTAGAAGTTTGAGAGAGTCGCAAGGGCACCTTTTATAAATCATTCTAGTACCCTGTTGTAAAGTGTGTCATGTACACTTGTATGTAACTATCTATACACAAATCATATAACAAAAACATTTGAGTTTAAAATGGGGCCTAGATTTCCCATCTGGCCAAGGCTTCTTACCAGCATTTCACGGGCCAATTCACACTATTTTATTACTTCCTACATCATGAATAGAACAGGTGTCAATTACACGGCTATATATCGTGAGACCGGTAGGAGGTCTAACCAAAAGACGTCCTCTTAATGGAAGGCGCAATTTTTCATGTATTTCATTTTTTTTTTTTTTTTTTTTAGAATGCACAAGACATTTTAAAGTTATTACAAATAAGTAAATAAAAGTTACTGGGGAGGGGGATTAGATACCTTCCCCACCCGCCCGGCTTGTGAACAGTGTGTTTTCTGGAAAACAAATTAATCACGTTACACAATTATATGACCGAACTGACCCCGGTTTTACCCATCCAATTTCAATCAGGTTTTTACAATTATGTACACTACGAATGAGAGAGGGAAGGTGTTTTCGATTGTCAAGTTTCACATTCTCGCACACTCGATATGAAAAACGGCGAAATTGTAAACAATTTAATGCATCCTCAATTTATTTTAACAACGCAATAACAATATAATGGTGTGTTTACTTAGATGAATTCTCTTACGTCTTTTTTTTTTATTCGCACGTGCCGTTTGTAGCAAAAGGAAAAAAAAACTTTCAAGTCGGGACCACCTTCCCTGCATAGCCAATTTTGTATCGAAAATTAGATGGTTTCATTATTTTTATCATTAGATGAAGTATCGCAACGCATTCTATTTTGACTAACTTCATCTCCAATTGTTAAAAAAAACAACTAAAAATTAGGATATAGTTAAAAGTGAATAAATAAATGTATTCAGAAAATTCATTCATGCATTTTTATAACTGTTATTCGATTTTGAGTTCTTTGTAAAAGTAGCAATAAGATTCAAATAAAGATTCCCTTGAACAATACAAGTTTTTTTTGTCTTTTCCTGTTGAGGCAATTCTTTAAGGACAAGTCCGGTGACTGACGACTGACTTAGTAAATAAAATATGCGATAGACCATATGGGGGGAATGTCGGGGTAGCCCTACCCTCCAGTCATGGTCATAGCTAGAGAGAAAGGTGACGCATTTTTTTACTACACACCACTTTACGCAGATAAAGGTAGATCTAAATGAGAATTTTACAAAGGGTGAGCGCTGTGGGACAAAAATAAGGCTTCAACTAGGTCAGACTGATTATAAAAATAGAATTAGATCTCCAGAATATAAAATGACCTTTTTTTTTATATAATTAGTAAATTTTTTTTTAAATAAATTCCGGGTAAAATCCCGTCCCTGGAATAATAGCATTATTTTCGTGATTGCTCAAAATTAGACACAACTCAGGGATGGTCGTACCGATTGGAATTCTGATTGTGAAAACTTCACACCCCTGCATACCCTATGTAAAAAACGGCACAGAAAAAAAGGATTAGTAAATCCATGGAAAGAATAAAAGAAGTAAATATATCAATTATTTAGTTAATGCTTGGGATAAATTACATTGTTTTTGCCTTGCTTCGTGAATTTTCAACTGATCGCATATCAGCACGATGTCAACTGAATTCCACTCGGGACCACCTTCCCTATGTTTAATCCGAAATTAAAAAGCCTACAGAAAAGAAAATAATGTTTTGATTGTTTTTGGTTTGTTTTGTTGTTGTTGCTATAATTCTTTTTAAATTCATCAATTTCACCTGTAAAGGTGCTTTTTTTTTCATCATTAAATGTGTTGTATAAGCAAATAATTGTTAGGTTCGATCCATTCCGATTTAAAGTTTTCAAGAAAGTGTTTTCTAGCAAACGATTAAAATTTAAAAATAGGGAGTAGAATCAATAAGATAATATTTAATTTCTTGAAGTTGTAAGAGAAATTGAGTGACCAAATAAAATCGCAGGTATGTTTATGTAATTAAAACTCCAAAAGTTTCTTCTCACTACTTACACCAAGAAATTCTTCCCCAATTTTGATCAAAATAAAATAAATAACTGCAAAAGCAAGAGTTATTTAAGCAAAGGATGTCAAAAGAAAATGAGTGAGATTTTCTACAAGTTCGTTCAAGAAAATCACACCTTTTTTTTCGTCGAATAAGGAATAATTAGTTCATTTACTAGAGTTGTAAGTTACTACACCCACTTTCCGAAGAAGAAAAAAAGTTATCAACAAGTTACTTTTTTCCTCAACTTTCTTAAAAGTATAAAATACGAGAGGAATATAATGAAGAAAACAGAGTACAAGAGAGTAAAAGAGAAAGAAGATTGCAATAGTAAATGAAATCTTTGAAGTACAAAAAAAAAGGTAATATGAAAGTTTGTTTTACCTTGTAAAAGCCAATAATGACTTATACTCTTCTCCATATCCTTTAAAAAGTGTTGTTTAAAATCGTCACGTAAACTCTCGACTATAGTGGGTGATTCAGGGTTGCTTTTAAAATCCTGATCAGGTAAATAATACAACGTGGGTCATGAATTTAAGGTAGGTATTGGGAACGGCTGTAAATCCATCGTCATGAATGGGGGTACCTGTAGATTGTTAGGACGAGTGATAAGGACATCACTATATGAAAGCAAAAACCACGTGACATATATAGATATTTCTTTTGCTTTCTTTCTATTTTCTTTCTCTTCACTTTTTTCTATATTTTACATCTTTTCATCATATTTCTTATTACTTTCTTTCTTTTTTCGATCTTTCTTTTTCATTTTCTTCTTTCTTTCGGTCTTCTCTCTTTTTTTCTATTTTTCTATCATCTTTTTATTATATTCTTTCTTTTTTCTTTTTTCTATCTTTTCATGTTCTTTCCTTTTTACTTTTTATCTTTCTTTCTTTCTACCATTGTCTTTCATTATTTTTCCCTTTCTTCCTTTCTTTTCTCTTGGTCTTTTCTCCCACTTTTACTCTCTCTTTCTTCCTTTCTTCTTTCCTTTCTCTCTGTCAATTTCTTTCCCTTTTCTTACTTCTCAGTCTTTCTTTCTCTTTCTTTTTCTTTCTTTATTTCCTTTTTTCTTTCTTTCTCTCCATCTGACTTTCCCCCACTTTCTTGTTTTTCACTTTTGCTTTCTTCCCGTCTGTCTTTCATTCTTCCCTCCCCCTCTCTCTCTAATTCTTTCTTTCTGTCTCTTTCTTTCTTCTTTTCTTTTCTGTCTGTCTCTTTCTCCTCTCTTTCTCCTTTTTCTCTCTTTCTTTTTTCCAATCTCTTTCTTTCTTTCTCTCTTCTTCTTTCTTTTTTCCCCAATCTCTTTCTTTCTTTCTCTCTCTCTTCTTCTTTCTTTCTTTTTTCCAATTTCTTTCTTTCTTCCCCCTCTCTTTTCCTTCCAAGTGTTAAATACATCTTCCATTGAGTTCCGTTGTTGTGTGTAAAGAAAATCTGAAAAATGTTATGAATGAATGACAAAAAACAAAACTGAAAATTCAAAGTACAACTTAGTAAAGATGATCCCGATTGGAATTCAGCTGACATCACATAGATATGCGATCTGCCGAAAATTTATGAAGCAAGGAAAATCACTTGACAGTTTAATTTATTCAAAGCAATAGCAATATAATCTTTCTTATTTACTTCTGTTTTTCGTTCATGAGTTCTCTTATTTCTTTATATTTGTGTGTCATTGTCAACATTGAGTGTGTGCTGGTGGGAAATTTCCACAATTAAATTCCAATTGGGACCACCTTCACTAAGTTGTACCAAAACAAAGACAACTTAAAATTCTGAATTCAGAATTCTACCTTTTTAAAAACTGAAAAATTAAATCAACACTCATCAAATTGGTCTATTTTTAGATTTTTTTTTTTTTATTAATGTTACTTTACACATGGTAAATTGGAGGTTATGGTAACAATCCTTGATCTTGGTACTTAAACTCAGCATACAAAGGCTCCAAAATGTATAACTATACTATGTATTGATCAGATATTAAGCAATAATGAAGTTAAAAGCCATTTATTTGTTCTCTATCAAACACCCAGGTTGTCAGAATTCTCTGGATGCAGCTCAAAAAGAAATTTCAAGGAGATTCTGGCACATTGTATGCACTGTTTCCATCATACCTGTATGAATTTACAGTACACAATATTCAGTTAAGGAATAAATTAATCCAGCAACAAACTCAAGATGGCTGACGACGACGACGACGACGATGATGATGATGATGGTGATGGTGATGGTGATGGTGATGGTGATGACGACGACGACGACGATGACGATGACGATGACGATGACGATTGCCAACAAAAGAACACATACTTCATACAAAATTGTTTCTTCGGTCGTTTTTCTTTAATTCTTCATATTTTCTCTAGTCTGTTTTTAAAACACTAAGGTAAGAGAATTGAGTAAAAATCAGTTTCTTATTTGATATGAGAAAAGTTTGGTTGAGGAAAAATCAGAGATGCTAATATTCAGTGGAATTGTTTTCTGTAAAACTACAAAGACATCAGCAGCAGTTGTATTAGTAGTAGTAGTGATGTAGCTGCAAACACACAGTCAAATAGCTGCAAGCTTAAGCATACACAAACACACAAATACAAATCCCGTTTCACCCCTCCCCTTGCTTCTGTTTACTCTTCAGCATGACAAGAACAACCAAACAAACAAAAATGTGACATTGGGTTTTATATAATAAGATTTTTACTAGAAAAAAGCTTTTAAAAATATGCTTCTTGCAAAATGAGGACTGATCATCATAAAAACAAAATTAGTATATTCTCGTGGATTTATGGTATTTAGAACTAAACCAACAATCAAACGTATCACCAAAACTGTCAACATAGGTTCCTTCTGTTTTTAAGTGGATCACTGCCCAACAAAAGGCGAGAAAAGTAACTCATTCATTGATCACCCCTTTTTTGAATTTTTTAATTGAACATCCCAAACATGACATGCTGCTAATGTTGTTCATATGACAGTTTCTATTGAGTGATTAACCAGACCTTTTTTTTCTGATAGATTTATTTATAGTATTTATTCTGGAGAATTTATTCAAAATCAGTTCTGACATTTTTTATGCCCAAAAGTACATGTGACCCCTACTCAGAGATAATCACATATGCCGAGACACACTCACAAATTAATTTTCGACTGATGTTTGTGGAACGTACATAGATGTCTTCATTTCATTTACTGACCTGACTTACAAAACAATTATGTAAAGAGATGAAGTTTCTGATATATGCTAAACTGATTAATGAAAGCTTCTCTTTTTTTGCGGGTGTGGTATGTTTCTTAGATACTGTTAACTAAAACTGTCACCAAAACAGTCAGAATAGGTTTTTTTCCAGTTATTAAGCTAGTCTGGCTGGCTATGTGTGTATGCATGTACGACACTTACAGACCCTCACCAATTGATACAGAGGGCTGAACATTTACTCCTCATTATGTCTATGAAAAAACTTTTCTTTCATTTTTTTCATAAATTCTTTAAAAAAATAGGTTTTTAGTGGCGGGGGGGATTACAATGCAAGTTCATGCTAAATCGGTCATTAGTTTGTGCCCACTTGTGTTTTTGAAAATCCAAACTTTTTAGTGATTCAAAACTACAGGAGTAACTTATCCATTGATTACCCCTTATTTCAATTTTTTGATTGATCTCGCCCAACACGCTGCCAAAAGACATCAGTCATGTAATGGTTTCTATTGAGGGACTAAGCAGAGCTGTTTTTTGTTTTGTTTATTGGGGGAAGGGGGAGTCGAGGGAGGTGGACTTTGGGTTTTGTTCCCCAACATTGTTAATGGATGATGACTCAGGCTCTTAAGCCCCGTAGAAGGGGGGGGGGGGTCACATACTTGCTGAAGTCGTGAGGGTCAATGAACAGAAGTTAATGAGATAAGATGATTCTTATCACCTCCTTAACTGACTGCACAGAAAGAAAATATAAAGAAAGAAAGAAACTGATTAAAAACAAAAAAGACAGGTCTGGTTAGTCACATAGTAGAAACCGTCACGCGACCAACGTCTTTTGACAGCATGCTATGTTAGAGATGATCTATCGAGAAATTTGGGAAAAGGGCTGATCAATGAATAAGTTACTTCTCTCGGCTTTTGTTGGGCAATGATCACTGAAAAAATCTGAATTTTCAAAAAACCTATTGGACTAAAATTTTTAAAAAAAGGAACGTTTTTTCTAGACATGATATGAAGTAAATGTTGGAAAATGTAGCCCTCTAGCTCCATTAGTACAGCCTGTGCACATGAAACATTCATAGCCAGCCAGCCAGACCAACCTGAAAACTGAAGAAACCGATTCTAGAGAAATTTGGAGAAAAATGAAAATTTGTCATAAATAGACCTGCACTATCACTTAATTGGAGAAAAATAATCCCAAAAGCTGAATTAATATTTATTCAATCCATGTTTGCACAAATAGATCCTTGTTATTGTATAATACCTGTTGAGAGGTAGTGGGTCGACTGTAAATCTTGAAGCTTTTACGGGCTCCCTTCAATTAGGGGTCTGGGGGCATTTTCAAATAGCCCCCTTGTCCATCCCCTTAAGCTACGCCTGTGAGCATATCAAGAACAAATTAAAGATGAAAAATCAACCCCAAAATATCAAATTTTTGGCTGTCATCATCATCAGCAGCAGCAGCAGCAGCAGCAGCAGCAGCAGCAGTAGTAGTCTTTTAACATCCGTCATTGGACATATACCTTCCTCAGGATTCACCACATTTCTCTATCATGGGCCAGTACTTTCTGAATTTGTTTAACTCATCTCTCCATCTAATACTCTGCCAGCCTCGGTTTCTCATATGATCTCTGAGGATCCACGTCATGATATTTGATTAGAAATCATCAACCAAAAATGTCAAATTTGTTTCCTCAGTCTCTAAGTTGTTCCTGCTGCCTATGCAGCAACTTGGGTATTTATCATGAATACAGGCTGCACCATGGAGCTAGAGTGCTGATAATTTAAACATTTACTCCTTATTATGTCTGGAAAAAACATTTTCTTGTTTTTTGAAAATCTCATCCACAGGTTTTTTAGGGGTGGGTTCAATTTTTAACATAATTTTATGCTAAATTGCTCCCTTAGTTTGTGTCCAGCAGCATAAATGCTTTTGGGGGAAAATTATGATTTTCTTCAGTGATCACTGCCCAACAAAAGGTGAGAGAAGTACTTATTCATTGATCACCTCTTTTTCCAATTTCTTAATTGCTCATCCCCAACAGCATGCTGGAAAAGACGTTGGACATGGGAACAATTTTATTCACCTGTAAAGGAACTTTTTTTTAACATTAAATGTATCGTATAAGCCAATAATTGTTAGGTTCGATCAACTCTGATCTGAAGTTTTGAAAAAAGCGTTTTTTAGCAAACTATTAAATTGCATTCGATTCAATATTTGATAATAGAGTACGTATTCAATGAGAAAATATTCAGTTTCTTGAAGTTGTA
Organism: Thysanoteuthis rhombus; assembly: GCA_963457665.1. NCBI lineage: Eukaryota > Metazoa > Mollusca > Cephalopoda > Oegopsida > Thysanoteuthidae > Thysanoteuthis > Thysanoteuthis major. The sequence continues at coordinate 1,617,257 of OY735227.1, read as the reverse complement.
AAAGAAATTAAGTGACCAAATAAAATGCTTTGACATACTTGAACGTAGAGCAGTGTTTAGAGGCTCCAAAAGTCATACAGAGGCTCTAAAAAGTATAATCTTTTTATTAAAAAGTCTAATTAAACAACGATTTATCAGAAATCAATGCAATAATAAAATAAAACAAATCTGATTGCGTATCAGGAACTCGTCAGTTTCGTACACCAAATACAGTTTTCCTTGCCTTGACAAGTTCATGGTGTGCAATCTGATGAAGACATGCATTTGATCCCATTATTGCACTCATTTCTGATAAATATATTGTTCAATTTGACTTTTTGACAAACTTTTATATTTTTGGAGGCTTTGTATAACATTTGGGACCTCTCTATGCTGGTTAATCACTGCCAGAGGTTTATGTACATCAAAGCAAAGATTACTGGTATTTCTTATGTACAGCTGCACAAGGCATAATAACATGAAATAAAACATATCAAACTATTGCCAGGCCCCGTGGTGTATGTTATAAAGGGGACTTAAATGAAAAAATTACACATAACAACTAAAATACAGACATTTTTTTCTTGGATAGTATATTCATAATTTTCATTTGCTACATAGCAAAAGTGTTTGACAAATATACTTGACTTTTTCATCCTCATTGTTATATTTGTGTAGGGATTATGACTTCAGTTTCAAATACCTTTGTATTTATGTGATGTATATGTATTATATAGATACCAAACTCTTATTAATCAATGTATTAATATCAAAAAACTCAATGAAAGGTGATAACTGTTTAAAATTGGTATAGTACTATATTACCAAAGATTGGTATAATATTATAGTAACAAAAGTTAATATAGTACTATAGTAACAAAAAGTTGGTATAATGCAATAATAGAGCAAATGCAAAATCACTGAATCAGAATTGATAGCTTGAAAACATTTACCACAGGGGCCCCTCAAGACTTCAGGGTTTCATAAAATAAATTAATGTGTGCGCAAGAGATTTCAAATTCTGTTGATAACTCTCTGAGTTTTTATTGAAAAGGAAATTGATTCCCTTTTTAGAATTCAAAAGTGAACACATGTTTATGTTTCAGGAACAAAATTTGTACAACACACGATTTTTGTGTCCACAGAAAATCAGAAATTAGAGGGACCCGAAGCACATGCTATACCCACTACATAGTCAATCTGGTACTGGTGATAATAATAATACACACACATTATAACTACCGATATGCAAATATAATCTGTCATATGAGAGGATACAACTGCCATAGTAAAATAGAATTTCATTCACACAGCTGATGTATTGAAATAAAATTTCATTCATGTTCTAATCATCTAATAAAAATGCTGAATTTGAAGAATGAAAAAAAAATAGAAAGAGTAATACAAACAAAAAATAAAAAAACCCATTCATGGTCGATCGACCGCTATTCTCTAAGTTCACTGCAATGCAAATCTCTATTATTTACATGTATAAAATGCAATGTGTATTTCCATATGATTCATTTATGCTGTCATTTTTTATTTGACAGCCTAAGTAGTAATAACAATGATACAGGACTGACTTAATTGTAATCTAGATTACAGTTATACATTGGTATGTGCATTCAGGGCTGGCCTTGAGAGCTGCAGAGACCAATTGGAAACATCTTCTTTGTGTCCCAAGGTTCACAGCTAAGGTCTGTAGAATATCTATATATATGTATAAATATATATATACATATATATAAATAAAGTTTATTATAGACTTTACATCTCTATGGTAGAATGGAAAGCAATCAAAATGTGGACTTATAAAAGTGTGATTTAATGGAATGCACACACTTTTTGCGACCTGTGCATAAAGGAAATTGATATGCGAACAAAATGTTAATTACCTAAAATAATGTACTAATGTAATGTATGAGTTGGATGAGTTTTGACTTGGCCATTTTGGGCCATTTTAGGCCATTTTGGGCCATTTTGGGCCATTTACAGTGATTTCAATAGTCATAATCTGCAAATTGATGGGTATTATTTTTATTGATTTATTTCAATATTGCAGGATTACCCACTATCAATGATGACCCACAGTCAATGATGGAACAATTGTAGCATCAAAATTTGAAGTCATGTAAAATATTCCAGTTCTAGAGAATTTAGTTGTTATTGATAAACCCATCAAAATAAAGCCCCCAAGAGGTTAAAAACACTTTTTTTCTCCCACAAAAAAAAAAACAGTTTTAGAAGGGATCTAATGGGGTACTGATGCCAATTTTCAAGTCTGTCGACAAAACAGTGCAGCCAGGAGTGCTGGAACACACAAACACATAAACAAACAAACCAAAACACACGCACATATGAAAAAGGATAGAACACTTTGCCATCTTTGATGAATACGGTTATTCGACTCATTGATATTTTATACAATGGATCAACAAACTGAACAAAGTAGTTTAAAGTCTAGAATACAATCTTAAGTAAATACGTTACTTCATAGAATGTAATCCTACCTAAAATCCATTAAAACCTGCCTTTATAGTTTGATAAGGCGATGCCAAAATTATCTTGAAACAATTTCAAGACAACATCTGCACTTACATTTAGTGCATACAATCTTTTGTCGGTGGGGAAAAAAAATTGCATAGCATAAAATTTTTGCATTCTCTCACTTGAAATTAGACGCAACATTGTTGACAACTCCTGATTTAAACTATTCTTATAGCTTTTGAAGCTTTTTGATAAAGTTAATATGATTTTATTGCCATTGAGATAAAATTCTAAAACACAAAACAAAACTTTAATTGCCAATGTCGTTCAACTTCTCTGGATTTGATCCCAAACTTTCTTTGGAGAAGACACAAGAATAAAAAGATTGGTCTCTACCAAAGGAAAGTTACAGTGATTCTCAAAGTGGCAGCTACTGCCCCCATGGGGTGCTCGAAGACTCAGAGTGGTGTTGGAAGGTGGGGGGTGCATTAGAAGACTAGGCGTGGTTATGGGAGGCAAAGGACAAAGAATACTAATCTATACTCCCTACAAAGTCATATCAGGCCCATTCTTCACATCAATTATTAGAAACCGTCAACCAAAACTGTCACCAAACTTGTCAGCCTAGATTTCATCAGTTTTCAAGTTGGTCTGGCTGGCTATGGTTTCACGTATACAGGCCACACGAATGAACCTATAGAGCTGGAAATTTAGACATTTACCCCTTATGTCTAAAAAAAAATAGGTTGTTTGTTTTTTCAACCCCCCCCTTCCATTAAGTTTTTTTGGGGGGGTTCAATTTGCAACTTATGTTTTTGATAAGTTGGTCTTTTAGTTTATGTCTGGCAGCATGCTTGTGTTTTTTTTTTTTACCACCCAATGATCATAAAAGAAGTAATTCATTAATTGTTCACCGCAATCAGGCATGCTGGCAAAAGACTTGACGGTTTCTATTGAGTGACTAACCAGACCTATTTTCATATTGATGAATCAAGTACACTTATATATATTTGTACAATCTTATTTTTGGTTATGATATAATTGCTTAGATTTTCTATGTATCATTTTTGACTGACTTCACTCTGATGAAATATATGCACGAAAAGGAAAAGTTAAGTAAATACTGATATCCAGTCATCTACAAAAAATCTTTGATGGTTCCTCGTTATTTATCAAAATAATTATTTTCTGTTCCTTGGCCACAAAAATGCAGGATTTCATCAAATGTCCTGCATGACTAACCATATTCTCAAATATAATTTTTTAAATCATTTTTAGATCATTTTCTTTAGATAATTTTTAGATGATTTTTTAGATAATTAGTTCTGGAACAGGAACGGACTATGATGATTCATTTATGTGGGGTACGGTTATCCTTGTCATTGTCAAATTCATGGATTTTTACAGAAATCTCATCCATCAAACAGAATTTCTGAAAGACTTTGAAACTCGATTGTTGAAAGTTATCCTTTTAAAACTCGAAAGCACTCAGAGAGTGCACACCTCTGCAGATAGTAACAAATGCAAATGTTACTGAAGTTAATTGAGAACTTTTAGGGATATAGTGTGGACAAAAAGACTAACAGGTGGACAGACAGCCATGAGTGTATACATATACCTCTTCTTACTTTGTTAGCAAAGGTAAAAGCATAATGCTTATTTGATAAACAAATCTCATACAATACAGTCATTTGGAAATGATACGCAGGTGTGTCTCCCTGAAACTGTGCCTAGAATTGGGTTACTTATCAGAAAGATCCAAGCTCATCCATCTCATTAAAAACATAACATTAAATTAAACTAGATATTGTTTCCACAGGAAAATAGAGCAAAAACACATCTAGAAACATCTAGATTCACAAAAATCTAAATGTTATCAATTAACCCATCCACATAAGGCCCCCAAAAAGGTCAAAAAAGCATTTTTTCCAAAAATGAAAAAAACGATTTTAGAAGGGTCTAGTGGAGTACTGATGCCAATTTTCAAGTTTGTTGACAAAACAATATGGCTAGGATAGCTGGAACACGTAAACACACACATATATAAAAAAAGATCCTGCACCACTTTTGGTGGCTATGGTTGTTCAATGAAATTACTGACAAATAATAAATGTCTATTGTCTGTTCTACTCTGTTTATCAGTGGCATATTGTGTTTTGTATCTTGGGTGTGCTCTGTGCCGCAGATGCACAAAAACGTAAAAATATCTTAGTCTGTGAAAATCAACAGACAGTTATAGCCTTTTTGGTACAATGTAAGGACAGTGGTCCCAATAGTAAATCGTAAAGTTTCACAGCCTAGCTCATTAGATAAGACAAAGAGCAAAATAATTTAAAAAATCAGGGAATTAATTGAAAAAAATTTATTAATCCTCCAATTTCTACCATCAGGACCACAATTCCTACATTGTGTCAAAGAGGCTTCAACTGTATATTGCTTTTTATAGACACTTTTGTGCATCTGTAACACACAGCACATCCAAGATTCAAGGTACCATATGCCACTGGTATCCACACATTTTATATTCTTCATTAAGGGTATGTTAACACTGCTGGACAAGACAAACAGGTATAAAGGAACAAAAGGTTTGAGAAATCCCAAATTAGAGTAATTTAGAACTTCCCAAGAGACAGACCTGTGAATTGAGAACCATGCAATGTGCACTTGAAAGAATTATGCTCAACCTCCCATGGAGAGACCACAAGATAGCACAATACATCCAGAAGAAAACAGGAGTCAGGGACATCATAGAATCCATTGAAAAAACTCAAATGGCAATGGGCTGGCCATGTTGCAAAAATGGAAGACAACCGATGGACATCACAACTCATGATATAGATCCCCAGAGATCACATGTGCAACCGAGGCCAACAGAGTACTAGATAGAGAAATGAAGTAGACAAATTCAGAAAGTACTGGCTCCGCAACGCCCACGATAGAGAAGCGTGACGAATCCTGGGGAAGGTTTATTTCCAATGACAGACATTAAGTGTCTGATGATGATGATGATATGCACAAAAAATTCCTAGTTTTTATCACTTTTAGATCCAATGTATTCAACATTCATCCCTTAAAACAAATAGACGAGTGGGATACCTTTACAAAAGGGCATCATGTAGACATTTTGATATTGGCCATTTTAAATCGCTAAAAATGGCTAGATTTTTAAAATGACTGAATTTAATTGCCAGGTAACTGTAGATTTAATTTCCTCTGTATTAATATTAATTTGAAAAGACTAATTAAAATATCTAAGGGTCACATTTATAATGCACATACATAAATTTTTTGAACCTATTTGATTTAAATGAATCATTCTAATTCACTGATTCTTTGAATTTCTTCAATACACAGATTCTTACAATGATTCTTCAATTTTCATCAGAACTTTTTCCGTCATATCTCGAGGAATTTATGGTGCAGAGACTAGTAAAAAGCAACTTATCATTATATTTCAAATTCCTTTTTTAAACATATTGGGGGTGATCAATTAAAAATTGGGAAAAGGAGTGATCAATGAATGAGTTATTTCTCGCCAATTTTTGGATCACTATTGATAGATCACTAAAAAGTCGTATTGGATGTCTTCTTTCTTGGGGAACGAATAGCGATGGATGGATGAGAAACGATGAAAGTGATGATGTTTGAGAGACAAAGAGATTTGGTCCTCGTCATTATTTGACTGTAGCGCATGTGCGGCCCTGTAGATGTGGAGGGGGTGCTTTACAAAGAGAATGGAATGTGTGCCAAGTATGAAGTGGGACACTCATTGATGAAACAAAGTGGAATGAACACATACAAGTATTATGGACAAGAGACGTACGTTTAATACAAGAATGAAGATGAGGTACATGTAAGGATAACATGAATACGATTGATCATGACAAGTAATGTTAGAAGAAGAGATGGCGAAAAGTTGGAGCTTCCTTGTCTTGCTAGTACTGGCGTCGGTGTCGAAGTGGAGTTTGTCTGAACTGCTTGGATTCTGTATGGTTGAACCGCTCCAAGATAATACATGGAAACCGGGTTCAGTGTGCGAGCCTTACTGCCTAGTAAGTGAGTTAACTTGGAGGCTATTCTCTGACACTGTTAGACTCTCGACGAACAGACTATGAAAGACATAGAACATGGAGTTTTATCCATGTGTGTTTTCCGAAGTGAGGATGGTGATTAAGCTCAGATCAGGCAGTGGGTCGGCGAAATGATAACGATTTTAGGGAGAAAGAATGAGAGTGATTGGCCACAAAGGCTGGAGCCAGAGGCATGACCAGCAAGGGGTCCTGGTGCCAATGAGCATTGGACCAGGGAGAAAGAAAGAGAGAAAATGGCTGACCGTAAAGGCTGGGGCCAGAAGCGTAGCCAGCTAGGGAACTGGCGCTAATGAGCATTGGACCAGGTGCGTCCAGGGGTTTTATAGGGGTTGTCGGAGGAAGTGACGTTTTGGATATCTAGCTAAAAGAGGAATTTTGTACTAAAACTAACTGAAAGTATAGGGGGCACAACAGTCCAAATTGACAAAAAACAGGTATGAATGCTGCTGGACGCAAAAAAGTAACCAAATTTAGCATAAACTTACATTGTAAGTTGAAGCCTGCCACTAAAAACGTATTTTGAAGTTATTTTTTTAAAAAAAACAGGTTTTTCTAGGCATAATGAGGAGTAGATATGTAGTTTTTCAGGCCTCTAGCTCCATTGATGTAGCCAGTATGCATGGCCCATACATAGCCAGCCAAAATCATTAAGAATCCTATGTTGACAGTTCTGGTTAATGATTTCTAATTGAAGTGAATCATAATTTTTACCTCTGCCAACAGATTTGGATGACATCTATGTATTCACTCTTGTCTGTCTGTCCTGTTGCCCATATTTCCTTCTGTTTGTCTGCTAAATATCTCTGAAACTTCTAAACAAATTTCAACAAACTTTTGTGGAATCCTGGGCCAACTTTTGATCCAACTTTTGATTAGATTCAGAATATGTTTTTGATGGAGGGATATTTTTATTATTCTAGAGGAAAAGAGGTTAAAAACGTGCAGTTAAAGAGATAAGCAAAAAGTAGTGGTTACCTAGTTAAGTTAATTGAATTATTAGACTCCAATAACTACTAACTATTTAACCAACTACTATTGAATTGTAATCTTACTATTTGGTAAGTGTAAGATCAGTACTAGTATTTATTACAGAAAAGGTAATTCTTTAAGACTGACTGCTAATGATGGTAGAAGTCCATTCAGGAAAAAGAAGAAAGGGTTAACTTTTCAGGAGAGAATAAAGATTAGACCCTTTATTTCTGTAGTAGCTGTAGATACAATAATAGGAAAGCAGCTAATCAGTTGGTGATGTCAAATCAAAATACAGAATGCAAGTTGTGATGCATTGTGAAGGATGCATATAAAATGTGCATGTAATGAATAAAGATAAAGAACATGATTTAGAATAACAAAGATGCATTTATTAAATGTGTATAAAATATAATGATTCAATTGGAATTCTCATTAGAAGGAGTAAGAAGAGAATGTGTTTCAAAGGTTGTTTTACAACTTGTTAGAATAATGTTGTTATTAGTTCAATGTAGAGACATAAGTATCTAGTTTTCATATAAATAGTCATGTGCATATGCAGGAAGTAGAGAAACTAGTGTTCAAATGTTAGTGTGTGTATGAATGTGTATGTATATAATATGAAATGGTTGTTGCACTAAGTGGTTGGAGCCGCCTTCATGCAAAGCACAGAATAAAAACTGGACGAGGATTGAATGAGGGTAAAAGTACAGGCATGAGATACAAAATTCATTTTCTTCAAAGTTGGTCTAAATCAAAATTTTGATACTATTCATCTGAAAAGAAAGTTACCTTTTTCCAGACTTTGTGTCTTGAATAAGGCTATTTTTAGAACAAATACCTAAATGTACTTGTTGCTGTAAATAAGGGGTTTAGCTTGGGGCTTCCTCTAAAGAGTGTTAATAATTTGAAAAAATTGAAAATATTGTTGTATTAGAAAACTGCTAGGTTCAATTGTAAACATCAGCAAGCTTGGAATATTGGATGTAAGGAATTAGGTTTAGGGTGTAAAATCAGCTTCTTTTTAGCTATAAAGTCCTCATAGCTGAATGGAATTGGTCAAATGCACTTTGGACGAGATAGGAACCTTGGATAAAACAAACCTGGCTGCTGCAGACACTAACCCAATATCTGTCATTGCAATTGTATGGGTTACTCATTAAAATTTCTGTATTATTGTGATTGATGGCATCGCAGTTCTATCTATGAGTCAGGGCTTTTATATTACAATGGATCACTTGTAATGGATAACTTGCAATGGACAAGGACTTTTATCTTTCAATAGATAACTATTAAAGTGGTTCTCAATCGGGAATAGATGTTTCCCTAAAGGTGGAATTGTGGTAGTCCAAGGGGAGAATGAAGCTAATAGGTAAAAATAAAAGTCACAGTGAATGTTTTAGGCTTAAGGGTAGTGTGGATGTATGATGCAAGATGAAGGTGACCAAAGATCTGAATTCTCCTTACCTGTGTCGCACAATTTTAAGATTAAACTGATTCTTATTATAAAGCTGTCTAATTGAACATAAAAATAAATAATTATGTGAAATCATTCTCAGTTGAAACTTACTTGAATGGAAGGGGAGAAAAACTAATGGATTATTATACTTGCTCCCTTTTGCAATTGAAGGCTTAATAAAGCAAACTTTTCGGCCACTTGATTCATGATTTCGAGATCTTCATATCTGTTTTCAATTGTCCTCCTTGAAGTTGTCTTGGAAACCAACAAAGCACTCATTTCCATGCAAGTCTTTCTCTGAGAGTTTATTGAATGCGCCTTCCTCCTCCCATACAACAAAAAAGGAAAACAAATGTCAAACATTAAGAGCAACATCATATAAGAATCTTCAATAATCCTATTGATTTACTTCTGCTAACAAAGTTGGGAGAGATGTATGCATTCACCTGCATTTGTGTTTAATTCTGCCTGTCTGTCTGTGTGTCTACAGGAACTACACAATACGGATGCCTGACCACATCTTTGAGATCAATGTTTAGATTGCCAACTCACTGGATACTCCACAGCTGTGGCTTAATCTAATGTTCCTCCCACACACACAAATATATACTTACTCACTCACACACATACGTACTCACACACATACATATACAAACTCACATGCTCCCACAAACTCACATTCAGTCACCTACTCTTCCTATTCCCCTTGCTCTCTCTCTCTCTCTCTCTCTATATATATATATATATATATATATATATAGTATTCCTCTTTTCTCTTTCTTTCCCTTTATGTCCATCCGTTCATCCATCTGTTTGTCTGCCCATCCACTTGGTTTGTTTTCCCATGCTTTGTCTCTTTGAGTTCTTGATAAATTTCCATAAAATATTTTGGAAAGATTGGCCAAATAAATAAAACTCAAAAATGCTTCCTTCGTCTTTCTATTGTTTAACGTGACTGGGACTGAAAGAGAGATAAACCAACCTATCAACCAGAAAGTGTCTAATAGAGATGTGTGGACACATCTAAAAAGTTGTAACCCCTTACATTATAATCTGATGACACTGTTGCGGATAGGGACCACTGATAGAAGAAGCAAATTTCTAATAAAACATATTACAAGTACCTTGAAATCGGTAAAACCACTTTTGTCACGCATTTAACTATAACAGAAACCAATGATATCTTTTGGTGAAACAACTGGCAATACTACTGTAGAGTGAATGGAAAGTTCTTTGACAAAACTAAGGCTGGCTTTAAACCAATTGGACTAATTTCTCCCAAAAGAGCCTCACTCTGAAAGGGTTCTCATACTAAGGTAATTTACTCAGGTCTTATCAAAAGCCCAAAACATCATATTGAAACATAAACCTGAAAGAACATTGCAGCTTTTACAGAGAAAAGCAACAATTCTGTTTGATTGCCTGTAGGCTTTATTGTATGTTACGCCAAATCAACAAAATTGCCTAATTAGTGAAATTTACTTATTTTTTATAGAAAAAGTTTGACTTAACTTTCATAACATCAACTTTTGATAGTAAAAAAAATAGTTGTTTTATACCTTTCTTTTGAGTAAATAAACTTTTGATCAAATTACAACTATGTATCTTTTGAATTTTTTTAGAAAAAAAACAAACTTTGCTCATCAGGCAATTTTTGGAAAATTGAATCTTGTTCTATATTTTTATTCATTACATGAACATTTTATATGCATCCTTCACAATGCATCATAACTTGCATCTAGTCTCTTGATTTGACATTATTAACTGATCAGCTGTTTTCCTATTTTTGTGCCTACAGCTGTTAGGAAAAGAAAGGGTCTAATCTTTCTTCTCTCTTTCCTTTAAAGTTAACCCTTTCTTCCTTCTTCTGAATGAACTACTACCATCATCAGCAGTCAGTCTTCAAGAATTACCTTTTCCTCATACCAAATAGTAAGATTACAATACAATAGTAGTTGGTTAAGTAGTTAGGTACAGCAATTTAAAAGTTACTATCATGAAGATGTGCAAATTCGAATTTCTTATGCTGAAAGACTTGTTTAATCTTCTATTTATAAATCATTATTTTTAAATTAATTTTTTTATAAATACATTCAGGGATTCAGTGCATTAGGAGCACAACAGTGTATTGCACTGGCTTCTCTGTGAAAAAGCATAAGTCAAAATATTATATTTTCTCACTATTTATATCTGAAAGCCATATAAAGATGATTAACATTGAATGATAAAGAAACCTTTCAGCAAACAATGATTTTTACTAAAAAATGACAATTGAACTAACAAATACTGTCAGGATATGCAGGTCACAAAATAATTGACTAAACATGTGGTAATCAAAAGTTCTATTTGTACATAAGGAGTTAATAGTGTAAAAATGGGCAATTTATTTTTACTTATTTATTTACTTTTGAGGCATGTGAAAAGCTTATTAAGCTCCCTTGATATGGATGAACATATTCTTTAGACAACAGTGGTTTGATAAGCAAACATAAACTATGGTGCATATTTTGATTCCATTATCTGAAGATAAATCTTTACAGGGTCTATCTAGAGTAGTAGATAATAACATATATAATTAACATGATTCAAGTACTTATGTATGGGAATGGCCCAAGGTATTGGTAACATGGGTAGTCACTGGGGAGCTAATGCTAGTACGTATTTATCAAGTGTCTGCAACAGTAATTCAAATGGGAAAATGGCAAAATGAATTAATCAAGCAGAATAAAAAGTCAAAATAAGAAAATTCCCTGATATGAAGTCAGATTTTTCAGGAATATCTGACATTTAAATACAATATTAGAGAGTTACATATGATGAATTCTTAACTTTGTCAGCCAGCATTTGAACGTCAAGATGAGTCCAAGCTACTCACAACAATACATTATCTTGTATCTCAGTCACAACAGAATATTTTATGCTACTTGATGAACTTTCAATGATATATCAATTGAGCCGACCTATCAAAAACACCTTTTTTTTCAATTCCACATGTCAAACAAACATTTCCTAAGCATATAAAAGAATTTGTAGGACGATAAACTCTGATGCATTCTTGTCAGTCAAACTTTATTGGCAGAATAATCAGTTCATACACATCGTTTTTCCAAATGTACCAACTAAATGTATCAACTTGTGTGTACTAATTTCATTTCTTTCTTTCCAACTGATGAAAATCTCTTGTTCTTCTTTGGGTTCCTTTCAAAGACACTTAGCATTTGTCACTTAGTACCCTTTTTGCTAGCTGCTACTATGATGAGAGGAGAGCTAAAATAGCAATGCCAAAACCTTCTATCACACACTTTTGTAACCCCTTATATTACTATCTGATGACCCCAACGCTGACTTTCATGAGAAAATATTGCAAGTGCCACAAAATTGGTAAAACTATTTTTGCCAGACAAGAACCAGTTATGTCTTCTACGCCCCCCCCCCACTGGGCTAATCTACTCTAGTCCTGTCAATTACACACAACAACACATTGCATTACCAAACACCACATTGAAGATTTTATGGGGAATAGCAATAGTTTTAATTTTCGCCTTAATTTTTTAAAAGTCTGTTTTTCAGTTTATTAGGATTTTGGCTTTCATGCATGCAATTTTATATCAAAATGAGTTTAGATCACACTGGGGGAAGTTCCAGTGGGGGTCAGGACCTCATTCTGGCAAAGCACAATTAAAAAATTGTTTTTAGATATGTAGATCTAGATTCTCCAGAATCTAGATGTTTCTAGATGTTTTTTTTACTCTATTTGACATTTTCCAATGGAAAACACTAGTGATATCATAATTAGAATTTATTCCAACCATATTTATTCTTTGATGGAATTTTTTTTACATGACTTCAAATTTTGATGTTATGGTTGTACAGTTATTGACTGCGATGGCGAGTTTTGATTATATTTTATCTTCCTTCATCATTTCGAAATTTCACTTTTTGAAAAAAATCTCATTTTGCCATCCCAGGTGTTTATATAAGTTATTTAGAAAATCAACATAAAAGTGTCAAAAGAAAGGAAATTAATTTCATCATTAGCGAATAAAATTTTTTTCTTATTGCATGAAAACTGTTAAATAGAAGATAAATCTAAACAATTAGCAATTATCTGAAATTCTCAATAAACGATCTCCCAATTCCAAATCATTTTTTAGATGAAAAATGAAATAGCATTAAAAATCGATCATAATAGTTAAAGGGAAATAACTTCTAGTCTTATAGACATCTTGTGTCAAGAACCTAATATGATCAGAGTTCCACTTTTGCTGTTGAGAATCCATCAACAGATGGAGCTGTACAAGTCAAAGACTTAGAACCTTATGATATTTTAAAAGCAGGTCTTGTTAGTCACTCAATAGAAACCATCATGTGACCAGTGTGATTGGCAATATGCCGTGTTCATGGTCATCTATTAAAAAATTGGAAAGGAACATTATCAATGAATAAATTAATCCTCTCACCTTTTGTTTGGCAGTGATCACTAAAATGTCTGAATATTTAAAAAAAAAAAACGGGAAAAAAATGCTTGACACATACTAAGGGACTCATTTAGCATAAATTTTATTGCAAATTGACCCCCCCAACTCTCCCCACAAAACCCAAGGAAGGAGACAAAAACATTTTTTTCTAGACAAAATGAAGAGTAAATGTTTAAATTTTCAGCCCTCTAGCTCCATTGGTGTGACCTGTACGTATGATATATACATAGCCAGCCAACTCGCCAGCCAGACCATCTTGAAAACTGAAGGAACCCATGTTGACAGTTATGGTTAACAGTTTCTAACAGGCAAATATTGTTAAAGGATTTGTTTAATTCTCTATGATCTGATTCTTTAAATTTTCAATTTTTTTTGTAATATCCATAACTCGCATAAATGAATCACTATAGACCACATTCATACAAGAGCTAATTATCCTAAAAATTATTAAAAATTATCTAAAAAATTATCTGAAAAAACTATCTAAAAACTATCTAAAAAAAGTAGATCTTTTGTTTAAAATAATCCACAAGAGAATAGACCTGAGCATTGTTAGTCCGAAATGATCATAGAGACCCGAAAAGGATGAGCAAAGAGAGGAGAATTTGTAACCTTCTTCAGGCCATTTGTGGAGCTACAGGGATTTAATATTTCTTCATTTATATTTGAATGTCATACAAAGACAAAACAAGTGGTACTTGAAGGTACTGTTAGTACATAAAGGATTAATAATATAAAAATGTGAGATGAATTTCCCTCTCAACTTTTGAGGCACATGAAAAGCCTTTTAAGCTCACACAGAAGGCCTCTGAGAAGCACCTGGTGCATCAGATCAGCAGGTCCTGGAGGGTACAAGGAGGGCTCGAGAGTTTCTTGATTAGAGCCATGTATTGAACCTTTCAAGTTGATTCAATATATTCATTGATAAAATGGGTAGAATCTATCGTTTATCAGCTAGTGAATATAACATGGAGTGCTTAAAAGGTTACAACAGATGAAAATTGGATGACTAAAGGATGAGGGTGTTTGAGCATCGTGTAGGGAGGGAGGGATGAAAACAGCTTTGCACTATATTACAAAATTTCTCTCAGGGACCCTGCTCACGTAGTACAGATGACTGTATTCTCAGACATAGACCGGTCTGGTTAGTCACTCAACTGAAGCAATCATGTTACCAACCTTTTTTGGTAATATGCCTTGTTGGGGGTGGTCAATTAAATCATTGGAAAAAGAGGTAATCAATGAATAAGTTATATCTCTCACCTTTTGTTTGGCAGTGATCACTAAACATGTCTCAATTTTTTTTAAAACAAGCTGACATAAACAAAGGGATCATTCTTGCATAAAGTCGCATTGCAATAATCATCCCGACGCTTACTCTGAAAATGTTCTTAAGTGGAGAATTTTTTTTTTTTTCAAATTTTGATTGACATGATAAAGAATAAATGTTTATCCATATAGCTTCATACATATATACATTCATAGTCAGCCAGCCAGACTAACTTGAAAACTGAAGGAACCTATGTTGACAGTTTTGGAGTCAGTTTTGATTGACGGTCTCTAACAATAGTTGTTTGATAAGATACCATAAACTTTGGCGCATATTTTAATTCCATTATCTTGAGATAAATTTTTATGAGACCTGCCCAAAGTGATGGATAATATTGCTTATAATTAACACAGCTGAAGTATCTCTGTAGTCATTTTGCATCTACAGCAAGGTGACTTTGCTGATAAATGAATTAATTGAATTACACTGTCTGATATAAGACTTGTGCAATAAATTAGACACACCACTCAAAAATCAGGGTCCGTGATCTCAATCTTGTGAAAAATTCCAATTGTTCTCAGAGATTCAGCAGAGGGAGTGTATGTGTAGGGGTATAAGAAGCCCCTGGCCCCCCAATAGAGGAGATCTTCCAAAAGCTTTATAAATTATAGTTCCCCTACTGCATTTCTACTGACAATATACAATAACAAGGATATATTTGTACATGAATCGCATAAATAATTATTCAGGCTTTGAGAGTTTTTTTTCTCCAATTGAGTGATATCTACTTATTGCAAACTTTCCTTTTTCATCAAATTTCAAATGTTGGGGGACCCTCAAAGAGCCAAGCCCCTGGGCTTCCAACTCTCTAGCTATGTTTAGCTGTGCCACTGCCTGTTAATATGTCTAGTTGATAATACAATTAAATTTTCTGCCTCTGGTATAATGCCTACATTCAATACTACTGGTATCCATTCTGCTGAAGTCCCATTTCATTCATGCCTTAAAAAAAAATCCTTCAACTCATACCAACAAGTTTGTCATACTGAAGAAGCTGAACATCAAGCAAAACACTGTTTTACCACGTGTGGACAACCAATTCATCAACCCCTTGTTGATCAAACCATGCTAAACATCAATCGTAAAAGCAGAACTTGGACTTATGCGGAAACTTGTAATCATTTGACTGTTAAAAAATCAATGGTCCTCATCGTTACATATAGTCCCCTCCATAAAAATAAATGGAGAATGGATGCCAAGTGGTGATTATGAGTCTTCAAATTTTGTTTCTGGGCCAAAGAGGTACCCAATATCTGCATCTACATAACTATGTCTTTGTCTGACACTTATATTTTCCATGGATTGACCTTATCGAAGCACTAGCAGAAGCCCCGGCTTTGCCTAAGTTTTTGTATTCTGCCCATGATGTCAGTTTTTTATGTCCCTCAGAAAGAAATGAAATTAGTACACACAAGTGCTACAATAGCAAGGCAGTGGGCTATTGAGCATTCATCCCAAACGGATAATTGATGACTCTATAGAAATTAATTTTTTACTTTTCAGGCACAAACACTAAATTGTGATAAAAAGGCAAATAAATATACATCTTTTTTTTTCAAATTATGCAAATATATGCAGTGACATCTTAGGATCATCTTCTGATAACCAAATCTTTGTTGGCAGCTGGGCAAAGATGTTTGACAGCATTCTTCTATTGACTGAAGTTTAAAAAATGATTACTGTCTGTCTGTAAGGGAGACAAATACTCTATTTAGCTGAGAGCAGCACTTAGGATGTCCTTGAGTAAGTACCTGAGTATATATCTACTTATTACCTCTTCCTCAATAATGAGCAAATCATCATTAGAAGAGCAAAGGCCAGTCCAGGCCTGAACTAATACATACATACATACATACATCTTAAAATGTGCTATTATATTGTTACAACATTCCTTAAAATATGCAAATGTATACACGAACAAACCTTACATCATGCTAAACTCCAGTAACAATAACATAATCTTCAAATAGTAGTGACTTGGAAGAAAATATACAGGGGGTGAAGGATGCAAATTTTCAAATCAGTAGGGGACATTTTTGGGGGGTAGAGTTTTATCATACCCAAAGTGAAAATACTATCAAAATTGATGGTTTGACTCAATTTTTTTTAATATGGGCTAAAAATGGCCAAAAAAATCATAAAGATTGTCAGAAATTTGGTCAATTTCACCAAGACTATACATAATTTGCTTAGTTCACTAACCATCGCCTTGATTAGAGGTATATTATAATTTTGAGTATTTAAGGACAAGGTTTCTCCACTAAAGATCTTTAATTTGATGTTTTCCCAAGATCTTTTCATTTGCAAGCCTATTCTGCGATTAGGGACCAAATCAGGTTTTCAAGTTCTCAAATTCCATAAATAGGAACACTAGTTCTAAAAAAGGGTTTTATGCACGATGATCCCAGAAAAGGATGAATTTTATTGATTTTACAAATTTGATCATGGTACACTGAAATAACTACAATACGAAGATGTTGTAGTTGCACAATGCCACCCTTAAATAATAAAGTAAAAAGGGGAAAATTAACTCTTTAAATCTCAAAATAGATTTTCCATTCAGACCATTCCTAAACTTTAAAAAAAAAGGTAAACAGAATTTATTTCTCCATCGATATATCTTAAAAATGTATAAAATTCAATGAATGCCCCGATTTTATAAGTAAAATAGAATACTATTTTATTTTAAAATATTAAGAAAAAAGTATGGCCTAAATTGACAACACTAGCTTTTTTAAAAAGTATTTGGTTATGAACCAGTTGGCTCAGCTGTATTTAAATTCTAACGCATTTCGAATTTGTTATAGCAGTATTTTTATTGAATTCTCTTTTTATGGCGGGTGCTGACATTATTGCCATAAGAGGCCAAATCTTTTCGAAGGGAACACTCTCGGTCTACACCGCCTAGAGCTTCTCTATGCATCCATAACAACGCGAAACGATCAACCAATGAAAATGTTTGTTTCTCTAACCGAAGTGTTTGAACAGAACGGACAGACGATTTAAAAAGAGTTTTTCAACGTCAAAAGAATTGGATTCGTTGGATAAAAAGTGATTCTAAAAAGAGGTAAACTATTTGCAATTACAGGTAGATAATGTCTTGGAACAATGGACATTAATTATCAATGATGTCGATTGAAAATAGCTCATTTGTTTTTACCGGTCATAACATTTATCTTCTCGTCTTTTTCAACTGTTTTTGACAGACAGGTATGGACATGCCTAGTTATTGTTGTCTCCTTCTTGGGTGTTTTTTTTTTGTTTTTTTTTTTTGGAAATTGTTATTTTTTCCGTTTTAAAATAGCCTCTGTTCCTGGGTTATAGGGTTAGTTCGTCATCACATCGACGTATATTAGTCTGCTGCTGAAGTGGCGGTCATTTTGAAACGGGAAAGGTAACGAATCCTTTTTTTCAATCTTGTTTTTAATTTCACAAATATTGCAGAAAAAAGTATGCAAATGTAGGTTATGAACAATGTACGCAAAATTCTCCCGATTGGAATTCAGCTGATGTGACCTGTAGACAAATGATGCGATCCGTCGGAAATTTATGAAGTGACTCTTGTCAAAACAATTATTCAAAAATTTAATTGGTCAAGATGATTTAGTTTAATATACGAAAAACAATAAATTGAAAATGCTATTTCTCTAGTTTTTATTCAAATCAGTATGTATTTACTTCTATTTTTCTTCCAATAATTATCTTATTTCTTTTGATTTGTGCGGCGTTTTTACAATCGAGTGAGCGAGGTTGTTAAACTATTCAATCGGGACCACCTTAACCTACATTGTATCCACTATTGAAAAAAATGGTATACCCGACTTGGCAATCAAAAATCACAGCATATGGCAGAGATATTCATTTTGTCAAGTCCTCCACCTCTTTAGTCTAACCATCTGTGAAAATGAAATGAATTAGTTGAACGAAAACATTTCAGTTGTCAATGAACGGAATACCAGCTCACGCGCACATCACTGCTATCGTTACAGACAAAAAATAACTACACGCAGTGTATTCGTACATTTAGTGGTAGTATTTTAAAGCCACGAAAAAAAAACTTGATGTCAATAGAAAATGACGATAATATGAACAACTGTTGTGTCAAGAAAACAATAAATGGCGTGGCTGTGGGACCATAGACTGTGGTGCCTATGTGCGGACTCCCCCTCCTGCCAGAGCAATGGATTTTTAAGGAGGGGCCAGTTTGCCCAGGGCCAACAACACTCTCTAAACCAAGGTTTACCATCCTATGGTCCCACAAGGTGGCGTGGATAGGAGCTGGATTCTAAGGTCATAGATTTGATTGGAGTGTCCTTCTCCTGGCAGATGTATGCTTGCTGTAGGGGACTGCTATCCCTTTGCGGGAGTATTCTGACAGTGGCACTTGCCTTTGGTTGGACCACAGGGCTTGAACACTCCACAGTTGGTAGATGTTGACCTGACTATGGAGTTCTAACATCCCTTTGCTGGAGAATTGAGACAGTACAACTGTCTGCAATAATAATATGATTGTTTGTGATTTCTAGACACAGATGCACCAGACAGCTACCTGTAGCTTTAAGCAGAGGTCCCAGATACTCTTACGAAGCAGATGTGCATTAACTTTAGAGATCTGCTACCCCTCAGAGAATCGACATGACAGTGTAGCCAGCTGGGTGCCCAAGTCAATGCCCTGGGATAAAATTTTTAAATAAAAATCCTTGCCTTCTTGAGTTTTAACTTGAAATAATCAGTTAACAGTCAGATATATAATCTTCCTTCATAAGCCTAGTGTTTCAGAGAGATTGAGATTCTCATATATAACAGCTTGCAGGCAAATATTATCAGCAAAAGTAGAAGAATAGTTTCTATTTTACCTGTCTTCTGAAAGCTAGGCTTTACTAAACTTTGGTTCCGGACATTGACTTGGCTTTTCAGACAGTTTTTTGATGACCATGTGGTACTTTTTAACTACTACCCACTACATTGTAGTTGATATCTTCCATTCTTACCTAAATCAACCCGGTATTATTCTTGTGAGGTGACCATGAGTGGGGCATGTCTAGTTTGAGGTCTCTTCCTTTTGTCAGTCATTTTCACAATGAACTATGACAGAGGAGAACAAAATGAATGTTACAGACTCTATATTAGTTCAGAGAATAAATTCATTACCTTTTTTTGTTTTATAGCAGGTAGAATATAAGTAATTAAAAAGTACAATTCAAGTACAATTTTAGGAGGAATGGACAAGTTAACATATATAGCAATTTGCAGACCAATGTTATTAACATTGGTTGCTAAAGCAGGAAATATATATATATATATATATATATATATATATTATTGTGTCATCCACAGACAGCTGTTTCGATGTATTACATTTCTTCAGTGTGGCTATAGACTTTAGCCCATCCAGTACCGTGAGGCAGAATTGAAACCCTAACATCGGACCCAGAGGTCGATATCCTACCTCTGACTGGGTGGTCAGTAAGGCTGAATTCAAGCGATATATTCATTTACGCAGAAACTCCTCATTCACCAGAATGCTCTATTCCTATGGAAGATATATATATATATGTGTGTGTGTGTGTGTGTAATATATTACATGCATGTATCCTGTATATGTAATACTTACATGAATGTATGTCATAGACAAAGATTGTTTGGGGGTGATGTCTATAGCAGTAGGACCTCAGATGGTGGGATCTGTGTGCAGAATATCCCTCAAACTTGAGCAATGGATTTTTAAGGAGAGGCCAGATTGCCTAGGGTCAACCCTGCCCTTCAGACCAAGGGTTAGTTACCTATGGACTATTGAGGAGGCACAGATAGGAGCCAGATTCCAAGAGCGTAGGTTTAACAGGAGTATCTTTCTGACAGATGCAAGCTCGCTGTGGGAGTCTGCCACCCCTTTGTGGGTGTTCTCCAACAGTAATTCTGTCCTATTCGTGTACCACAGTATGTGAACAGTCCACAGATGGTAGATGCTGAGCTGGCTATAGAGTTCTATCGTCCCTTTGGAGGAGGATCAGGGAAGTACGGCTGTCCGGGTAGTACTGCTCTCTCTTTTTTTTTTTTTTTTCATGCACAGATACGCAGGATAGTACAGTTGCCTGCAACTTTAAGTAGAGATCCCACATGCGCCAACATGGCAGATGTGCATTTGTTTATACAACTCAACATGCATTATTAATGTGGATCTTAGATAATTTTATTTGTCACCTTTGAAATTCAGACGAGTGTTAATACAGAGGGAATTAAATCTTCTGTTGCCTGGCAATCAAATCTATCCAATGTCTCCCTGCAAAGATAGTCACTAAAATTTAAGATGAGGGTAAAAAGTATTCAAGAAAATGGTTATTGTTTGGACAAGGTTTTCAAAAAAAAGGGGAGATAACTTCTATAGTCGCTGTACATGATAAAAGCATAAAACGTAATTTACGTAGACAATTAAGAATGAATAGGAGACTTCTTTTTGAGTTCATGGGCGAAATACTATGAGAAATGACAAAAAAAAAAAAAATCATCCAATAATTTCATTATATTAATTTGAATAGTATATTCATTATATTGTTACAAATACGGAAAAAATATTCAAACCCTGACACTAACCCTCAACAATATCATTTTGCAGTTAAATTTAATAAAGTATAGTTTTAAATGGTCAAGATTTCTGCTTCAATTTGTTCCATTATTTGTTGCTACCTCCCTTTTTCCCTTTTTTTTTTGTCAACATCCTCTAAACAATTATCCAAATATTGATACAATAGTAACAAAACTTCATTTGATGATTAAAATGATTAATAAAATAAATGATTAGATTATGAACTTGAAAGATTAGAGTTTTCAAAAGAGTTCTTCAATATACTTAAAAGTAATTTTGAAGATTGTTGTTCCACCATTCTTGATGAAGAGAAATCATTCTTTGATTTTGTGTCTGCTATAATGCTATTCTATCTGTGCAATTGAATGTTGCTTTTAGAAGAAAGAATATTTTAGCTTAGTTGAATTATTTTGGTAATAATAGTTTAGTCCAGTGGTTCCCAAAGTTGGGTTCTGTGGAAAAATTCTGGGATTCCACAGGATAAAGTGTCTTAGATGATGATTTTCGAAATAATAAGTCAGGCAACGTGTTGTTTATGAAATTCAATGTTTTGTATATTATGTTTTCATATCCAAGTAAATTCTCTCTCTAAAATAACTTTTGTTTCATTTAATGTCTCATTAAAATCAGGGTGGAAGGAATTTGGCCTGTAAAATATTGGTATGAGTATTGCGGTTTTTTGAGAATCGTGTAAGGGTTCCACGGCAAAATAAGTAATGGAACCACTGGTTTAGGAAATGTAACCAATAGATGATGAATAACTTTATGATCCAGTTTGCATTATGAACTCAACCCAAATTCTCATTGATGCTCTTGGTAGTGTATAGATAATTATCCAAATTGTTATCTTCCTATCCTTTCAGGTGTCGTAAGATGCTTCGAACTTTGTCCACTGTTGACCAAGGTAAGAATTTGTCACTGAATATAACTCTTTGAATTCTAATTACATATTAGTTTACCAGTGTACCAATGCTGTCAAACATGATCGCGTATATTAGATATGTGAATACAAATTATATTTTATATATGTTATTATTAGCTAGAAATTATGCAAGGGAAGCAACTCTTCTATGGCATTATGTAGATTACGTCTCTTTAGTAACAATGATATTTAATTGATTTAGGGTGTTACAGACAAAAGATAAATATACAAATACACATACAAATGCCTAAATAATTTTGCGATTGCACTGATGCTTAGATTATAAATGGGTCTGTTGTTAAATCAGAAAAGAAGTCGTCACAGAAATCAAATAAATTGTGTACTTTTTCTTGCAAATAAGGGTGTGATAGTTTTTTAAGGGAAGCTACTTTTGCCAAGCATGTAATATAGAGTTGGATGAATAGGCAGGCATTAATGCATCCTCCCAATAGTCACTTATGGAGCTGAAACATGGAACTTAACCAAGAAACAGACCCATAAGCTGAGAACCATGCAACGTGCACATGAAAGAATAATGCTGGGCCTCACATGGAGAGACCACAAAACAGCACAACACATCCGGGAAAAGACAAGAGTTAGAGACATCATAGAATCCATAAAAAATCTCAAATGGCGGTGGGCTGGCCATGTTGCAAGAATGGCTGACAATCGATGGACATCACGACTCACAACATGGATTCCCCGAGACCATATGCACAACCGAGGCCGGCAGAATATTAGATGGAGAGATGAGCTAGACAAGTTCAGGAAGTACTGGCTCCGTGACGCCCATGATAGAGAAGTGTGGCAAATCCTGGGGAAGGTCTATGTCCAACGACGGACGCTAAAAGACTGATGATGATGATGACTTTTGCCAAGAATATAAAAGTTATTTCCCTTGGGGTGTCATAGACAGAAAATAAATAAGTATATACACATGTTATATTATTATAGTAGATTTTCTCATTCCTGCAGTTTAATAAATTGTTCCCAAAGTCATTCAGTATATCTGGAATATTTCTTTTCCTATGTTAATTTACATCTTTTCCTATTGAACAAATGAAAACAAACTTGGCTGCAACTTGAATCAAACTCCTTTGTTTCATCGAAATCTAAAAGGTGAACAAAACAGAATTCACTTCTCCATACAAGATTCTTCCAAAACTGTGTGTCCCATTCCAACTCTTTTATCAGTAGCTCCTGCAATTTGCAAAATTTGTCAAAACAAGTTGACCTGAGTTGGGCTCTGGAAATGGGAGTGAATTCATCATCAGTTTTTGCATAAATCACTGTTATTTGTACATGACGTCACTGGTCATTGTCATCCATCATTGTTGTTACATATGAAGATAAAGTAAAAACTCAATACTTTGACAAAAAATAACATATTTGTATTTATTGTTCATTAACAAGAAAAAAAAAGCCGTAATAGGCTCCAAGTAGCCAAACATGGATGAGTTTGAAACAGTTTTTGGAAATAAACTGTATCATAAAATCTATCCCTCATTTACAATGAATATCATTTTTGATGGTCAAAAATATTTTGATGCAAAATCATGAAAAACAGAATGTGATATATGATCAATTCTTTTATAAATATGACACAGAAATTGCTCAATAAAGACATCATGTTAAAATCTTATGCCGTTGTTGTCTGATTTCAATTAGTTACTGACTACACACAGTAACAATGCTCACGTGTTCTTCAAACTTCAACTGCTTGTGGAACCCTTTGACAATAATTAAATTTTTTAAGGAATTCTTCCAAAAAACAAGTTTCTCTTCTACATGCTTACATACGTATCCATTGGATTCTTGCCTTGTTTATAAAATTATCCAAATGTGTTTAAACCTAAATTCACGTTTTACCCAGAAATTCTTTAAGCAGGAAATTTGAGAAGACAAAATGTTGTCAATTTTTCCTTACATAAAAAGTACTGTTTGTGTTAAAGAAATAAATACATATAAAAGCTGTGAAGGAATCGTTTATGTAATGAAAAATTATTGAGTATATTGCAAAAATGTCACTTTGTTTTGCCAAACGCCAAGAAATATTGCATAGTACCCAGGGAGACAATTTGAAAACTGCTGGTCTATACTTTTGGCATATTTTGTTGCCCTTCATCTTATTTTGAACTGTTAGAGGGTTCCCTTCTTTGATCAAAATAATCAAGATTCTATGATTCACCAAATGTCTGTCTGTCCTATCTTTAACTCAAGGATAGCTGGAGCTATAGCCACCAAATTTTCTGTTGTCACTAATAGGACCCCTGAACATGTTTTTAGCATATTGGTTTTTGAGAATTCTCCCCAAATTGTACATTTAATTTTCCATTTTAATGGGTTAATATTGTGAGGAATGAGTACTGTGCAATGCTCTCTTTCTGAAAGTCATGTAAATGTTTTAATCAAAGATATTTGAGTGGAACAGCCTTGTTAACTTTCATATTCTGATTCTAAATAAAATTCCATTTCTTTTGATGTATGATTTGTTTGATTAGCAATTGAGTTGCTGATCTTCAATTTTTGCTTCTTATCTTGTGGACCTCCAGGGTAACTTAAATCTCAGATAAATCTAAAACTAAAACAATTATAACTGGTACAGGTTTTTCTTTCTTTCTTTCTTTCTTTCTTTTTTTTCATTGCTCAGAAAAAAAATTCACGATACCAAAAAAGATGGAAAAAATCTTATGATAGTGAAATCATTTACTCTAAATCCATTATGTGTATAAATGTAATAACTTTTCAAAGGGAATTTTGATAGAAAATATTAGAATGTGCATATGTGAACTGTCTCAAAGATTTTAGAAGGTGAAGGCAAGAAAAAAAAGAGTTAAGGTATGCTTGGCTGCCAGCCCCAGTGAGGATAGCAATCCAGGGAGTGGAGCAAGCCTCAACAGTTTGGTGGTTTAGGGGGTGGGGAGGGTGCTTTAAGGATAAATTGAATCCTGGTTTTTATGGGATAATTTTTTACATAGCCACACCATTTCAGACAACTTTTGAGGGTACAAACGGATAGAATGAGAATTTTGATAATATAAAGTGTGTGTGTAGAGGGAGGTCGTAAAGTCAATTTCGTAAAACAAGACGACTGTTTAATGAAAACGATTACTGCTCTTAATAAAGGGACATTACTCTGAAAATTTCTGCTCGTGTTTTCTGTCAGATTACGAGAGTTATCTTTCTTCTCTTTTTTTTTTTCTTCAATATAAATTCATTTCAAATGAACCATGAGAACTCAAAGCCTGCTATATTTTTAGATCGATATATTCAGATATTTGAAACAATATTGTGAAATCATACGTTGACCTATACAAGTTATGAAACCAATCAAACAGATTAAGATCTTGTATATACCTGTAGATCACTTTGTTCTGCTGATAACACTCCAATTATCGGAGTTTACCTTAGATCTTTTACTATAAGTCCCATGTCGAATTATTTTACATCTAACATATGAATTCATCTGAAGATAGGAATGTATGACCTTTTTTCAATTCAAATATGGTACTTGGATTTTTTGATGAATTTTTGGTTTTCAATTAAATCTTCAAAGTTCCAGTTTTATAACTTATTGAACTTCTAATTTAAAGAATGCCATCAAAAAATGACTGCAGTATTTGAGTAATTTGTGAATTGGATTGTACTTTCTTTTTTTTATCAAAAACATTATTCTGGTCTATATTTTCTTATGTTCAATTCTGCCTAAATTTCAAATTAAAAGCAAAAATAAATGAAGATTTTTGGAAGAGTCCAGGACACACAGATGGATGAATTGTATATAGTTGCCTTTTTTGTTTTCGCTTGTTTTTTTTTCTCAAATTTACATGCATTTGCGAAAAATTTCAATGGATGAGACTAATCTTCAATTACCATTTAATAGTTATCTCCCTTGACGGATGTTACAGACAGAAATATAGTCAATCATGTAGCATATAAGTAGATTTGTTTTAGGAATGAACAAACAGAATCATCAGATTGGTTGGTATGTAAATAAACATTTATGTTTGTAACATTATTACTTACATTCTTTGTATACTGACCTTAAATGCAAAGGACCCAGAATAAAAGAATGGACCCCCAGCAGCCACATTTTCAGAATATTTGCAGACATAAGCTGTGAAGATTTTCTCTCAGAGGAAAAAAAAAAGCCAGAATTTTTTTTTAAATGTGTGCTGGAATAAGATGGAAACAAGGTTGAATCTCATCAGCATAGTTTCTTCTAAGCTGTGTACATATGCAAGTAGAAAATCAATTGTGAAACCAGTGCACATAGGAAATCAGTTTGCACTCAAAAGGTTAGTTACCTAGAATAATGATGTAATTAATAATTATGCTTATACTTATAATTATAAGTACAGTAATAATATATAATTGTTAGTCTCTTTGAAAATAATCTCTTTGGTAAATGTTTCTGTTTACTAATTAGTCAGTTGATACATCACTATTTTTTAAACAGAGTAGTTTTCTAAGTATGTTACTTAGTAGAATGCAATAATACTTGTATTATATTAAAACCTACCAATATGGTTTTATCAGCCATAAGAGAATAGGCTGTGCCAAAATTATCTTGGAATAATTTTACAATTTGCACAAATTCAGGGAACATATACTTTATTCAGAGGAAAAAGAATTGCACAACATAGGATTTTTGTTCCCCCTGATGACTAAGAATTTGGGGAAACATTGCTTTTCAGTCATTTCTCCATCTCCTTAGAAAATGAACTGTGCGATTTTTTTTTAATCTTTTTTTTTTTTTTTTTATTCTTTCTGTTTCTCTGTCCATAATAATGGACTCTTTCCCTGGAGGTAACAATTTCGCTGATAAAAGTATCTCCTACCCCTTGTTTGTAACTCTAGTTACTTTTCTAAAAAAAATTATCACATAGAAATTCAAATATATCCAGGAAACTTTGACAGAGATTAACTTGTTGACTTATTGATTATGTTAATTATTATTTTTATTTGATGAGAAACTTCAATTTTCATTTTCTATATTTTAGATTTTTCATGATTTATTTTCCACCTGATTCATGACTATAGTTGTCATCACATTCTGCGTTAAATTTTTCCTTCCAAAGTTGCAATATTTTTGTATCTTGAGAGTCTTTGAAATTTTCTCTCTAAAAATTGCAACAAAGATAGTTTGTATTTTTTAACTTCTAAAAGTTCTCTCTAAATAATTTTCATTTTTTTCTCCATTTTCTCTCTATTCTTGAATTTTCAAATTTCCTTCATTTCTTCTTGGGAAGGACTGGTCCAAGTGGCAAATAGTCTTCTGGTGCAGTTACACGTTCCAGTATTTGTGGAATCATTAGACGATATCAATACCAATGTTTTTGTCACTTTATTTGAGGGTCTCTACGGTGAACCACTACCAGGTAAGTGTCAGGTTTTTGAGTTTCTCAAAGGAAGGATTTTCAATATTACAATAATTTTAACTAGTCTTCTTTCATCAATCAGGAACTGTCAAACGAATCTGCTACTACAGATTTCTCCAGTTTTTAAGCTAGTCCAGCTGGCTATGTATGGATCCTGTACGCAGACTGTACCAATGGAGCCAGAAGGATGAGATTTTCAACATTTTCTCTTCATTATGTCTAGAAAGATTTTTTTCTTCCAAATTACCCACCCCTATAGGTTTTTAGAAGGGAGTTCAATTTGCAATGTGATTTTATGCTAAACTGATTTCTTAGATTATGTCCAGCAAAGTTCATGCTTGTTTTCTGAAAATTAAGCCTTTTTTAATGATCACTGCCCAACAAAATTCAAGAGAAATGGCTCATTCATTGATCACCCTTTTTTTTCAATTCTTCAATTAGTTACCACCAACATGGCATGCTATCAAAAGACATAGGTCATATGATTGTTTGACCTGGATTGACCTCCCATTTTCATTGGGTTTTTTTTTTATCAAAAGTTCAAAAACCTCCAAAATAACAAATGAAAGTTGAAGTCTCATCTGAGATCATATTTTCCTTCTGGATCCCCTTGGATAAACAGCCAGAAAATGAATCAGTTGAAAAAGATAAATAACAAAATGAGAAAAAGAAAAAGAAAATTAGTGAAAATATTTGTAATTTCTTCTATCGATCGTTGAGGTTTCTTGGTTTGTTTTCCATTTGGAATATTCAGAGCAAAAATGAAATTTTCCAGAATCAATGAGTCTAGTGTGGTCCAGTATTTGAGAATTATCTGGAATTAGTTGCTATCGGAACAAAAAAGACAAATTATTTAAAACTACCAATTTTACTCTTAAAATCAACTCAATACTTGTAGAATATTGACAAATCTTTTGCAATTATGTTTCCCAAACTTAATCTCTGTTGCAAACTCTCTTTATCATCTAACCTTTTGGTAACATTCCAATCGGAGCTTTTCCTCGATGACATTGCTCTACATTCAATAAAAGTCAATTCTAAAGAATTAGAATATTCATTGATGTATGTTTGAAAGAAGGCAGATTGCTCTTCGGTGACATACTAATTGACTTCTGCGGTTTGCAAAAACAATCATCATACCAGAATGACCTGTCAATGTTGACCACCCTGAATCCATGCAGTGTCCATCCTCATTTTCCAAACTTTTTTTTTTCCAAAACTTATACCTGTGATTAATACTTATGTTTTGTTTGTTTTGTTTTTTCTAATAAATCTGGCAAATACCCATAATCATGGAGTACCTGGTGAGAAGTGAATGAAAGCTTATGTAAATATACAATTATTTTCTTATCTGAATTTTGTTAGATGGCGTGTATTAATCATTGTGCATATAGAGATAGTGGGATAGACACAGGTCCTTATGGGATGAAATCCCAATTGTAAATGAGAACAATTGATAAATACAATACCTGATGGAAACGGCACACATACCTTGTTCAGTCAA
This sequence comes from Thysanoteuthis rhombus, assembly GCA_963457665.1. NCBI lineage: Eukaryota > Metazoa > Mollusca > Cephalopoda > Oegopsida > Thysanoteuthidae > Thysanoteuthis > Thysanoteuthis major. The sequence goes on along the minus strand of OY735227.1, from coordinate 1,588,074 downwards.
ATCACTTATCCGATCAAGCATTGACATGAATAACATTTGGGAACCTTTTATCAAAAACGTCATTCTGTAAAAAGCAAACGGGTCATCCAATGGAAGGGAAGCAACTCAGTTTGACACCGAACCATAATACTGATAGATAGTATTGTAATATATATATATATAATGTATGTATGTGTGTATGTATACAAAAAGTGGATGTGACATGTCCACTCCAATCGAGCATGAGCTCTTGGAATTGACTCCTCATTCTTGAACCAGGAATTCCCAACGAAGGCTGGAGCATACATGGCTGAAACATTGTGTTTAGAGTTGATGTCTGGCAAGGGGGGGGGGCAAAGTGTTTGCTGTTTGATTGAAGATGTAATGAATGGAAAGCAATAAAAACAAAAATGAAAACACTTTATGTATAAGAGTAAGATATGAACTATGTTTAATAGCAATGTTTTTTACTGACTTTAGTGATTGTTGCATACTTTTGGTCATTCCTTTATACATCTTTCGTTCCCTATCATAATGATTCTAAGGTAAGTCTATATAACCAAAACTACTGCTGATATGTGATAAAACTGTATCCGGACATTTGCTTATAAAAGTTTCAAAAACCTTTTTGGAAACAATTTTTTACTTTTTGTAAGTATTGATTAGACAACAGAAATTATATCAAATTGATATTCGAGTTCAACTTATGAATCTGTATTCTTATTTTCTCAGAATATTTATATTTCATTTTGCGAAGAGACTAAAACTCATCATATGCTTACTTATCAGAATAAAAAAAATGAAATTTTCATTTTAATTAAAACTGGCTGAATCACTTGTCCATAGGAGGGGAACTCAACTATTATCAATCATACTTACATATCGAGGTTATCGATGTAGATGAAATATGAAGTAATTACAGTTTGAAAAATGATTATTGTTTATCTTCTCAAATGTCGTTGCTTTTATTGCAACTAAACTCAGGCTGAGTTCCCTCCAGCTGTGAGAATTTAAATAAGCTCAGCATAACAAATAAGGCCTGATGAGAATCAAGCTCTCAAATCTAAATGCCAGAAGGTGGCTCACTTAACATGCAACCTTTCTTACCACTAAACTATTTCAACTTGAAGTTTCTGTCCTAATCCAACCTTTAAACTCATTCCCTATCCCAATCTTTTGTGCTTCATGTTTATTATTAACTGGTAGTTCAGTTTCAATAATCAAATTCTATTTCATTCATTTTATTCGATGAAGGAGCAACAATAAATCAATTATGAATCACGATTCTTCATCTGATAGAACAAGTTTCATTTGTTTTGTCAATTTCCTTATTTTTACTCCAACAGAAATCTTACGGAACCCACAAACAAAACAGGATGATATCCACAACTGCCAAATCGTTATTGATACATTGGCAACCAAGATTCTTCATACATCTCTGTCTCACATCACTGGAGAGGATATTGTTGAAGGGGATCGAACATCAGTGGCCAATTTGCTTGAGATATTGACTGGCTTACTTGAATTTCTCACGGAAAAGATTGAATGTGAAAGTAATCAAGATGGGGAACAAGAAGAAGGTAAGACTCAAGAGAATATGAACGAGAAAATGAAAATGTTACACCTGGAAGCATATCAGCGAAAGCAGTAATTATCAAAGTTTTTCACTTTCTCTCTTACTTTGCAGGATGCAGGAAGCCATGTCTATTTGTCCATCTGCCCTCACAATATCTCCAAAAGTTCACAATGAATTTCAATACCTCTACTACATCATAGCTCTTGGTCCACACTGGTGTTTCATTTTTGAAACAAGAGTTTATGGCATTTGATTGTAAATAGATCAAAATGATCAGCTCCGAGACAAATGTTTTTTGTAAACTTTACTGAACAGGAAATTCCTTTTTCAATGATATTCAGTACACCAATATTCGATGGAGGAAAAAATGTTCTGACCAGAGCACCACAGCAAAAATCTGCCATAATAATAATTTTGTACTCAGTTGCGTCTGTCTGTGCATCTGTCAACACAATATCTCCATAAGTTCTCAATGAATTTCAATGAAATTTTGTGGAATTGGTGGACTACCAAAGAAATTTAAATTTGGGGGTGGATCCAGGAATTTGTTTTTTGATAGATATTTTTATTATTCTGAAGGAAAAAAGATTAAAAACAAACAGTTGATAAATAGAGTAAGTTGAAATTAAAGTAAGTAACGAGATGCTTGTACTTTTAAAGTTCTGTCCCTTGTTTTTCAATATTTAATTTCCATTCAACTTTTTGTTAGTGCACAGTGTAGACAGTTATCTGCTCTTTGAGTGCTTTCTAATTTTAGAGTGAAAAATCAACATAAAATTGAAAACAAGTCTTTGGCCAAATTTGATTTATTTTTTGCTAAATTGAATAACCATGACCATCAAAGATAGAAAAGGGTTCTATCCTTTTTTTTATTTTGATGTGTTCTAGCACTCCTGGCCATACCCTTTTGAAAATTGGCATCAGCACTCCACTACATCTCATCTAAAAATGTTTTTATTTTTAGAAAAAAAGATTTTTTGACCTTTTGCAGGGGTGGGGAGGGAGGCCTCATTTTGATGGGTTTATTAATAACATCTTGAATCTCAGGAATCTAAATGTTTTTTTTTTACTATATTTTAGATGTTCTCCGTTGATGTCATAAATAGAATTTATTCTGGCCATATTTATTCTTTGATTGAATTTCCATATATGATCTCAAAATTTGACGCTACAGTTGTCCAATTATTGACTGTGATGGCAAGTTATGTAATATTTTCATTCAGTGTTATATTTTTGCAGATGTTTTTCATGACAAAATACTTCAAGACAGTCAAGAGGACATTGACCAACTCGTGCAGGGTATCAAAAATCTTCCCAGGCTTCAAAACAATACGGATCAGTGAGTACCGTTATGACACTGAGGGTTGAGTTGGCTAAAAGTTCATTAATTAGAATGAAAAGATGAAAGATGTGGTAAAAACAAAGTTTTAAGATCTTTATTCTGGGATTGCAACATTATTATTAATTCTAACTTTCAGTTGCTTCTTATCACAACTTTGAATTTAATCGTAATTCTATGGCAATGATTGAACAGCATAAGCAGAAAATTGAATGCAAGCCCCTTGTGTGAATCAAACTCATGCCCTTAAGCCAGAGGGGGCCCAGTATACGCTTTTAATCATTCAGCCATGGGGAAGTTAGGATGAAGGTAAAAATTAGTCAAAATCAATAATAAAAAGAAAGTTAGTTGGCATATTCTTTATTTTGACTCTTAAATTCATAAACCTCTTGAAACTGCTTTCAAATCAAACTCCTTTGTGAAGTGAATTAGAGAAAAAAAATTTTTATTTACCAAAAAAAAAACGAGGGAAGTTACTCACCTTTATTTGATATTTAAGTTCCTGAATATAGATTAGATTGGCAACAGATCTAAATTTAGGTATAAGATATCTACATTGGCAACACTGAAGAGAAGTAATCAAAATACATACTTCAAAGCCATATCGTATATATATGTAATTATTTTACATTACTATTATGTGAGGCTGCTCATCACACCATAAACATCCTTCTAAACATGCACCTTTGGAAAAGGAACTGCCTTATTTATAACCTAATACATTTTGAAGAATTGATATCTGAGTTCAATAAGCTCCCAGGAAAAAATGTCCTTGTTTAGACTGATAAAAATAATTCTTTAGTGCCTAAAAAAGGTCTGGTTAGTCACTCAATAGAAACTATCGTATGACCAACATTGTTTGGTAGCATGCTGTCTTGGGGTGATGATTTAAAAAATCTGAATAATCGATGAATAAGTTATTTCTCTCGCCTTCTGTTGGAAGGTCAGACTTTTCAGAAAACCAAGCCTGAGTGCTGCTGTACACAAACAAAGAGATTCATTCAGTGGGAACATTGTAAATTGAACACCTCATTGAAAACCCATTCAGGGGCATTTTCAAAAAAGACAATAAGGAATAAATGTGTAAATTTTCAGCCCTCTAGCTCCGTTGGTGGGACCAATTTATACAGTACATTGATAGATAGCCAGCCAGAATCACTTAAAACCTGAAGACACCTATATTGACAGTTTTGATTGATGCATTATGGCTAGTGTGACAGGGTAAGCCCCATCACCCGACATGTTTGAAACTTAATTCAGGAAGGCTTATGTACCACAGATGATTTCTTTCCCTTTGACAGTGAAACTGAAAATGGCCAAGTAAAAGCTGCCTGGCAAGATTTCAAGGATTCTGAAAAGTCCAAAGAACTGGCACCACAACCAGGTACGTCTATCTTTCTTATAAGGAATATTGAAATTCAACTATGAGTTTCTTTTGTTTGTTTTTCTTTAATATAAGTCCTCTTGTGAAGATATATATATATATATATATAGTGAACTTAACAGACACAAACATAACCTAATACAATATTTCACCCAACGAGGTTATCCGCTAGATGACACAAAAAAACAAATAAAAAAAGCGACTGGAATACCCAGAGATGAAACCCTTTTACTGTCCCATAATAACAAACCCAACTGCATACCCCTTATAACAACCTTCAACAACACACTCCCACCCTTAGCACACATCATCAATAATAGATGGAACATTCTCACGATCAAAACAGATCTAAAAGAAACATTCACAGACCCATGTGTTATCTCCTACCGCAGACCCCAAAACATCAGAGACATGATTAGTAGCAATAATATCGTTAACAATAAAGTCGTACACAAAAATACACCTAGAACAATTAAATTTTGCACACCTTGCAACATAAGAAACAGTCTATGTTGCAACCACCTCAAGTACACCAACACATTCACAAGCACCACCACAAAAGAGAGTTACCACATATATCACAATAGCAACTGCCGCAGTAAGAACATTATATACCTTCTAGAGTGCAAAAGATGTAAGTTACAGTACACAGGCAAGTCTGAGCGGCAATTTAATATTAGACTCAACAATTATAGACATAGGATTAAGTCAAAAAATAATCGTAGCCCACTTCCTGTAGAACTACACTTTCGCACACCTGACCACAATTTTGCCACTGACGCTACCTTCACCATCATAGAAAAAATAGAAAAAACTACTCCAATTGACATAACTAAAGTTCTAGAAAAACACGAAGACATGTGGATCAACAAACTTAAAACCCTATATCCTAATGGATTAAATACTAAACTGAACAACCCTCACCACACAGAATACTAATACACACAACTCCTACCATTAATATCCTCACACCCACATCTTAGACACATTCAATAATGGAAGCTTCAAAGTCACCTAGACCCATAGGAAAAACTTCACCTTAGCCTGTTATAACCCCTGTCCAAATCATAGCCAAAACATTTTCAGTAACTTTTAAGGTGGATACCTATGTAGCTCCTTGACCCCACCACCCCTCCTTCTACACTATCCCAAACATACCAAAAAATCCACCTCCACAACACTACCCCCTACCTTGACACACTCTGCCCTCCCCAAGACAAACTGCTGCTGCTTTACCAAAATCCCAATACCTGCTGGTCATTCTTACATTCAGCAGGAGGCCTCTAGTAGCCCTGACAAAAAAACTTACCCACAATGCATAGCCGCTGGCAGTGGACTCTGGTTCCACATGGTACATTTTAATTCACACTCACACAACACGCACCACTGATGATGGGAGAAATCCCGAAACATGTATGGACTATTGACATATAAGGATTAATAAACCTTACCACCAAAAACTTCACTCCCGAGTCTGTCTCACTCTCTAAAGTACACATTATATATATATATATATATATATACATATAAAATAAATTTTTGTCCTATAATGTTGAAAAAGAACAAATATTCTAGTCCTAAAGTATTCACAGTTGTGTATTACGCAACTACTTTTAATCTGATCCGTGTTATTTCAACATATTGTAAATATTATCAACTGTAATTATTACACAATTTTAGGTTCTTGTTGTATGTAATTCAATTTTGTTTGTATTTGTATTATGGAGTTAGTCAGCTGTTTTACTATAGCCCTGTCTAGGGAGTATTAAAAAACAGGACAGGTTTCTTGCTATTTCATATTTATCAATATTTCCACCATCACATTTGGATAATACACCTGAAGAAGGCTGTATAATTGATCAGCCAAAACATTTTGATCAATTATACAGCCCTCTTGATTGCTGCTAATGGATAAGAGCCAGATGTGTTCTTAACCGGTATAACTGACATTGATAAAAACTCACCATTACAGTCAGTATTTGAACAACCGTGGTATAAAAAATAGTGTTCTTATATAATTATTGTAGTCATCAGTTTGTAGAAATTAGGTTGTAGATAGGTCTGGTTGCAGAGTGGGTACTTGCTGTGTTTGTGGGTCCACGTGGATGTCAGAGGAAAAGTTAAAGGAGGAAAGGAGATGTATGAAGAACATGCGTGCCAAATACGAATATGGATGCAGGTATTAAATGGAGTAAAAAAAAACACAAGTATGTAGTTGGAAAAATGAGAGGTACATTTAATTCATAACATTTTTAGAAAATAAAGATTGAGAATGGAATACGTGTAATGGAAATATTAATACAATCGATCGTTTAAAGAGAGGAAAAAAGAAGAGACCTGTTTAGTTTATTCCTATTCATAAAAATGAAGGATAGGAAAGATTAAGTATTTGTGGGACACATGGTAAATCTCTCTAAACTTGCAGCTGGAATGGTTTTTTATTCTTTGACCGTGACTATATATATTGTCTTTTGTCACTTATCTTCCTCAATGTGAGAATTCACAAAAACTTTAGAGCTACTTAATACAAATACTGCAACTACTATTTTTGGCAACTACACAAACATTGCACTTAGAATTTTGCCCCTTTTAGCTCCTTCTTGCACCTAACCTGAACTAATCTGCCTTTTTATAATCTAGCTTGGTCAACCATACCACTCATTATAACAGGCATGACTCAATCAGGCTCCATTCGATAGATAAACCAAACAACATTAGACCTGTTATGTCATGTGTCCCCTAAATACTTATTCTGTCTTGTATTTCATTTCTCTGTATAGGAATGACCCTCTAAACTAAACAGGCCTCATCTCTTCTCTTTAAATGATCAATCATATTAATATTTTCATTACATGTATTTCATTTTCAATCTTTATTTGTTATAAATGTTATGAGTTAAAATTTACCTATCATTTGCTCATCTATACACTGGTATGTGTCTTTTTTTACTCTGTTTAATATCTTCGTCCACATTCATACTTGGCATGTATGTTCTTCATACAACTTCCTTCCTCGTACAACTTTCCCACAGACATCCACGTGGGCCCACAAACACAGCGGGTGCCTATTCTTCAACAACAACTCTATAGAACTATATACTCACCATCATTCCGATAACTGATGACCCCAATAACAATATAAGAACAGTCATTTCTACAAAAGTAAAAAAAGGCATTGTCAGAAGAAGTGGAGTACTGATGCCAATATTCGTGTCAGTAGACAAAACGATATCATCACAAATGTTCAAACACGTGTGTATAAAAAGAGATGGAGCCCTTTGCCACCTTTTGCAGCTACAGTTGTTCAACTAACCGAAAGATACAAGTAACTTCGTAGAGGGAGATGTCACGGAAAAAAACAACTTTTTTTTTCTTTCTTTTCAACAGATTTGTTAGTTAGTCCTGTTAAGGAAGATGATGACCCTCACAATTTGACATTTTCCATACCATCATCACCCCCCATCAAGCCACCAACACCACCACCACCACCATCAACTTCACCTACCCGAGAAGAAGACCCATTACCACCCCCACCCGATCCAGCAGAGGAAGATAAAATTCCCATCATTGATCCTTCTTTTGCACAAATGGATTTGGTCGAATTGAGCCACCCGCTGCCAGTGACGGTAGCGGAAGATGACGTGGCAGCTGATAAAGACCCTCATGAGGAACAGAAGGATAAAAAACAAACAGATCCATCTTCTCGTAAGGTTTCACACAAGTATCACACAGGTCAACCTTCAAAGAAGAAGGTTTCAAATGGCACCAAAGCAGGTATGTTTTCTTAACATTCTTATCATATAGAAGCTAATGTCATTTTTTTTGTATGTTGGTTTCTACCGCACTAAAGCGAACAGAAAGCTTATCCTCATTTGCATATGCTAAAGAACCCAACTACTGTGCAGTAAACAATTCCATTAAATATGGTCATCTCTGATTTTTCATGAATATAACTGGTGTTCTTCTCATATTTCTCTATTCTCCTGCCTTATTGTTTTAAAATTATCAAAAAGATAAAAACATGAAGAGTTGTTGAAAACCAAAAGAACAATAAATTTTCTTTGAGGAAGGCATTTACAATTGTCTATAAATCTGAAAACAATCATTAACATTCTAAATTTTGTTTGGACAATTTCAACTCCTTCATATTCTTGATGTTGTCACTCCTCTACATGACCCTTTGAGAAAAGTTTATTTGATTTGGGGGGAAAAAAGCTTTTTTGACCTTTTGGGGGCCTTGTTTTGATTGGGTCTTATCAGTTCTCCTGAATCTCAATGTTTTTTTTGTTTTTTTTTTCTCTAACTTAGATGTTTTCCAATGGAAAACACCAGTGATGTCAGGAATTTATTCCAACCATATTTATTTTTTAATGGAATTTTTTTTACACGAGTTTGAATTTCAACTCTAAGGTGGTTCGATTTTAGACTGATAGTGAGTTATTAATTTTCTGCTTCATTTATGATAAAAAGCAATAACAATTAAGATGATGGTAATAGTAATAAAGAATTAATAATGATAGATTTTCATGTTTGTAATAGTAGGAGATAGTTTTTGGGATTCTGATAGGTAGAAATTATTGAAATTAGTAGAATTAAAGTTAATGCTCCGCACACAAAAAATATGAATCCCCAAACCTGCAAATAGGCATATTTACTAAACAAACATCAAATATACTCTATTTTTTTCTCTTTATTAATTTTGTATACCTTTTTCTTCATTTTAATTCTCGTTGTTTTCATACAACTTTAAATTCAGGCCATTGTTTCTATGGCAACAAATAACGATGCGATTGGAAGTAAAAATTAAGCTTTTGGTGAGAATTGAACTGTTGTCATGGAAACAATGGCCTGAATTATAAATTGTATGAAAACAGTAAAATTAAAATGAAGATAAAAATTAATCAAGTTTCATGAAAAAATAATGTGTTACAGCACTTCATTCAATAATACTAATAATGATAAAGATCACATCAACTGATATAATGAACAGTGTAATTTGAAACAGTGGACTCTTCCACTGAAGGAGTTCAGTAGTTTTTTTCTATGAAAAATCATCACTGAGAAATTCAAATACATCCATGAATTTTTCTCACGGGGAATAATCAATTATATTTTTATTTTTTCTTGAATTCTTTTTTGTTTGCTCATTTTGTTTTTTTATTTATTTTTTTATTTTTTTAGGTCCAGCTTCTCAACCTCAATCATCTAAGGGGAGCAGTCAAAGGTTTGTGAGTACACTGTAGACCCATAAAAACGCAGTCCAATATATTCGGGGATCATTTATAATGCAGTTTGAGCATGAACCCCAATTTTCCAAACATTAAATTTGGGTTTTGAAATAATTGTTAAATACAAAAATAGAAAGACCACTAAGAAATGTTATGCGCTGGGCCCATCAAAGTCAAATTCACCCGTCAGTAGCATAGACATATTGAAACTCGAGAGTGTCGCCAACTCAAAATATATTTTTCACACTTGATTGACTGCCAGAAAGCTCTAAACTTTTCTAAATAGCTGAAAGACCACCAAAAAGATACTGACAATGGTCGAAATGTGCCATACGCTGAATCGGGTTATGCCAGCTGTAAAAAGGAAACAAATCAGACCCTTTCCTTCTCAACTTTTACAAAAAAGATCATTCATATATTGTCAACCCTAGACACTCACTACGTATATAACTGAGTTTTGTTAGAATATAACCTTCTGGTGAGAGAACTGTTATGGCTCTTTGGAAAATGTATATTTATTTCTGTCTCCTAGCCAGACTACCCCCTACCCCAGTTTCCTCTTCATTTCTTGAAAAAGTTTGGGGTGGATCAAGGTTTGTAAAAATGGAAAATTCATTACAATGCGGGCTCGCTTATGACACAGCAGAAAATTATGAACCCTAACTTCCGCGTCATAATGGGCCTACAGTGTAATTATCAATAATAATATTTAATTCTATTTATGATGTGCTGAAGAGGATATGAATAGGCAACGAAATATTAACAAAACTACTTATAACTATTAAGGAGAACTGTGAAAGCTTTGTGATTAATTATCTATTCTATTTAATTCATTATTTTCTGAAGAGGATATAAATCAAGAATTGAAATATCTACAAAGCTATCCATGATGACTCTGATGAACACAACAAAAATAAAAATTCAATTATCTGGAACAATTCTTGGAATGACTCTTCTCCTTATCACAGAACGTACAAATTACTCTTTGCTAATTGAATATTGATTATCTACAAGCATATTTTGGGGAGTTAATTTTTTCTTTTAAGTTATTTTATTTGAAGAAAAATTTTCTGATCACCTTTGTAATCCTCCTGTTTACGATTCTAAAGCTTTTCTCCCTTTTTTTTGTTGTTCAGCAAAGAGAGCTTTCACATAAAGCTCCCAAGGCCAGAAGAAGAAAAAATCCCTGCATCTCCAGGATCAGAATCGAAAGAATTTTCTTCTGAAGAGGTAACTGAACTGCTGAGGACCTATGGTAACAACCGAACCACTGACGAGTGAGTTGAATCTTTTTTGTTGTGAAAAAAAAATGTTTATTCAGTATTGATTCTCATGTAACTATTTTCATTCATTCATTTCATTTTGTTTGGTTCGCAGCCAAGCCAGTCAGATGGTTCAAAGTAGGGACGGCCTTTGGCTTGCGTTATTGAGCTTAATGTATGTAATGTTTGTACATTCTTTTTCGGATGTCTAAATAAAGAGCAATAACTGCTGACAATGGTATGCCAGACACAGGACGATGAGCCTCATATGCAAAACGGATTCTGTTGATTGGGATCAGCCTCTTTTGCCAGAACCTGTCGGCCTATAAACAAGTGTCTTTTGTTATCTCCTTCAGCTACTAACATGGTTAGGAACAAAACACATTCCTTATCAGCAGTAACAAACTACCAGATAGTGTGAAGATCAGTCTTCTTCCTGAGATGATTAACTGGATTGCCACATTATCACCAGCTGCTTATGGCATCTGGTATTCCTAGATAGTCACCCATCTACGTATTAACCAAGCTAAACCCTGCTTAACTGCGGTGATTGTACGTGAACTGATCTATCCAATGCAAATCGTAGCTATAACTGGTTATATGCTAAGAGCTATTTAAACTATATATGAAGTTAATAATATTCAATAGTGTTCCCCTTGTTAGGATCACCCTCACAAGACATAGCTTCCCATAAAATCCCAGCCTAGCCTCTAGGAAGTGCTGTGACATCACTTCCTTGAAATCCCAACGATGAAAGGAATGGCTCCCTTCCTTCTCCCTCTTTTCCCTGCTGTTAGTCATTGCCCCACATCAGTGAAAAAGATCATAAACTATGTCTGCGCTTTGACAGAATGTGTTAGTTCCGAAACTTATTATTCTTTCGGTTACATGAACTTTGACTATTACGAGAGAAGCTGATGTGTATTTGTGAAGATCATTGACCAAAAATGAATTGTTTGTATGAATGAATGAAATCTTCATTTTTCTTGATGCATAACAGTTGTTTTCCATTGTATTAACATTTATACGATACCCCACAGTCTATCAAGGGGCCAATCCTAATACCTTGATTCCCAAAGTCCATTACTTAAACTACTTTTGGGGTAGAATTATATATGTCTATAATGCGTCTGAATCTTTCCACAGGTTGCTTGACATGATAGATGTGACTCTGAAACAGCTAGAGGTGGAGACAAAACCTCCGGCCTCTCTTGAGAGAGTAGCTTGTAAGAAACAGGTCCGTTTTGATGAAAAACCTTCTTGTATAAAGAAAACCAGAAAACATAAAGCACCAGCTTCTATGTCGCATTACAAACAAGGTGACTGGAGGAAGAATAAGACATTAAAAGTAAGTAATATTATTTGCTGATTATCTTTTCTTTTTATCCAGTCATAGGTTGACTTATACTTGACCGACTTACACCTGATCATAGATACATCCCCGTATGAGCTTAGAATCCATTGACTGTGAATGACTGGAAATTCAGTCATTACAATTCTGTGGCTTAACTGTGAATGACAAAAAATCCTTCATGTTATTGTTAAAGAGAACATAGTCTAGAAGAAAGTAAAGGAGCAGACATATTAATGGAAGAAATGTAATGGATGACATTTGTTCCTTTCTCTTAGGAAAGCCAAGGAATATGTATGTGCAATTTTTCTTGGTTTTTGGAAAAAAGGTTTCTGAAAGGTTTATTAATCCCATCTAGATTCTCTCTAGATTTTTCTTTACACTATTTTAGATGTTTTCCCCTGGAAAACATCAGCAGTGTCATTAAATAGAATCTATTCTGATCCTATTTATTCATCAATATTTTTTCAAATGATTTCAAATTTTGACGCTACAGTTGTTTGATTATTGACTATAATTGCACGTTTTTCTTATTTCTTAAATAATTATTTTCTGAAGCAGTTTATTGTTGTTTGTTCCTGCAAACTCCTTGTGGAGCATAGGGCCACAACCACATCAGTAGATTTAGTTCTGGGTAGCACTTCTCTGCTAGACGCATGCCAATCCAGCTACCCCTGCTCAATTCTTGAACTTTTGAAATAGATTCTGACTTCCTCTTCTATTTCATTGAGTAAAAAGGAACAGGAAATACCAATTGATCTTAGTCTGTCCAAAGTAATGATATCAGAAAAAACAATTTGGGTTTCAATTTTCATTATTTCTTGTTACTTAAATCTGTTGAAATAAATAGTTATAAAATTATTTGCCAAAGGGTGATGAAGATATTTGAAGCATTTTTGTGAAGTGTAATCTTGTTGAGAAAAAAAATCTCAAAAGTATAAAGATCCCCAGCTGAAAACATTTGAGAGAGAGAAAGTGGCAATTAGTTGTTTATCAAAACCATTAACTCCAAGATAACCAATTTTTTCTTATTGTTTTTTTATATTTAATCCATAAATTTCTTATATATTTTCAGCAATGAGTTGCCCAAGAACCCATATAACAATTTTCATTCTAATTGGTTCTACAATTCCAAAGTATTTGTTACATGCTGACATACAAACTATTGGGTCAACTGTAACTCACAATTCATGGGCTTCATTCAACATTAGAGCCAAATTTCAGCAAAATCCATCTAGATTGGAGAAATTTTCCCAATAATAAATAAAAACAGCATCTTTGCTTATAAAATGTGAACAATCGGATTGACCATAACTCACCACCTCCCGGGGGGTAGAATATCTCTACAAGCCTACATCCAAAATTGAAATATATAAAGGAATAACAATGTCATCCAATTAAGAAAAAGAATACGATGACAATAACAAATGATTGTATTGGGTTTTTTCCGCTAGGGACAATTACGTTGACTTTTTTATTTTTAAAGTTGACAGCTCCAGCCTGGGCTTCATGAATTTGTTTTTTTTTTGTTTTTTTTTGTCATTTCATGTTCTTTGCTCGTTGTTTATATTGTTTTCAAGGAAACTGATGAAACTTAGTTCTATTATTGTTGAAGTGCCTTTATCCTGCTGATGATAAATAAGCTTTTTGTCCTACGAGGGTTTTGAGGTGGGGGGTGATGTCAGCACTTTTGTTATAATCCCGTTAGTTTCAAGAGTACACTTGATTCAACGGCACTCATTCTTATGGCACACACATTCTAATGGCACATTCGTTTTTATATTTTTACAAGACTGTTATCGGAGATTAGTTTGCAGCAACAGCACATGGAGATTTCGGGGCATTACTCTATAAACTAAAATTAGCAAACTCTTAAAACATTGCCACCTAAAACAACATGGGGCATTTGTCTGTGATCATTTTTGTCTGTATTTTATGCTTTCTCATTATTATTGGCCCCTGCTAACACGTCCTGGGCCAGCGTGGCAGGGCATGGCCCATCACTCCCCATTATTATTGGAAAGTTGGAAAGGCTAGAAGATGACATGTTTCAAATGAAGACTAAAATGACTGAAAAAAGCAATAGGAGAGTTCAAATGATTTCTTGGAGTTAGAAATACTAAAAAATGAAGAGCAATATGAGGATTGGAAAAAAAAAAACAACATTGGGTAAGGCACTTGTTGGGTAAGGCACTTGTTGGGTAAGGCACTTGTTGGGTAAGGCACTTGTTGGGTAAGGCACTTGTTGGGTAAGGCACTTGTTGGGTAAGGCACTTGTTGGGTAAGGCACTTGTTCAATCTGGATTTAAAAATTTTGTGATTGTATTTGTTGGGAAAACATCCAAAAGTAAGTTTATTCCACATAGCAGATGTTCTCAAGAAGAAGCCATTTGCAAATCTTTGATGTATCTAAAAAGTATGGATGTGCCTTAATTGCAGACAATTTTAACTGTCGTAATAATAAGAATCCACAGCACTATCAATTCTGTGGCGGCACATTCCCATGAATGTTCCTGAGAACAAGGTGCAATTTTGTGAAGTTTAAAAAACCTAGTTAATCCTTTTGCTGTGGATGACGGGAATTTCAATCATTGCAGTTCTATCGCTAACCAGTTAAAATCTCTGTTTTATTGCAATTGATGGCAACTTGGCTCTATTGGTGAGTCCAGGCTTTCATGGACAAGGGCTTTTATCTTGCAATGGATAACTATAACACTTGCCACCTTATGCAGTTAATGGGTCAATCTAAATGACTGGAAATGTGTTTGATTTTTGGCTTGTTCCTATCAGAATTTTTTTTTCTTTTTCTGAATTTAGCTCGAGCTTTACAATTTCAGACCAGAGAAATAGTCTTTCAGTTGACAATTTAAGAAAAATCTCACTTTGTCAGTTCTTACTTGAAATAAAATCATCTTTTGTTTCTCTGAGTTTCTCCTTCGCTCCTCTTTATAAGGAGAATAATTCTCTGTACGCACATGTAAATATGTTCGTAGTGTACATAATATATCATTCACTCCTCTAAAACCTCTGGAAAGTTGTAAATGAATAAACAAGTGTTCAAAAGTATAAATTAGGATTTTTCTCTGTATTATTAAAACTAGCTGGAAACCTACCCTACAGGGGGGGGGCAAAGGGTACCTTAATTTAATACCTCTGGTTACAATGTGCCATTTTGGCCACTTTCAGTTATGTACGGATAAACATGATCAGGCTTTTAGTATTATGAAGATGGAAATCAGATCTTTATTATTATTGGGTTGAGTATAAATGCTGATTATCACTCAGTTTCAATTCACCCGGATTTATTTTTGCATTCCTTGATTTAGCACATTCAAAGGATACCCGAAATTCAATACCTCAAGTTACAAAGCAGCGGTACAGCTACTTGGATGTCACATACAGATCATTTTTATTTGGGTGAACGTGAAAGCAGGATCCACATTGAGATAACATACAGAGAAACAGAATCAGACTTTTAGTATTATATTGATGAAAAGATTTTCTCATTATTACAACATAAAAAAACAGTCTAGTTGAAATAACTTGATAATCTAACTTTTTGAAAAAATTTTTTGCTGTTGCTCAAACATCCAATGAACTTACTTTTGCACTCAGTTTCAAATAGGTTTCTTTAGTTTTTAAATTGGTCTGGCTGGATGTATGTATCACACATACAGGTGGCACCAATGGAGCTAGTTGGATAAAAATTTGAACATCTTCTCCTCATTATGTCTAGAAAAATCTTTTTGTTGTTTTTAGTTGGGGCTCAGTTTGCTATGTAAGTTCATGCTAAATTGATCTCTTAGTTTGCGTCTAGTAACATTCACACTTGTTTTTTTTCTGATTTTGGATTTTTTAGAAATTCAAACATATCTGAATTCTTTCAAGAGAGATCAACTATTGCATATATGATCCCATCATTCACTTTTTGTTGTGATGTAGACTTTAGCTATTTTTTAGTGATCAACAAAAATTGACAGAAGTAACTTTTTCATTGACTACCCCTTTTTTCAATTGAACACTCCAACACAGCATTCTGCCAAAAGATGTTTGGTATATGAAGATTTCTATTGAGTGACTAACCAGATCTTTCTTTTTTTTTTTTTTTTCTTTTTTTTTTTTTTTTTCAGTTTTTGCGAAGAAATTATGCTGAGGATCTTGCAGAACTCCACAAAGATGTCTCAGCAAAAGCAGAGAAGACAGCAGCAAACGAAAAAGTATGGGAAAAGAAAACAATAATCATAGAACTTTGCTTTTTCACTCATAGTTTGATATTTCTATCATGTTTAAGAGTTAATGTATTAACTGCGAATGACTTGAATTCCCATTGCAATGAGGAGTAAAGGTAATCTTGGTCTGTTTAATAGAGAGTCTTCTTCCCAGTAGTCTTCTCACCTCCTTTTTAGAGAGCGCTTCCATTAGAACATTACACCCGTCATTGCTATTCTAAGGCTAACTCTATAAAATTTCCATTTTATTATCCTTGGGTTTAACAACTTTGTTAGAGAGAAGAATGAAGTGGGATTTAATGGAGACATTCAAAATAATGAATGGAATTTCTAAATAAGGTCCACCATTCTTAAGTATCTCTTCTTGAACTGGGAATCTATTAACAAGACAGATTTCAAAAACTAAATCTTTTAGACAATTAGATTTTTTTTCTCTAATTGAGTTGTATATATTTGGAATAAGTTGCCTAGTCATTTTAAAAATGGCAAAATAGTGTTTGTTTGTTGTTTGTTTTTTTTTTAAAATTTAGATAAGTTTGGAATTATGGGAGGAGCATGAGCTTAAAAGGACATTTTTGAAATCTGTCTGATGAGATTTCCAAGAGTCTCATCTGTGAATTGTGTTAAATTGTAGATGTTGATTGGATTTATATACATTTGAACCTGTTTTTATAAATTTTGTATTTGTTTTGAAGCTGATGTGAAAATGTTGTGTATAGTTGAAGATGTCGTGGGAGGCATGATGAATGAATAGATCTGTGAGTCAGGGCTTTTCTCTTGCAATGGATGACTCTTACTCTTCACTCTTCTGCTACTGTCAATAGGATGATAGCAAACAGATGGATTTGATTTGACGTCACATTCATAAAAAGGTTTGTGGCATTATTGAGGACATCAAAAAGTCGAGCAAAGGGATTGGTTATAAATGG
This sequence comes from Thysanoteuthis rhombus, assembly GCA_963457665.1. Taxonomy (NCBI): domain Eukaryota; kingdom Metazoa; phylum Mollusca; class Cephalopoda; order Oegopsida; family Thysanoteuthidae; genus Thysanoteuthis; species Thysanoteuthis major. The sequence goes on along the minus strand of OY735227.1, from coordinate 1,570,798 downwards.
TTTTTGTTTGAGACTTTCGGGATTGTTAAAAATACAAACATTTGTGGAAGGCCTTCCTTCTGCCTTGATAGACAATGGAATGACACTGAAGTGAGTCATCTCTCAGGGATGCAAGCCTGGCCAAAGCGTATGGAGATCCTGGGATTAATTTGGTCTTTTCCTTTTTTTCTGGAGGGTCAAAAGGGAGCAAAAATAGTAATGCATTGGTTGAATGAAATCATGCTTCAACAAAATAGAATTTTTGCCTTCCCCAAGTGTATTCACACAAATGTAAACGGCCTCAATCAGAGTTTGCACTCTGCTCTCCAATTCCATCTGTACCATTGACCACTACTCCCCTTGCATCTCCAAAAACTAAACAATACTTTGATACAGGCCAGCACAACATACAGTTCTTGGTATGTCTCAAAAGACAGCTTTTCTGAATAGTAAGACCTTCCTGTTCTTAGAAATATTCTGTGACTCGATGCGTGCAAAAATTCTGTTTTGTGGAAACACGACTTCATTCAACGACGCATTATTCATTTTGCTCCCTTTTGACTCTCCAGAAGAAAAAAAAAGAGCAAAATCAAAATTCTTTTTTATGTTTACTCTAAAAATAGAATTGGACTATATGGGGAGGGGAACAAACGTTAACTCTCAAAATAGAATTGATTTTTATAAAAAGATCTTTAAAGGTAACAATATATGAGAAGCTATGGTATTGTTCTTTTATGTGAAGATGTAGCTTACCTAAGATGAGAAAAGTATTTCTTGAAACCTTATATTATAAATAAATGTAATAGATTTTATTTTCTATTTTTTTCATTAAATGCTTCAATTCCTGTTTGTCTTTCTTTTAAGGAAAAGGAACTTTTGAAAATTGAGGGAGGATACATGAAATATCCAAATAGAGCTAATGCAGTTTCTGGTAAGTCTTGAGATTCAATATTTTTAAGAGCTAATGATCATGTTGTTATACAGATGAAGAATGATTAAGACTTATGTTAAGATTATCAAGAATCATTGACTATCATATTGAAAGTAGTATATCGATGCTCTCAAAAATTAGTGGAAGTATTGAAATGATTTTGCAATTACTTTATACTTAGAAATATATCAAAGACATTGTTGCTTTTTTTTTTTTTTTTTTTAAAGTTAACACAAGTTTCTCCAGTTTTTAAGTCAGTCTTTTGTTTTTTGGCTATGTATGAATGATATGTAAAGATCACATCAATGGAGCTAGAGAATTGAAAACTAACATTTACTCTTCATGTATTTGTTTTTAAAATTTCCCCCCTCTAGATAGGTTTTCAATGAGGTTTCAATTTTGCAATGTGAGTTTATGCTAAATTGTTCACTTAGTTTATGTCCATTAGCATCCTCGCTCGTTTTTTTTGTTTTTTTCAAATTCTGACTTAGTAATCATTGTCCAATATAAGTAACTTATACATTAGCCACTCCTTTTTTTTTTAATTGATCCCCCAAAACAGCATGCTGCCAAAAGACATCAGTCGCATAATGGTTTTTATTGAGTGACCGGTCTTGTTTATGTTCCACCAGAATGAACCTGGATTTTTTGCAAAAAAAAGTTGGTAAGGATACTACTCTATAATTAGCATTTAATAGTTATCTCCCTCGACAAACGTCACGGACCAAAGATAAATATATAGACATGAAAACTAGTTGGATATAATTCCCCTCAAACTCATATAATATTAGTACTTCTGTTATTAGCAAAATCAATCTCATGTTTTAAGATTTTTTTCTAAAGAAATTCTATTTCAAAGTCAAAGATCTTTTATCCTGAATGAAGCAAAGTCATCTTACTATGATTCACCAAATATCTTTTTGTTTGTCTGTCATCACATAACTCAAGAGTAGCTAGACGTATGGATACTAAATATTTGATAGTTACTAATGGGACCCTGCTGTATGTTTTCAGCAAATTTTTCAAAAAGATATTGTAAGGTGTGTGTTCATACTCACACCAATATTAAAGATCTGATTACTATCTCTTTAACACCTACCTTTAAAATCCTTCAGATATTTAAATTATATGTGATCTGAAAGTTCATGATGGCGATGATTTTCTAATAAAGTATGACTCAATGAATACATAGTTCAAATTCATAATCTCTTATTTTGGCCTAAGGCCCTGTTTAGGCCTTCTGCAGAAGTAGCTGACTATAGGATAGATTTCCAGCAAGTATTTATAATTATGGATAAGAGAGACATGTTTTATCTTGTTTATGGTTTTCAGGCATGATCAGAATGTTTATATTTCTTATTCAAATATTTTCTTTTTTTTTTTCTTTTTTTTTTTTTTAAATGTTAGCCCTGAAAAAGAAGACAAGAAAACCAAATATGAAAGCTCGAGTCTACATGACTGCAAAAGGTAAATGATGGGATCAACCATACATTTGTTGATCCCCCTTGAATCCTTCTGATATCATGAGGTATTGCTGGGGTGCCCTGGATTTGTGATAACAATGATTATAACCCTGACTCTACTTGATCCCCCTTGAAAAAAATTCAGTTCGAATTTCTATGTAATTATTCTTTAGATGCATCCACACATCTCTATCAGATGCTTTTCAGTCAGTCAGTCAGTCAGTCAGTCAGTCAGTAGGGGAAAATTTATTAGCGAAATTCTAATGTCTATATCAGAAGAGATAAAATCTATAAAGCGGCTTTGAGATTAAATTCTGTATAGCTCTGGCTTTCTTACTCTGTGATGGGAAAACCAATTGAGCCTGCTGATGTTGAGGTATTGCTGGGTTGCCCTGGACAAATGATAACAAATGATTATAACCCTGACTCTAGGGTTATTATCCGATGGAAACTTTGTCAGAAGCACTGCTACTGTTTTTATGTCAATGTTGAGCCTGGTCAGTACCTACATGGGCAACCACCTGGGAGTACCAGGTGCCGTAAGTCCAGGATCATGCGGAGATCCACCCCTTACCCCCCAGACATCATGGGCCAGCGAAGTAGGGTAAGACAGCCCCCCCCACCCCCGTCCACATGTCCAGGGATTTGCAATATTCAAAAATGGTACATCCACCCGAAGACAAAAGTCTGGAACATCAGAGAGGATGGAAGATACCGACTTGAGAAATTGCCAAGGAACTAAATGTTGACCTCTGAAAAGTTGTTTCACCAGATTAGAAAATCAAAAAAAATTGACCTGTCACAAAGATGACCTTGAATGGAGAGCAAAATGCTCTCATGTTGCACGAATGACTCTGTAGAAATTGAATGAACTAGGCTACTGCACCCAGCTTACTCAACAGACCTCCACTTTTTCAGTGATATCAACCAGCAGGTCAAAACACCTTCAAAGAATTCATTAGTTCCAGGAGTCCAGAATTCTGTGCTTCCAGAATAACTGGATTTGTTTCTAGTTGACAAAAATGTATAGATTCTGAAGGTTCTCATTTCCATTGATAACTTTTATTCCAAGCTGAGATATACTGCTTTGGAAGTGATGGTGAAACTACACAATTATATTTGTACCAAAAGTATTTTTATACATGAGTATTAAATTAGTGTTGCCTAAAACTATTGTACTGCACCATTATCCTTTATTGACTCTAAGGATCCAACTTTCAAACCCCCTCATTCTTTGTGAGAAGACCTAATCCAGTAGGGGCATATGAACAAATGCCCCATTCATTCCCCACCTAGCGGACACCTGTGCTACCAAATATCATCCCATAGTCAGACACGTTAGATAACTATTGTGTCAGAACATATGTAGCCTGAAAAATAGATATTTGAAACTGTCGACCAAAACTGTTGACAGTTTTGAAGTTGGTCTTGCTGGCTATACATATGTATCATGTATGTATCAATGGAGCTAGAGGGCTGGAAATTTAAGCATCTGCTCCTTATCATATATGGGAAAAAATGTTGTTTTTAAAAAATTACCCCCCAATACTAAAAAAGGGAAGGTTCGGTTTGCAATGAAAGTTTATGCTAAATTGATTCCTTAGTTTGTGTCCAACACCATTCACGCTTGTTTTTGGGAAATTCAGACTTTTTTTAGTGATCACTGATCAACAAAATGCAAGAGTAACTTATATATTGATTACATCCTTTTCCAATTTTTCAGTTGGTCACCCCCAACAAGGTATGCTGTCAAGAACATTGTTCAAACAACAGTTTCTATTGAGTGACTAACCAGACCTGTTGTTTCTCTGAACAACCAAGATGAGGATAGTCTGAATAATAATAGACATACCTGTTGTTATATTATCTTAGCACATTAGATTGAATCACTGAAGCCCCACAAATGGCTCTCCCAACCAACCAGCCAAGTGGTCTACAGATTCTTCTCTCTCTGCTTCACTGTGTGTCTTTAAGGGCTCTTGGTCACATTTTGGGGGACAACAATGAGTACACCAATAGGCATGCTCAGAAATCAGTTTGTTTTTACAAAAAAGTGCTTTTTTAGGGGAATTTCTTTGTCCATTTTGGACCAACAATGCCAAATCTTGCATTGGTAATTTTTTATTCTGTACACGTGTGGGCTACAGTGATTCATTTATGTGAAGTATGGATTTTATTTTCATCATCACTTTCAGTGTTTTATAAAAAATGTTTTCTTTGTTCTTTAGAAGTGAAAGGTGAAGACTTGCTTCCTGCTTTACTTGAGGAATTCCCCCACCTCCAGTTACCAATGGAAACATGGCATGAGTTATGGCGGAAGAGCATCGTCCAGCTGGAGTATCTGACGCGTTCATACAGGGCCTCCAGGCGGAAAAGAGATCAAACTCAACAACAGGTACTTGTGGTTTTTATTGCACAACACACACGGGTTTTGCTTTCAGGTATTCTCTATTCAGTTCTGTCATCATTTGTAAGGGTAGAATTGCCAGATTGGTTTACAATGGGGAGATAATCAGAGCCTTATCACACAGACTTACTCAACACAGGCATTGGAATAGTATCAATTTTGGAAAACGAGCAAGTCTGGCGGCAGAGGTTCAATACCAGCCTTTTGACTCGGTGCTATTCTAATGTTTATATCGGGTAAGTCTCTGACATAAAGCTTAGATTATCTTCCCTCAGAGTCCAATTTGGGAATCCTCTTAAAGACTGATTCTACAAAGATTTTATGACATTCATCACAAAAATATGAAGAAAAAGAGATTGGATGGCCTGAAAGGAAGTTAATTTTATCTAATCAAAACGAAGATACCAAAATCAAACTTTTATGTTATCTAATCAAAATAAGGATGAAATGTTGAATTCAGACTCCTTTAAAACATGAAAAGAATATTGTGAAGAAACAATGTCATGAAATTCAAACAAATTTAATCAAAACAAGGATTGTATAATTAAATAAATAACAAACAATAAAGACCGAAAAATTATCTTTTCAGATGGATTAAATATGGGTCTCTGGAAGTATTAATGTGCCCAAAAGTTGTATTATAAATTGCGTCTATCCTTCTTATTTCTCTTGTTGTGACACTGTTAATTTCTCTCCTGAATTTTTTCTCATTCTTCAGTTTTACCCTGAATCTGTTATTTCTAATGCCCATGTCACCTTTTCTGCTTCAGATCGATGATGCCGAAAAGCGACAACGTATCCTGTATGATATCATCAGAAAGGAACTCTCACATGCAGAGCGAATGGTGAGAGCATTTTCAAGATTTTATAAGCATCCACTCAGATCTTAAACTGCTTGTTCTACTTCCTGAAGTTATGAGAATTACCAAACATAAAATCTGTGGGAAGAAATTTTTGTTAAGTACATTCGTTTAATTTTACTATCTTAAACAACTTCAAAATTATAGACATGGAGAACAATTAGTGTATACGATACCTGAAGGAAGTGGTTCTTGTACTTCATTCAGTCAAACCAACCGGATGACCAAGCATCAATAAAAATAGCATCTGGGGACCTCTCATCAAGAAAGCCATTTCAGAAAAAGCAGATGGGTTATCTAATGAAAGGAAAACTACTTGGAATTTGATACCAAAACACAACACTGATATCATCATTATCAGCCATTGTAAGTCCACTGCTGGGCAAAGGCCTTTCCCATCTCCTTCCATGACGACTGTGATTGCGCTAATCTCTGCAGTGTCTTACAGGCTGACCTTTCTATCTCATCCCTACATCTTGTGTCTAGTCTTCCAGTCCATTATGAGCTTGCTCTCTGAAAAGTAATTCTACATTCTAGAACCAGAAACACCCGACAAAGGCTGGAGAGTACACCCCCAAAACCTTGTAGTAGTAGTCCCAGCCATATCACACGCATTGAATAATACACCCCACCTAACAAAAATCAGACAAGAAAACTAAGGAGGATTCTTATCCCAAGGAAACTTTTTTCTTCTTTTTTGGTTCACTTTTCTTTCCTTGATTCTTTTATTCAGGTATATAACAAACTGCAGTGTAATGTCCATATTTAATTGTCCATGTAAATAGTAAATAAACAATGAAATACAGGTCTGGTAAGTCACTTAATACAAGCCATCACATAACCAACATCTTTTGGCAGCATGTTGTGTTAGGGGTAAAGAATTGAAAAAAGGGGTGCTCAATAAATGTTACTTCTTTTGTTCGGCAGTGATCACTACAAAAGACTGAATTTTCAAAAAATCAAGCGGTCATAAACTGAGGGATCAATTTAGCATAAACTTACATTGCAAATTAAGCCCCCTGCTAAAAACCTATTCGGGAGGGGGTGGAATTTTCTGGAAGTTTTTCCTTGATGTAAAAGGGATAAATGTTCAAATTTTCAAGTCTCTAGTGCTATTGGTTCATCCTGTACAGGTGATACATGCATACTCAGCCAGCTGAACCAACATAAAAACTGAAGAAACTTATGTTGACTGTTTGGTTTAACAATTTCTAATATTTACTTATCCATATTCAATTGTAAATAAAGAACAATAAAATAACTGCTTCCACTCGTGGCCCTAATGGAAGTTACCAGCGAAAAGCCTCGGTCTAAGTAACAGCACTTGATTTACAAGGCAGTGATCAGCACACACATTTCTCTGTCATCTCCTTATTTCAATCAGTATTAATCCATGGTTAAAGCCAATAATGTTTTAACCATCATCCACCCAATCAGCTAACAACATATGGAACTGAAACATGGAACCCAACCAAGAAACAAACCCGAAAACTGAAAGGATCATGCTCAATCTCAAATGGAGAGATCATAAGACAGCACAGTATATCAGAGAAAAGACAGGAGTCCAGGACATCATAGGAACTGTCAGAAAACTCAAATGGCAATGGGCTGGACATGTTGCAAGAATGGCAGATAACCGCTGGACATCACAACTCACAATGATTACAAGACAGTACAATATATCCGGCAGAAAGTATGAGTTTGAGACATCATAGAATCCATTAAAAAACTCAAATGGCAATGGGCTGGTCATGTTGCAAGAATGGCAGACAACGATGGATTTGGGTTAGGGTTCGCAACATGGATCCCCAGAGATCACATGCCTAACTGAGACTGGCAGAATTCAAGATGAAGAGACAAATTAGAAAAATTGAGAAAGTACTGGCTCCTTGACACCCACAATAGAGAGGTCTAGTAAACATTGTGGAAGGTCTATGTCCATTGGCAGACAGTAAAAGACTGATGATGAATCCATGATTAAAGCCAATAGTGTTTTAACCTACATATACCTAATCAACTGACAACAACCAAGATGTAACATGCAGCGACCGTAATAGTCTTCTGTCCGAGATGTTTGAAGATTTTTCAATATTCAATAATTTTAGCATCGGATTAATTTAAAAAAAATTTAATGAGCCCATGAGCCCCGCAATTTTTAGGGTCCCACACTAAATCCTTGTAAGCTATCAATTCCGAATCGGTTATTTCGCCCTTGCTCTATTATTATATGCTGCTCATGAAATGTTATTTTTTTTCTTTACATCAAGAAGAATAATTCTAAAAGTGAAAGATTCACTAATTCAATTAAATATTGTGAATAAACTGTCCAAAAATATATTTTGGAGAAAACTCAAGAAACATTGATTGAAGAAAGTATGAACCCTAACATGCACTTCTAAAAATACGACCATGGAAATTCCGTAGTACAGACCTGCCACAACAAACCTACCCCCACTTATGAAATCAGACCATGACAATCCTGTTTACATTACAGAGATAAAACTACAATCAAACCCAACCCTCTCACTATCCCCATTTCAAACCTATATCCTTTGGCTTTTTTAACATTTTCTCATTTGAAAAATTTTGAATAATAATTTTATTATTATTTGCTTTATATGTTCCAAACATATAAGGCAAATAATAATGAAATTATTGTTAAAAAATTTGAGATTTCCCTTTTGCCTACTAAATTCACTGATACAATTGTATATTTTGTAGATTCAGTATATATAGAGATAAACTTTGTTATTGGAGGTTTTTGAGCTCTAAACCAAAATTGTTTCTACCCATAAAGAGAGACTTATTTTCAAGTAAAAAATCGAAATAAGGACATGATGTTGCTCAAGCTGCTGATAACATAATACTATTACTGAAACATCAAAAATATGTCGTATTGCCTGGCTGTATACCAAATGAAAAAATGTATTCTATTACCATGTAAGTAGGAAAAAAAAATGAATGTGTTTTAATATTTGTAGATTTTCTCAGGGTCCTTATGTAACATATGCTACAGGTATACAAATTCAGAGATTTCTTTCTTTTTTCTTTTAATAGAAAGAAATGAAAGACAGTAAAAAGCAACGTGTTGCTCTTAATAATCGTTTGCATGAAAAGCGGATGACATCTGCACGAGCACGAAAATACTACAATGAGTTCTCGGCACAAATGCGTTCGAAAATGATGAGTAAAAAGACAAAAGAGGAATTGGTAAGTTCTTTCCTTCTCTTTTTTTTTTTTCTTTTTTCAACTGAATGTTACAAATGAAACTCATTCCAAACATTTTGTCACCTAAATTTATTTATCTCTAAAGCAGGGGTACTGAAGCGGGGGAGGGGGGTGCGCAGAATGAAAAAAGTTTATGAACCATTGGTCTAGAGGTATGAATGGTCCCTCGTTCCATCTCTATAGACAATGGAACGCCCCTTCCAGGGTTCATACCCAGAGGAAGTGTATGGAGATCCTGCCCAGTCGTCTGAAGGAGATTCAGAGGAAACAAGAGAGCAACATGTCTGGCATCAGTCTGGTTGCAGGACCTGCTGGAAGGACGTCAAATTGACTGTCAAACTGACTTGGAGGCGGGGAGGGCTCCACTCCCTGGTTTGGAATTGAAGGTGTCCTTCTCCTAGACTGGTTACTTTCCCAAGGCTAAAGACTTTAATCTGCCATACTACTTTACTCATAACTGGGGGAGGTAGGAGAAGGGATGGATTCATGCCTTTCTCAAGGTTATTAGTGCGAAGTGAACATAAACAACACCGACTCGAGTTTTGAACTCGAGTCGTTGATTCCATTGTCAGCACCATCACCGTTACATCAATAGAGGAAAATATGAAGATTAACCCACTGCCTGGTCAGCAGGTTGGAAAGCCATAAACCAATTGAGGTTTCTGATCTCAGAAATACCTTAAAATTTCTTTCTCATTCCGACGCATCTTTATTCAAGATGGAATCCTAATTGGTTATTCTTTGATGGGCTACATGCTTACGATTCAAAACTTTGAATTTGGATGTAAAACTATGAAAAAATCTACTTTCAAAATTTATTTGGCACTGCATGACCAATATATATTAGTCGATGTGCAGTTCAATCACATACATTCTTGATATTGTGACTTCTGCCTAAAAATGAATCACCATAGCCTAGTTGCTTCATTTTTGTCACAATATCCCCACTCTGTATGCTTATCTCTCTGTCAACCTAGACTTCACTAACCTACCCACCCAATTCCATCTCTTTGGACAGTGATACAAGAGTATGCAGCCAACTGGAGTTGTTAGTTTCATATGGTGATGAGTGTTACAGAACTAGTAAGAAAAAAAAGGATGTAATATTCATTTTTTTTTTTAAATAAAAAAGTAAACCGTATATTTACTACTTCTCTCTCACTCCGACTCCGTTTCTCACTCTCTCACTCTGATCATGATGTTATGTCATGGCTATGACAAAATATGTGTCCATTTCACAATGGATTATGAGTAAAAAAGACAAGTTTTGAAAAAAATGAAAAGGGCTCAGAATCCATCTAGAATAATACTCTTTTTGGCACTACATATGAAGTCAATGTCTCATAATTAATTTTTTACATTTTTACATTTTATTTTACACATTTTAATATATTCCTGCAGAAAAACAAAACAAAAACTGAAATATTTAGAGGGATATTGTGATTTTTTGATTTGTAGATGATATAAATATTGAATATGATAAATTGACTGTGCTTTATAAATACATGGTAGACCCATTATAAGGCAGCTTGATATAATATTGAATCACTTATAACACAGCATGGAGCCCTGTTTTTCAAAACTTTAAATTCAGCTCTCAGAATAATAGCAAAATACAAAAATAGAAAGACCCTTAAGAAATGCTATGCACTGGGCCCACCAATGCTGGGTATTTTGGGGGGTATTTCGAGCCTTGAATGTGGACTGTATATTTTCCCATCACTTCCTCCACAGAGAACCCAATTTATTCATTGTTTCATAAGTTTTTTTTATCTCAGTCTTTTTAGCAACAGATGAGATGGAAAAGGGACAATGTGTTTTGTTTATTGACAATTGAAAATGCAGAGCTGGAGAAAGTAGACCACTACATCTACCTAGGACAGCAAATCTCCATGAAGTGCTTAAAAAAAGAAGAAATCAAGCGAAGAATCACACTAGGTTGGCAAGCTTTTGGTAGAGCAAGCTTGACTTTTGAAAACAAGAAAATCCCTCTAGTCCAAAAAAGAAGGGTATACAACCAATGTATTCTACTGATAGTCAGCTATGGAGCTGAAACATGAAACCTTATCCAAAGATTAACCCTCAAACTGAGAACCATGCAGCGGAGCAGGAGAGAATCTTGCTCAACCTCAAATGGAGAGATCATAAGACAGCACAGTATATCAGAGAAAAAAAAGGAGTCCAGGACATCATAGGAACTGTCAGAAATCTTGAATGGCAATGGGCTGGACATGTTGCAAGAATGGCAGATAACTGCTGGACATCATGACTCACAACGTGGATCAGGTGCAAGACTGTGGCTGACAGAAAGTGAGATGGTGTGACAAGCTAGACAAGTTCAGAAAGTTCTGGTTCTGCGATGCCCATGATAGAGAGGTCTGGTAAATCTTGGGGGAGGTCTATGTTCAACGACATATGCTAACAGATTGACGATGATGATGATGATGATGATGATGATTTGGTATAATTCATTTCCTTGTCTAATACCCTTGACTCCCTTTTTGCTTTCATTCTCATTTGTTAAAGTTTGCGTCGATATTTGCCACGTATCTATATAACTTATGTCAGATTGAAACCTTCTGGTGAGATGTCACGATTTAAAAATTGTTTTAATATTCATTTATCTCTTCCTGCTCGACTAACCTCACTCTACCCCCACCTCTTGTTCATTTCTGCACAAATTACGAGGGTCAGTCTTGAAGAAGTTGGGTAGGGGATCTGGACCTCCTATCCCTCCAGATATTAATAGATTACCAACTTTACACCTATTTTCACTCTCCACGGAGAAATGACACCCGGAATTCCCCATGCAGCGCAGAGAGGAAAACTGGTATCAAGTTTTGTAAAAGTTCATTACAACATGGACTCCCTTATAGAGCTGCAGAAAATTATTGACCTTGAATCCTGCATTATAACAGGTCTTCAGTGTATAAACTGAAATTTGCTTTTGTAAATATACAGTATTTTTTATATATTATGGATATTTACCAATATCAAATTGATTTAAAGAAACTTAACTCATTCATTCTACATCATCTTCTGTAAATCATGTTTTTCTCTTTCCCTCTGTCTCTTTTCTTCTTCAGATTTTTAAAAGGCTTTTCCAGGATTCCCTTCAGATCCAACGAGAACGTATTCAAGAACTACAGAAGTATTTACGTGAGATTAGAAGTCATCGTGCTTCTCAACTACAGAATGAAATTGACTCGATGGAAAATTTGTATCCTTTTCCTGACATTCCTAATTTGATCAAAATTGCCAGGTTGAATCGCAAGAAGAAATAATCCAAACTTTATCTCCAAGACTTAACCAACACAGGCATTAGAATAGAATAGAATTTGGAAATCAGTTGAGTTTGGATGAAGTTCAGTGCCAGCCATTCAGTATTGATAAAAGGCTTGAGGCTGATATGGAACCTCTTCCTCTAGACTGGCTCAATTTTCAAATTCAATACTATTCCAATGTCTGTGTTGGGTAAGTCTTGGAGATAAAATTCAGATTATTTCCCTTTTTAAGGCCAACTAGACAACCATGAATTTAATCAGGATTTGATGTCATAATTAGCCTATAAAAGGCCTCAAACCTTCAACCAAGAGGCTCAGTTTTAATCTTTCTGATCTTTTACTGAAACACGAATGGGGATCACACATTTTAAAAAGTTGACAGAATATATATATATATATATATATATATATATATATCATGGTGACTGTAAAAAATGACAGGATTTTTTAATGTTATCTATATAATTATAATATTTCTATTCTTAAACATTGTTTCAAAAGATATATTCTTTTAGGATCTTCAGTTACTACACTTACATACAGACACGGTTTACTGTCTTCCTCTCTTTAAGACTGATGTCTCCTGTTTCTACTGTGACTCTTGAACAAGAATAGACAAACTTACCTACCAACACACAAATAGATTTTGTGACACTGATATTCATTATGTGTATACTAAATCACAAACATCATAATTTGAAAATAGATTACCGTTGCCTTATAACTATTCCCTGGAGAGTTTTTACTTTTTTAACAGATCTGGAAGTTATTGAAATTGATTAATTTTTTCTATGAAAATGTTTAAATCTAAAAAGATGTCTAAATCTGAAAAAATGATTGTTTCAAATAGATTCTGTCCTTATACAAAGTCTAATTTTCTTTTCCAACTGGTTAATCTTAATGAAAAATTCATGAATTCATTTGGATTTGTATGAGATTATTATTATTTTTTTCTTTTTTCTTCTTAGAACAGAAAATTCTAAACATTCTAGTGTATGAGTCTATTCCATCAAAAGATGGGCAGGAGATATTTTTAATCAGTAGAATTATCAACTTCAAGTGGAAGAGTCCTTTGCTATGGACAGAGGAATGGAAAAAATGACCTTACCAATTATATAGTAGAGTAACTGTCATGTTACTGTATTTTAATAGCATGCCTGTTTAGGGGTGATCAATTAGAAAAAAGACTGATCAATCAACTTCTCTTACCTTTTGTTGGGCAGTAATCATTAAAAAAACGTCTGAATTTTCAAAAAACAAGCGTGAATGCTGCCAGACACAAACTAAGGGATCAATTTAGCATAAACTTATATTGTTAATTGTCACCATTCCAAAAACCTAAGGGGGGGGGGTATTTTTAGAAGATTTTTTTCTTTTTCAGACATAATAAGGAGTAAATTTTTGAAATGGTGTGGCCTTTATGTGCATAAGATGCATACATAACCAATTAGAGAAACTTGCGCTCAAACTTCTGGTTGACAATTTCTATAAAACAAGACTATAAAAGCCCAGTCTGAATGATGGCTTATTTCAATTTCCAGGGGAGGGATGTTCACTTCCTGTTTTGACTTTTTTCTATTTATTCATTGTTTATGGTCTGATTTTTAGTCATGAAGTACAAAAGTACTTCTCCCCCCCACACACACACACACCTCCTTGTTCAATCACATCAGATCCTGTTTTCACAAGTCTCGGATCCTAATCAGTAAGAGCCAGAAATCTCTTGTCGATGACTGGTCTATATTCACCAGAGGAAGAGACCATTACAGATATTACATTTGACACTGGAAGAAGGCTTTTGAAATGAATCAGCTGAAATATTGTGGCTTCACTGAAGACACAAAGAAGAGTTTAAATTGTCGGTACAAGAGTTGGTACCATGATTTCTCTTGAAATTTTATTCTTAAAAATTATGATCTAATTATTCCCTGCTGCCCACAAACACCATAATAATCATTGCTGCTAGGTTAAGATTATTTATTGTATATATTTATGTACGTATATATATGTGTGTGTATGTATATATTTATATACGTGTATACATGTGTGTGTGTGTATACATTTGTATACGTGTATACATGTGTGTGTGTATATTTATATATGTATATGTATGTGTATATATTCATATACATGTATATATGTGTGTGTTTGTGTGTATATACCTGTGTATATATCTATATACATGTATGTACGTATGTGTATCTATTTATATACATGTATATATATGTGTGAGTATATAGTCATATACATGTATATACATGTGTGTATGTGTGTATATATATATATATATATATATATATATATATATATATATATATATTTGTGTGTCTGCTCGTATATATATAATCAATAATTGAGTCATCCACAGACAGCTGTTTTGTTGTATAACAACTTTTCAGTGTGGCTATAGACTATCCATTATCCCAACCAGTAGGTAGGATCAAAACATTCGCTTTAGTCACAGAGGCTGGCATTTTACCCCTGCTCTATGCAGAACTGGACAGTCAGTAAAGTTGAATTTAAGGGATATATTTACTTATACACAATTCCCCATCCACCAGTGTGCTCCATTCCAAAGTTATATATATCTATGTATGAATCTATGCTTGACCCAACCCTCACTCTTCATTGTAGAAACTTGAAATTTTGCACACACACTCCTCCCAATGAGTAAGGAAAATTTTTTTTTTTTTGTTTTAATGGGGGAGGGGGGTCTTCACTAGTAGTTCTTTCATCTAGGTAACAATTTTAACACCAGCAGTGCTTAATTTATGAGGTAAAAGGCAGCATATATGGGTGGCTGGGATTCATAATTTCCCTTGGAATGCTAGTTTTCATTAGAGCCATGTTTTTATTAAACAAAAAGCTATTCGAATGATCACACCTGGCTTATAAAATCTGTATAAGTATGTTAACAAATAAAACAAGACTGACTGCTTCAAGGTCAAACTCCATTCTGAATGCAACTGTTTCAGCCTTTATGCTGAATTTCCAAGAAACCAAAAAAAGGATATTTCCCCTACTCATTGTATATGCAAAATTTCAAGATTCTATGGACATTTTGAGAAGAAAGAAAAAGAATTATAGTTTTTGAAGAAAGAAAGAAGAAATAAATTCTAAATGAAAGAATCTGTTTAGCAATGCCAGATAAGCTTTCCGTTTTCTCTTTCTCCCTTTATTTCTCTCTCTTCTTCTTTTCTTTTTTTCTTTCTCTCTCTCTCTTCACTCAGTTGATTGATAATGTGGGAATAGAATCTGTCTCTTTTCCATTCTCTCTCTATCCATTGATCCATTGTTTAAATTTCATAGCCTTTCCTCTTAACAGAAAGTCTGAACTTGTCATTGTTGTTAGGTTAGAAAATAAAGTCATCTCAGTAGAAGTCTGACAATATGATGCATTTTTCAATTTATTTATTTTTGATCAGCCTTTTAATTGAACATAACATGAAAATTCAATTCAATCTGTTATGAACTTTGACCCTTTCTCATCTACCGTGACCAATTTGAAATCGTAGCAGAAAACATGAAACGCCAATCAGCAGAGAAAATGGCACAAGAAGAAGCACAGACTCAGGTAAATAATTATTGCATTGTTCAGTTGGGAAAAAATGAATCTTCCATTTGTTGTGAAGACATCTTCACATTCCAGTCCCCTGCGGCCTAACATCAAGGGTAAGGTTTGACACGGTCGAGGGAATACCATTACAGAACATCCCCCCACCCCCACCCGAAACATACAAAATCATGCAATAGATGCATTCTGAAGCAAGATCCTACCCCCCCCGATCCAGTGCACACCCCCCCCCCACGCCCCACCCCCGAAAGGCTGGTAGATGGGGTACTGCTTAGCAGATGCGAGTGGGGCACTCTCAACAGAGCAAGAGTGGGAGTTTGTTGGGAGAGGAGACAAAATAGCAAAGTGGGGTTCAAAGACCAGTAGATCCTTCAAGAGTGCTTAAAGGGTGTTACACATTTGAACACTGTCAGAGAAACTGTTGACTCTCACCCGATTTAGCTGACATTGACCTGCTAAACATCAACCAAATAACACTCAAATGGCTGGCTGTCTGGGGTGACAATGATAATTTATGAACAACCTCATTCAACCTTTTTTTTTTTTTTTAGTAGTTAAAGTTTTCATCATCACTGAGCACTTTTGTGGCAAGCTCTCTCAGGTTCTTAGCTCTCTTGTTATAACTTGTCCTTTTATGAATAGTTCTTCAGAGTTTGGGCTTTTTTTGTTGTGGCTATCTCTGTCATGGTTTTGGCTTTTTGTAGCTACTCTTTCAAGGTTTTTACTCTTTAGTTATAGCTAGCTCCTTCAGTGTCCTAGCATTTTTGTAGCTAAATCTTTTTTGGCACTCTCTTAGTGCTCCATAATTGCAAAATTGTTTGAACTTGGCTCATTCTTTGTCCTTTCAGTTGATTAAAACATTGAAACGAGATCTTCGAAAGAAGATGGAACAAGAAGTTCGGAGTATTCAGAAACAACTTTGCGATGATGAGGATGACGCTCACTTCCGTGAGCTGGATGCTGAGAGGGTGAAACGAGAACTGCAGTTGGCCAATTACGTCTTCAAGTTACGACCACGATCCTACCTGTGGAATTCGGACCATTAAAGACATTTTGGAGTAAATGTGGAGAATAGTGGCGTAAGCTTTGACACAATTGAAAGTTTTTCCGAATACTGAATTACCTCCCTCTCATATTTTTTTTCCTACCTCTTATATACAAGGAAGATAACAAATCCAATCGCTTTTCTACAAGACATGAGATTTATTCAATGAAATAAATTAAAAGAGTATGGAACTATAGCAATATAAAAAGGAAAAACTTATTTTTAAAGTTCTGTCCATCACCTACAAAATGTTGTCATCATCATCATTTCTATTATCATTTTATAACTTCTTGTAATAATGCAAATAGGAAAACCAGAAAAAAATTATGAACAATTTTTTAGAAAATTTTAATGACGTTTTTAAAAAAAGAGTGTAATTGAATATTGGTAAAAACTTTGATTCTGCATCAAAAATTGTACTGCAATTCTCCACTTTTACCCATCTTTGTTCAGTATACCCATGTCTACATTGCTTAACTCTTAAATTCATGGACAGTTTGGAACTACTGTGGAATTCTTCAATGGATAGAATTTAAGAAAATGAAACTCTTTTTGTGAATTGAAGAAAAAATTACCTAAATGTGCGAGGGTGGTAACTTCAATCGAAAATTGGGTTTCTCCTGAAAGAATCCAAGAGTTAAACTGATATCCTGGAAAATTTCGAAAAAGATAGGAAATTTCAACAATTTTTCGTAATTCGCCTTTCAAGTTCAAATGTTCCAGTCTCAATATTTTCTGATCATCTTTGGAGAAGTGAAGAAGCCATAAATTGTGTCAGGGTGCATTTGTGTACAGGGCCTCCAATGCATAGACTGCACCACCTCCCCCATCATAGGATCTTATCCTTGTTTCGTATGTGTGAATTTTTTTTTTTTTCCAATCGAAAACTGAACTCCATATAATTTTGATTTTAGAACAATGAAAATCAAAATCTAGGGTGAGGTTCTCAGATTTTAAATCCAATAAAGCTTTAACAAAATAAAAAAGGGAACATACTATTTATTTGGGACTGAACATGAAAATGATACTATTTACATAATCTTCCACGTGATTGGCTATATTCTCTGTCTGTAACATTTGTCAAGGGAGATAACTATCAAATGCTAATTGTAGAGTAATCTTTCCTACTTTTTTTGATTTTTTTTTTCTTGCAAATGCATAAAATGTCAGGATTCATTCTGGTTGAACATAAAGAAATGCAGAGCAACATGTCTCTGTTATTTTTTTTTAAATACCACGCAATGGCAAAATTATTTGAATATTGGCATCATTCTTTTAACGGCAAGTGTAAGCTAGTCTTTTAATAATTTGCCATCTGTATATGATTGGAAAATGTATTGATTTTAGCCATATTAATGTTGATAGCATTTACGTGATTTCCAAAATTGCCATATTGCATTCTTTATCGAAATTGCAAAAGAAGAAAATCAATCAATTAATCCCGATTGAATGTTGCAATTGATCACAAAAGTTGTTCACTTTTGGGCAGAGATATTACATACAAGCCATTAAAGCAATAGAAGGTATTTTTGAAATGGGATTCATTCACGATGAGAATACAGTACTAGACCATTTATCTGGCTTCTAGAAAAACAGAATTATCAGAAAACAAACAACAGTGGTCCCTCTCATAATGAAGGACTTCTATAAGAAAATTTCACTTAGCGAGAGGCCCCAATCGCCAAAAAAATCTCTCAGGAAAATATTTACAGTTAACAAGATAAAATGAAAAAGAGAGATTTTCATAAAATTATCAAGAATCATCTAGATTTCATCTATAATCATCTAAATTTATATCTAGTATCTAGACACTTATTTTCAAACAGGACATTTTGTGGATTATAATAGGATTATTTATTCATCACTTTAGTCACAAATTGATTGGTATTTATACATTATTTTGTACATTGCTAAAAACTTGTAAATAATGTACAATGTGATATTTTTATAGGGAACAAATTACGGAAATTCCATTGGTTTGATTATTCACCTAACAAATTTTTATCTAACAAGATTGTCGTTGTTTAGAAAGCTACTGATGTATTTTAAAAACTGGCTGATTTTTGACTTTATTCACTTTCAGAATGCTGAAAAACTTGAAAAGATAACTTATCAAATTATTTTATATTAGCAGGAAATTCTTGTATTGCCTGTGGAAAAATTACTGAACATCTGATGATACTGAAATAAAACATGTTCTTGACTGAATGTCTTCTTACACAACAAAACCGGGGGGGAGTGTTGGAAGCCGGAAAATTGTTTGAGTTTATTGAGTGTAGTAACTGGCAGATTATGCAATCAAATCTTGGCATGACTGACCGATACACTCCCTGGCATACCTGGACAGGCCCCAAAACACCACCGGACGGATCAACATAGTCCTTGTACCTTTTTGTTTCATCATTAGAATGCTTGAAAGTGGAAGTTAAGGTTCAAGATTCTGATGAAATGAAATTTATAAAACAATTTCTTTCCACCCTAAATGATTTTTTTTTTTTTTTTTACAAATAACAGTTTTAGCATTAAAGTTACTGAGTAAATTTAAGAAAAACTCTCCTGAAGGCTTAAAAGAATTATTTTTTTTTTTTGAATATGTTGCTGACTTAAGTCAAAAACTTAATGTGGCTAAATTTTTATAGAGCAGCTCTGTTGACATTATAAACTGAATCATAAATGAAAAAAGAATAATATTCTTGATAATGAATCTTAACTCCCAACATTCAATGAATGGAAAAGTCCATATAAAAAAGGGATGTCAATTAAACTGAATGTTGAGCAAAAACCCATTTAGACAAACAGTTATTGTATATTTTTATAACATTAATTGGAGAGAAAAATCTGCCAGATCTAGTCGAAAAATGGCTAATCTAGTCTTTTTGCCTACTCTCTGAGGACCATCAGCCAGGCTTGGTCTTTTTTTTTTTCCCCCCGTCTCTCATTGAAGAGCTCTTTTTGCCCAGGACCTCAGGATTATGAATTGCGTTATATTATTTAGAAACTTATTGGAAATGATCTCCTATCGTTACACGGTTAATATATTCAATTTAGCCAACATAAATAGAATAAATTTCAATTGTAGAAACTAATTCTATTTATATATTTGGATAATAAAAAAGAATGTTCATCTCTAGTGAAATAGGTTATTTAGATATAAAGTAATATCTCTCCAAGTTAGTGGCTGGTGGTCACTTTTCTTTTTCTGGTCCACTGTGCCCCAGCCTTTGTACACAGTGAATCAAAACAAGTTTGAATGATTAAAAGAAATCCCTGAGTAAGACCAACCCCACATTTTATGAAAGTATTATGGAATTGTAGTTTTAGGTTACAAAAATGATCACAAAAATCTCTGAAACGTTCATTAGCAGATGTTATGCACTCTAAAGGAACTAAATAGTATTCGGAGAATGCACACCTCAGTCAATACCATTGTCCAGGGAAGTAATGGTGCTTTGATCTGTCCCAAATTTTAATCACATCATCCATGGTCCACCTTTTCTCAAAATTCCATTGAAATTCATTGTGAACTTATCAAGATATCATGTGGACAGACATGAAATTTTGGCGTGGTCATATAATATGACGTAGAGCCGGTAATATTCCGTGGATCCATCCTGAAATTTAATCCCATCTTTCAATGCGTATTCAGT
This sequence comes from Thysanoteuthis rhombus, assembly GCA_963457665.1. Classification (NCBI taxonomy): domain Eukaryota; kingdom Metazoa; phylum Mollusca; class Cephalopoda; order Oegopsida; family Thysanoteuthidae; genus Thysanoteuthis; species Thysanoteuthis major. The sequence continues at coordinate 1,550,380 of OY735227.1, read as the reverse complement.
CAAATTTCATAGAAATTCATTCAGAATTTTCGGAGATATTGTATCGACAAACCTTAGCCCTTAAGTGAAAAAACAGAAAAATATTTCTCAATCAACATAAAATTCATGGATCCATCTCAGAATCTAACAACCTCGTCTTTATCCAATTGCCCATCCTTCAACAGAATTTCAGGAGTGATTTTATGTACCTCGATTCACTATGCCCCACACATACCATTGAGAAAGATAACCTTACATTTCTAAAGAGCCAGCACAGTGATTGCAGTTTGGACAATATATGATTCTAAAATAATCTTAATTTTACCTCATATAGCAGAATTAGAAAATTCTGAATAGTCCTGGCTCTATACTTCTGAGTATTACTTCTGGCTCAAAATTAGCTCGCTTATCTTTCACATTGCACAGCACTGTTCAAGCCGGCAAGTCTTTCACAAAAAAGATGGTTGATTTGTTCAGATGATGAAGTAGCTGCTGTGCTGTTGTATATTCACATTTGTAGAAAACCATGATTCACTGTGCCCCGGTTTCCCCTCGTATTCCTACAGAAACTCTGAAGATGAAAGGAATTCTGAAAAAATGATTATTCATTTAAATTCAGAAAGTAGAGTTGATTTTATATTACAATGTTTTTTGTTCTTTTTTTTTGTTGAAAGTTGTATGAAGAATCTTTTGACAACCTGAGTAATTGGTCAGTTTTTTAGAGAAACAAAAGGTTCTCTCCTGATGAAGGGTTTTGATTTTATTTTTTAAAATGTTAACACAGATAGCATATCAGAATCAAAAGGTCCTTAGTTGCTGACTTTTGGGGACGTGTCACCCATATCTGACATCTATCATTGAATTCTAACAATTTCCTTTGTCCCAAACTTCCATATAAACAGACATTTCGTGAATCAGTCAGTCGTTAAGGTTGGTTGGGAAGTTCACATTTCTAGTAACGATTGATGTCGGTGCAAATATCTCCATCCAAACGGACGATGTTAAAAGAGAACAAAATATATTTCTCCTATTTATAAAACAAGATCACATTCCTCTCTCCCTCAGAGAAATGAAATAACAGTAAACAAATCCTGAATAATCTCCGTCTCTTCGATGCTGAATGTTCCGACGTACGCATGCTACGTCATTGGTTCATCCTTGCAGATGAATAGTACGAGAAGAAATGACCCAGTAACACCCCACAACACAGAACATATTCCTGCTTTGACTAACAAGTAGCTGTCTTGGGGGGGGGGGACACACCACTTGTCACAATTTAGGAAAGTCAGTTTTCTATTTAAGTAAATATTCATCTTGATAGTAGATTTACTTCAGCCAACGAAATTCGAGAGGTATATGATTCGGTCATGTTTTTCTATCTTTCCTTCCGTCTGTTTGCCCGCTCAATATCTCCAAAAGTTCTCAATCAAATTTTGTGGAAAGTTAGGCTATGGAGGAGGGGGAATTGGTAAAAGTCGGGGGTGGATCCAGGAATTTTATTTCTTTTGATTGGTATTTTTACGGGGTTTTTTTTGGGGGGGGGGGTTCTGTTTTTTTCATTTCTCATAACTGTCCACACAATCTCTCTAAATTGAATTTTGTGGAAAGGTGGACAATAGGCTCTGGGAAAAGTGATAAATTTGAAGGGTTGGATCCATGCACAATTACCTATAGTTACATGTTCATACCTCATGATTTTGTCAAAAGGTCATGTCTGTCCACACAATATCTCCAAAGGTTCTCAATGACTTTCTATGAAATTTTGTGGAAAGGTAGACAATGATCTATGGAAGAAGTGATTAAATTTTTGAGTGAATCAATGCACAATTACTTCCCTGAAATTGGTGCTGGCATGGATATGGGCTCCCCGGGTACTGTCCAGTTGATGTTTTATTTGGTGGATAAAACTGTGAGTATGATCTCCAAATGAAGCTGGACGAACTAAATCCAGAAAGCAAGAAAGTTGATCTCTTCATGATCTTCAGTAAAATCTGCAACAAACATGTTGAGGACAAAGACATTAGAATGAAACTCAAAAACGCAGAACTGAAGAAAGTAGATCATTGCATTTACCTGGGAAAGCGAATCTTCATGAAATCCTCGATCATATGCGAATTGTGGCCAACAGAACAAGATGGAATGACAAGCTGAACTAATTCAGAAAGTAATGGCTCTGCAACGCCCATGATAGAAAGGTCTGGCGAATATTGGGGAAGGTCTGTGTCCAAGGACGGACGCAGGTAGATGATGGTGATGAATTTCGAATCTGTTCTTTCTGATCGTGGTACACGTCCAAACAATCTTTATTCTCAGAAAAGTGGTTTATTTTCAAATACTGTTAACACTTGAAGGCATGAAGTCCTAGATGAACCAGTCACCTCAAATATCTCATCAATGGTCTGGGAATAATCTTCGTCGATTACGTAACGAATTTTCGTCCTGTTGCAGGTCTGTCAGATTGTGGTGGCACTTTACCATGTTTCAAACGTGAATACAGCTTGGATACTTGTACTTCCCGCAAAGCTACTTCCTTGAAAGCTTTTCGAAGAATTACAACAGCTTCGACTGCAGTATTCCCCGAAAAGGAAGCATAACTTCACATAAATCGCATCATCTCAATACTCACCATCATCCCCGTATATAAAATGCAATGTGTATTCATATATTTCATCCATGCCGTCATTTTTGGCTTGTAATAAAATAAGATGGAATCAATTAATTCTTTCCACTGTTACATTTCTTATTAACTGCCGCATAGGTCGACAGTTTTAAGAACGGGGAAAATTTCATGTCAAGATGACGTTTGAATAAATCAACGGCGTTTGTAAGCAATTAACTTTTTCCTTCGACAATGAATTATATTGCGACTTCCGGGCGATATTTATTTATTTATTTATTTTTTTTTTTTTTTGAGGCAATGATTATTTAATCAATGTTTCGGGCGTTCAAACGGAGATCATCTTGAAAAATTCAACTGTGAACAAATACTTTTATTATTATTAATATTTTTATTACATAAACAAATGTCGACAGATGTGATCAAAAATAGTATATACAATGTCCAATGTCGCAGGTTTTGAACTGAGTCTTTTCTTTTTCTTATTTATCCAAGGTGAGGGAGATTCTTCATGTGTTTCTTTGTAAAGGGTGGTACTAGGGAATTTGCACCCTGGATAAATATGTCGCGGTCAAAGGCATTGACGTCCCTGGACATTTGCGTCTGGTAATTTTTGCATCCCGGTCAGAGATTTTTTACTTTCGTTGTTTTTGTTACGTGGTTAACAAACTTCGATGAAAACGAAATAGAACCTTTTTTTTTATTTTCGTTGTTTTTTTCTATAAGCTGTAGCCCTGCCCTGTCCCAATCATTACAATCTTTGTGCATAAATCATCTGTATTTAGCACTGATTATAAAATGCAAATACTTAATGAGCAGTTTGAAATAGGATGTAGGCTTCCCAGCAGACCTTGGCCTATTATCAGCTTTTCACGAACTTGACCACACAGTAATTCATTCATAAATCTAAAAAAAAAAAAATGGGCTCGTATACCGTTGTTTTCGATTGCTTCTGTTTCCGGCGATGAGGCCTCTCTAAAGTGAATGATGTCAACAATTCCGTGATGGAAACACTTGAAAAAAACCAACCCAGTCCGACCAACAATATCCCTCAAGGCCTCTTGTCAACTCCCAACTCTTCCACACGGAAAAGTCGCACTCTCTGGTGAAGACAAGAAAAAAGGTCTTAGAGAACAATGGGAACACCATTATTACATTTATACATCTCCTTTATTTTGATTTTTACTTTCCAACTTTGTCTGGAGCAATGTAAGTATTTATCAACTTTCGTAATTAACTGTTTTCATTTTTATGTAATAGAAAATAGTGTAAATGGAGGGGACGCAGGTGTATACATTAGGATGGCCAGACATCCAGCTTTTCGCCGAACATACTTATCAATTTCCAGTGTTTTTGTATGTTTCTTCATCATCATCAATCTTTTAACGTCCGTCGTTGGACATAGACCTTACCCCTAGATTCGCCTCTGACTGACTGACTGACTGACAGGCTGGCTATGTAGTATGTATGTACCACGCGTACAGGCCGTACTAGTGGAGCTAAACATTTACTCTTCATCATATCTGAAAAAAAATTGCCTTTTTTGTTTTATTGAAAGTCCCTCAATAGGATTTTTGCGGGGGTACTACAATGTAAGTCTATACTAAATTGTTCCCTGAATTTGTGCCCGGTAGCATTCATGCTTGTTTTCTGAAAAATCAGATTCAGACGAGAGAAGTAACTTATTCATTGAACACCCCATTTTCAATTTTTCAATTGATCACCCCAACACTGTATGCTGCCAAAAGACGTTGTTCATGTAACGGTTTCTATTGAGTGACTAACCAGATAGATCTATCTGTTGTCGGTCATGAGATTTTTTTTTGTCAACTGTTTCTCTTCGTTTCGCCCTAAGAGAAAATCCTCAAAATAAGTGCTTCTATTTCAATGACTTGTTTGTTTGTCAAGCCCTTCGTTCCATGACGTATTAATTCGTCCTGTCGGACAATGCTGACGTTCCTCTAGTAAAGATTACAGGGTAAAATGGATGGATATCCCAGAACAGTCAATAGGCATTTAGTATTTGTTCCATTTGATGTTGTAATCTAACGAGATGGATGAACTGCTCCTTCCAATAACTGACATTTTTTAAGGCAGTTTCAGAGAGACATACCTGCATTTCATTCTCAATAGATACTCTTCTACAAAATGTTGTTTTTATTATAATAAAAGGCACACCGAGAGCGTGCAAGGATGTACGTGCTAAGTGGAGATGTTTCATTTTACGGAATGACACGTCTGTTTTAGAAAGTGTTGCCAACTGAATGTTACCTTCAGCTGGTTGCGATTACGTTTTTCTCAATCACCATCATCATCATTTTATTATGATTAATCTATCGTTTGATAATAGTAATAATAATTTTTTTAAAGAAAAAAAGAACTTTCTGCGCACAATAGAAACCGTCAAATAACTAACGTCCTTTGTTCTCATGCCTTGTTGGGGGTGATCAATTGAAAAAAAAATGGAGGAAAAGAGTGATCAATGAATAAGTTGCTTCTCTCGCATTTCGTTGAGCTGTGATCACTCAAAAAAAAATCTGAATTTTCAACAAGAATCTAAGTGTGAATGCTACTGGGCACAAGCATAAACTTACATTGCAATCCCCCCCCCAACTAAAAACCTATTTAGGAGGGATTTATATTAAAAACGAAAAAAACGTTTTTGAAGACGTAATAAAGTTGAAATTTTAGCCTTTTAGCTCCATTGGTGTGATCTGTATGCGTGATACATTCATACATAGTCAGCCAGCCGGTTAGCTGGACCAACCAGAAAACTGAAGAAACTTATGTTGACAATTTTGGTGACGGGTTATGATTGGGGTTTTCCTAATTATGCATCTATTCAGACTCCTCACATCTGAGAGACACAATAAAACAATCATGGATTTTTCTGTTCTATCAACAATCGAAATAGATCAAACAATCTTTCACTGTGTATTCAAAAAAAGGTCAGATAGATAATTGCAACTCGCGTGTATCACAGATTTAACATTTTCACGACTGAAAAGGCGTCACTGATTGAGACTGAGCAGCCGAAACAACTTTGTGAATCAGCATTCGAGATCATATTTTGTCAAGCGGTGCCGGAACAACGCTCCGATACCTCTTTAGAAAAAAAGTCAATAGAAACGAACGCGTTTCCGAGATTGTCTAATCGTTGCCGTCCTTCTCTGTTGATCTCTAAAATACAGAACAGGGAGAGTTTATTGGCCATCTTAGCATAAACTCAATTTGTGGCAATATGGATTTTAAAAGCCCCCACCCACCACCAACCCATAATTTTATATATAAGAGAATGAACATTTAGCGCAAACATTTTAGGGTGGTCATGCTGATTTCAGTTCGGTAGATTCCTCAATTTTTTTTTAAATGGCCGATATTACGACTCTTTTTAATTCCTGGATGTCACTTCCATAATATCGGTATATGCTGATATTATAACATGGGCTTCCACCACACCGGCATTTCTTATGATAAAGATCAACAATAAAAAATATCTGACTGAAATTTCAAATTTTTATCATAAATAGTTAACAAAAACTATAAAATTAATAAAACCACAGAATGCTGCTGTGAATTACAGCAATAAATAATATAGCGTTCTGAGAGTTAAATCCTAACAGCGGCCACCTCAAGTTTTAAGGGACTTGAGGCATTTCATTGGATGAATTTATTCAAGCTACCAGTCGAGGGGTCTTATTTAAGGGGTGTATTGTGATGTGTATGCTTGCAACGATAATACATATGATAAATTAGGCCGATATTAGGGCCGCCCTATTTTTTTTAAAAACGATTTTATGTATTTGGGTAAAAGTATTCAAGAAAAACATATCAACCCCAGTACAATATACTAGTCTATGTCAATAAATCCAATTTACTGAGGTCACACTTTGTACTGATGCCACACTTGACTTTAAAGAGGGGAAATGTTACTGTGTTGCAATTAAAAATGTGATACTAAACAAGCGATTATTTTAAATTGTTGCAAACATGAATATCACAATAATCCTGTTAAATAACAACCTTCGACAGACATCTTGGAACATCTAAATGGGATTAATTGACTCAATTCCTTGAACTTCAAAAACTTTGGGTGGACGGTATTAGGAGCAAGCTCAACCTTCAAAAACAAGATGATCCCAATAATCTTAAAGAGAAGAGTATACAACCAATGTATCCTCCCGATAGTCACTTATTGAGCTGAAACATGGAACCTAAACAAGAGACAAACCTGCAAACTGAGAAGCATGCAACGCGCACATGAGAGAATAATGCTGGGCCTCACATGGAGAGATCACAAGACAGCACAGTATATCAGGAAGAAAACAGGGATCTGAGACATCATAGAATCTATTAGGAAAAAATGGTAATGGGCAGGCCAGGTTGCAAGAATGACAGACAACAGATGGAGAGCATGACTCACAACATTGATCCCTAAAGACCAAAAGCGAAACCGAGGCCAAGAGAATACAAGATGGAGAGATGAACTAGACAAATTCAGAAAATACTGGCTCTGCAACACCCATGATGGAGAAATGTGGCAGATCCTGGGGAAGGTCTATGTCCAACGACAGACGTTAAAAGACTGATGATGATGACGATGATGATGATGATTAGGAGTAGGTTGGATTTAGCAACAAGGGTGGTTTCATAGGGAGAAGAGATTCGGAAAGACAAGCATTTTCTTATCATCGGTATCAAAAACGTGGGCAATGCATTCCTACGAGGCTCACGATAGAGAGGTCCGGCGTATCCTGGGAAAGATCTATGTCCAACAACGGACACTAAAAAGATGATGATGATGATGATGATGAAGAAGAATGACAGAGGTATGCGTTCTCTGGGTGCTTTTTTGTTTTTACGAGTACTCTAAAAATTTTTTTTTTTTTTTTGCTTTGCAATGAGTGAATGATACTTTCTTTCTTTTTATGGTCCTGGTTAGTTCTTCCTGAAACATTTGCGATTTAGCTTCTGACGTCATTGGCTTGTGTTCGAGATTTGACAAAACGCACGTCATTTCCTGTTCCCTCTCTCTATAAAAGATAGTACAAAGTGTTACCACAGTGATTTGAATTTATTGACTCGAACTACTATCCACATACTATTATTTGTGCTGATATTTTTCTTGCAAGGTTCTACACAATATGGATGTCATGGTTCCTGTATAGAGAGTAGTGATGATTGTTGGTTTGTGTATTGCGACGATATGGTGTAGTTGTTGGAGACAAAGGATTTTGTCTCTACGTATTTTGTTTTTACCGCCATGTGTCAACGTCACTAAACATGTTGATGAAGGATGGTAGTCGATAATTGCCACGACGGAAAGGAGAATTTAGACGCACCAAGTATTAGTGAGGACGCAGAGATTGAAGACAACTCGTAATTGTAATGAAGACACATACTAATGATTAGATAAAGAAATAGGACGGACATTTAATGATGAGACATTCATAACAATAAATATAGAATTGAAAGGAAATACATGCAAAGAATCATTAATAAGATCATGATAGAACGGTGAGTAATGTACACTAGTAACTTCAAGTAGAAGAAGACAGCGTCTAAGCTAAAGGTAGAAGCTCTGTTGCAAATTAGTCGTAGTAATGGTACGTTAATGAAGTGGGTGTAATTGAAATGCTTTGAATCCATAAAGGCTTGGTACTTTGGGAGACCAAGGAATGATAATGGAGACCAGGTATCAATGGTATGCCTAACTGTCAAGTTGTGGGCGATGAATTTATGATCGCTTATGTGCAACTTGGGGGCCATTCTCAGATGCTGAAAAACACACGACAGACAGACTATTTAAGTCACAAAAAACATGAGGTTTAACCCATGTGCGCTTCCTGAAGTAAGGAGAATAAGAAAAAAGAAAACTATGGCTATGGTGTAGTAAACGCATTGCCATTTCATTAACGCGTGTGAATACGCTTTTGAGCTAGAGAAGACGATACGATTGAATAGCTGAGCGTATGATAGATACCTCAACATCTGTGAAATGAAATTGGCAATGTTTAGAACAGGCCCAAGGGCCGGTGAGATAATACCGATCCGAGAGAGACAGAGAGAAAGAGAGAAGTAACCGACTAAGAAGGTCGAGGCTTCAAATGAGCGAGTGAACACATACGTTCATAGCTTTTAGTAGATGGAGGGATGGACGTTTTGCATAGGGGATAGATTTAAGGTTTCGTATCTAAAGCTTATACTTATATATTTTCGTATTTAATTCTAATTATAAATAAAGGTGACCCTAATATCGACGTACTTAACAGAGGTAATGTCGTTGTGAGCATAAACATCACAATACTCCTAGACCTTTTTTTATATTTCTTAAAATATTTAACCTGGCATAGATGGGTATTCACACTAGTTTATTAAAAGAATGATGAGTACCTGAATAGAGATTTCAGGAATCGAATAAAAAGACTTGCTAGACACTACATGACCATTATATTGTAGTCGATATGTCATAAACTCGTATTTACAATCATAGTGTTCTTAATGCTCCCACATTTTAACCAAAATTTTCAATGTTTTCTCTTCGAAGGTAAAGCTGATAAAATTCTTCCATTTAAGAAACCTTGTGATCAACCCATTGACTGTGGACTCAATCACGTGATTGCAGTTTTTCATGTCAATCAAAATAAAGAGTTCCGAGTTACTACCAAAAACAAGTGTAATGGCCAACACAAATGTCAAATTGACACGAAGAAGAAAAATTGCTCTATAAAATATTATTGCATTGATGGTAAGTTATCTTCTCTGACATTCTTTATTTCCTTGATTTATATATACAGGGGACTCTTGTTATCACGGCACCCTCGGGGATGTGGGTGCTGCTAAACAGAAATTGCTTTTGATGAGTTGATTTTATACGAAGTGTAGTAATACAGTTCTTACGGCATCCTTAGTGTGCCGTTAAAATAAATTTGTCACTATAATGGGTGTTTTTATAACCAAAAATACCGGCAAAATGACTTTTTATTATCCTTCCAACATAGGCCTAAGAGGGGAGACAAATGGGGCATTTGACCCACCCACCTCATCCGGCCTTCTCACTGAGGGTGAAGGGGTTTTGAAAGTTGGAACCTTATCGTCAATAAAAAAGTAATGGAGCAGCACGATTGTTTTGTACAATCCCAAGTTAATGTTTCCATCTAAAAAAGATTGTATTATCATTTACTGGCGCTTACTCTAGTGTTCTCCAAAAGTTCTCGATGGATTTCTATGACAGTTTGTGATAGAGTAAATAATAGGCAAGTGATTGACTTTGGGGACGGGTCCAGGCACAATTATCTCCCCCTATGTCGTAGTTATATGTCTAAATCACATAATATCACCTATATTTCATTTCTGTCTACACGATATCTCCAAAAGTTCTCGATGAATTTCAATGAAAAAATTGCCCAATTACTGTCTCCTATGGTACCATTGGCAGAGGTATTCGCTGATTTGTTGTTTGATAATGTATTTATGTCTTCCTTTTTGTTTGCAATTAGATCGCTTCGTCAAAAACTGTTCGTTCATGAACGCAACAGAAAGTATCGGAAACAGTACCGATGTGTTTGCATGCTACCAACACACTAATCAAGTGAAAGGGAGATCCTTCTGCTGGACGTTTGCCCAAGGTCTCTACCACCATTGGATTGTCCTCCGAGGAATCTTGAAGATCTGGAATGACACAGATTTGGACGGAACGCTCATGACGAATTTCAATCTGATCACAAGCAACAATAGAACTGAAGTGTGTACATCGAGCAAGTACGTTTGGATTATCTATGTCGGTAAGTTGCTACTTGATAAATTATGAAAATGGATGTGATTTTGTGGATACTAGGTGTAATATCGGAGAAGACATGGGTTTGGGGTCTATAAGATGCGATTGATCTTAAAGTGAAGAATACACCTAAGTCGGTCAACTTCTTTCCCGCTATCTGCAAAGATAGGCAGATGAAGCCATACATCCCCTATGTCAGCTGATGATATATACTCGTACATGTCTTTAATAAAGCCAGGCTATTACGATGGAATCAATCAAGAATAACGCTCCTTTTATACATTACACTAGGGCATTTATGACCTAAACTACTATATCCCAGTCAAATGCATGATTGGCGTCCCTAATCACACATATTGGTACACAAAAGTGATTGTCACGTGATTATAACAATATCAATAGCGCTGCCCCCTTTTTCTAGCCTATTCTTCAGGATCAAAGTGTGGTATCTGTTCCCCGGCATAGGCCGAGGAGTCGGTACTGACACTTGCCTGCTGAATGAGCCGGAGAGGGTGGGTGTCAAAGACCGAGTGCGCCGGTGCAAGCGTTAGCCAATGAGGTTTCACTGAGGCTGCGTTTGCTAAGCGCATTGGGGAGCCTTTGGACTCGTCCTTTGGCTCTCCCATTATTACTCGGCCCAGCTGCGGGGTCTCTGTTTCCCCGGGGCAGCACTGCTCCATTACACTTAAAGGAGCAGGTCCCCTGGTGGATGCTTTCGCGGGTGACGTTGTCTAGCCATTACGATGAGCTTTTCAACGGTAACTGCGTCGGCTTGAGCCATTTTTGGAAGGTTGGCTCCTATTTCTTCCCGCGTTAAGCCTGACCTTGTGTCAAATATTGCTGTGGTGGGACAGTGATTAAATAGCATATAAGAATATCAATAAGTGCCATCAATCATTAGTTGAGTTGGGTGTCAGTAGGGTTACGTGCACTAACTAAATATATATGGCACAAAAAGAGTTCAAAGTTGGATGAATCATCTGACAAAAAGGGGAATATTGATAATAAAATTTTTATTCTAGTCACAAATAGCAAAGTTAATGTCTCCTTTTTGTGAGGGCTGTAAGTTTATGTGTTGGTTCAAATAGTCCGTTGTGTATTCCATTGTCTATTCGGGGAAAATACTCATTGAACGTTGATATATGCGTAGGTATATGTAGAGAGAAAATATTTTCCTTGTAAGAGCAATTGTCATCGAATCGTTGATGAGAGTATAATGTCGCCCACTTCTTTTTTGTGAGTTCGGGTAAAGACACTTCTGAAGAATTCTTGCTGACTCTACTGACTTTTGTCTCTGCCTTGGTTACGCATGTCAGTTTTCTTTCATCATGTGCAGGGTAGTTTCTGGCAGAGCCAATTCCGCTTGATCGAGATTGGTCATTAATTTGTCAATGAAACGTTTAATTTAATTTTCTACCTTTGTTTTTGTTTTGAGGGAAACTCCTGGGATTTATTTTGTACAATTTTTGTTCAAATGAGTTTGAGTGGTCCCTACAAATGCACGTTATATTCCGGAAGGCAAACTTTCTTACGAGGGTTTGCCATAAAATGCTTTTAAGGTTGGATTGAATCGATAAAATACACACTACAACCCCTTTTTAATCGATAAAAACTTTGATAGATATCATTTTAAGTATTCATTTCATTTTTGCTAATATATATATGGAAATGTTCAGGACCCTAATATATATAAAAAAAAATACATCCAATATGAAGAAATACATACATCGGGACGCAAATGTCCAAGACGTAAAAGAAAAGGCAATGGCTTTGTCATCGATTTCATGGTAGACAAGACCGTTGGTTGGGCACAGGGGCAGGTTGAATCATTCGCTCCAACTTTTATTTCCCCCACTTAATGGCGTCACTTTTGTCCGAAATTTTTCCGTGCAAAATTAGGCTATCTTCTTAAGATTGAGTCATATATGTTGTAAGAACGAAAAGTTTTGCATGGGGAACATTTTTCACGCCGGTAAATACCTTTTTCAAACTTCATGCTTTATTGTGCGGTTGATGATAACGCTATCTGTTCATGAGAAGTGGCGATTAACAGAATATATTCAACATCTCAAGCAGGTTCTGTCAGAACCTTTTTTGGAATAGAATGTAAAAAAAAAACATGTTTGAGGTCGGTTGGTACACTGCAAATGGGGCTACTCGGTGCGTTGTAATCAAATGAAATTGAGGCAAGCAGAAACAAAAAGCCTGCAAAATAACAAAACAAACTTCAAATAAGTCCTTGATATCGTCATATTGTTGTTTTTTTTTGTTTTGTATCTTTCACCTGATTACAATACCTCCTTGAGGTCCACTCAAAGATGATTCCTCTTGGCCTACCAATTGGTCATTATATTACTAAGATCTTACTTTTTACTCAAATACATTATTCTAAGGAAGTCTCTTTTCCGTGGTAACTTTTGGTCATATATGAAGTTACAGTCAGCAAGGTAGAAAATGTGCCAACTAGCCCCGGTCTCCCCAATATCAATTCCTATATACAGGTTGTAGAGTAGCGAATAATTTTTAGACGGCTGATGTTCTCATTTTTATATCCAAATTTCTCATGGTGATCTCTGGTCGGTCCACTCCTCTATAATGGTCATGCGATGCTAAACTAATTTGAAAGTAACTTTTTGTAATTGCATATTGACAAGTCCTGATAATGATTATGATGGTAGTTATTTGGCACATCGACTCTTATACTGTGGTCATGGAGTTTTTTGATTCTCATATGAATAAATCCAGAATTATTAACAGATTATTATTATTATTATCATTATTATCATTATTATGATGATGATGATGATGAGCAGTAGTAGCAGCAGCAGCAGCAACTCATTGATTAATTTTGTTCTACCTGTTTGTCTTCAATTTCAGGTACAAAAAGTCCCGAAACGCTTGTGAATATCTATTCAACAGTCGATCCGGCAATAACCACTTCAAACCAAGGAGACAACGATGTCAACGACAAGAACTCAAATAAAGAGGTTCAATTTGAACAAACTGGAAACATGACTGGAGATTTTCAAAATGGCCGCAGTGTTGACGATAAGGAAATCCAGAAAGATAAAATCATGAAAGACTTGAATTTTTGGAGTAAATACAATTTCATTTAAATTTGAATATTTAAATCATTTCAAATTACAGGCTGCCTTGGTTTGACGCCGGTTTGATTTATCCAATTGAAAATAATGCCGGTTTGAATTTAGACCCAATCATTTATCATTTTCCCAGATTCAGGCTCACAGGCATTCATAGGGTGTACAAGGGGGGGGGGAGTCCTAGAAAAGTACAACAACTCATGTGATATACTCAATTACAATAATAAAGTGATGTAAGTAATCTATTCAAAAAGACATCTCTGAAGAATCACATTTCTAAAATTTATAAGTTATTTTTATTACTGCACTAAAATCGAAATAAAAATTATCTATTTGTTCTGACATCTTGGTGTAGAGTTATTTTATTTGATCAGTGGGTTTTAAATGATTATGAAGCATTTTTTAGCCATAAAGTTAGCCAGAAGTGAAACAGATTTAGCCAATTTTAGGCATAGGTTTTCCCCAAATAAATATGAGATATAGAGGAGTGATGGGGCGAACCGGGAACCCTGCCACACTGCTGGCACATGATGTGTTGTATGGGGGTTAGCGATAGATACATACCATTCCCATTCTGCGAGATGTTAACAGTGAGCTGAGTTCGATCAAAGTCCTTGTACTGAGTGCTTTGTGAAGAGGCATTAAGTATAATTTTTAAAGTCTCGGTTCTTTGGTACAACTCGGTGGTAAATGCAGACATAATAAGGGTTAGGTAACATAATAATCAGAATTAAGTATTAGAAACTGTCTCTAAAACTGTCAACATGGATTTCTTTGGTTTTTAAGTTGGTCTGGCTGACTGACTAGGTATGTATGTGTCACATGTACAGGCTGCACCAATAGTGTTAAAGAACCTTTGAACATTATGTTTAGAAAAATGCTTTGCTGTTTTATATACTCCGACCCCTATTGGTCTTTGGGGGGGGGGGCGGTCAATTTGCAAAGTTTATCCTAAATTGATTTGGCAGAATTCACATTTTTTTTTAGCCATCACTATCTAGCAAAAGGTGAGAGAAGTAACTTATTCATTGATCACATAAAAGTTTCTGTTGAGTGACTAACCAGACCTTTCTTCCTTTTCTTTGTAGAAATATTAATTATGATATCAGCCATTGGTGGAGTTTTGATTGTTGTGGCCATCACAATTGCAATTCTTTGGTGCTGCTGTCGACGGTAAGTACTCATCCATCCATTCATTCATTTCTTGTCGGTTGCAGCCAGGCCAGTCAGAATGATTGGTAGGCAAGAGGTTGGGTGTCTTTGGCTTGCTTATTGAGTGTAGAGATCGGTCTTCCCCTGGGAGGATTAATGGGATCTAACAGCAAGCTCTCTACATGATCCCTAGCTGCTTACAACACCTGGTATTCCCAATTGGTCACCCATCTAGGTACTGACCAGGTTCAACGTTGCTCAACACGATTCAGTCACCACTATGATAAGTCATTTTATGACTGTGTTGACTTTATATTCATCACAAAATAAAGTTATATGTTGTACAGGGGAGAAATGTTGAAAGCTGTTAATAGCAAGTTTAATCTTCAGAGGGAATTCCAGAAATATGTTTACTTCATACTTAATTTCCAATTTCCTGAGATGAAGTCATGAAGTAAAATATTTCAAAATGATGTAAGCTGTTGTCATCTGCAATAAACTGTAGCCAAAAGTTATAGGAACCTGGTTCCTCCTGTTAGCCATGAAAAGGACGCCCGTGGGACATAATGCTAAAATCTGCCGTTTGAACCACATTAAAATGATGAATACTTGATATTCCAGAGAAGTGTTATAAGGTCATCCCAAACACGTGATGATTATTTCTGTGATACTGGTACAGAGATTTTGATTTTAGATATAAGCCCACCTAAGGAGTTTTTCGAGCCCTTAATTCTAAATACGTCAACATAAATTGTCAGAATTATAATTCATGAAGAATGACGTCTCTACCTTATATGATATCAAAATTTTGTCATCAGTATTTTTTTACCATTTTTCCCGAAAAACTTTTTGACACTCCAGAAATAGGATTTGATTTTGTTATTTGTGCTTTTCATTTTTATTTCAAACCAAAACTTGATCAACGTGAAATACAACAGTCAATGACCTCAACATGTTTGTGCTTTTGCCTTCCTATAAATTACTGCAAACAAATGAGTTTTGTTTGTGCATTTGATTTGGAGTACCACCATCTTCTTGAAACATTGTTATTTTTGCTGACCAAGGGACAACCCGAACTGCTTTATTTTCTTGGTATAAAGTTGGAAAAACACTTGAATATTTGGAATTCAATTCTTACTGAAACTATTGATTTGATCTTCAGACAATCAGGTCAAAAACTTTTTCATCTCCAAAGAATATAAATTCTTTTTCTTTAGTTCCTATCATTATTATATGAAGATGATTTTTATTAATTGTTATTATTAGAAGTAGTATTAGTAGCAATTGTTCAACCATACCATCAAAAATATTCAAATGATCCGTCGATTAAATTATATTTATCTGCATTTTCTTATTTCTATTGAACCAGAATGAACTCTGATTTTTTACGCATTTGCAAAAAAAAAAAAAGAAAATAAAAGAAAAAAAAGAAGGGAGACTACTTTAACATTTGTGAGGGGGATACCTATTAAATGCTGATTATAGAGACAAAAAATATAGAGACACATGTGATGTATCATGCAAGTAAATTATTATTATCATCATTATTATTATTATTCATATGTTTGCCTATTCATACCAGATGTCTGAGTACCAGCAAGTCATCTCAAATCTACTGCCTTTGTTAAAGTGTCCTCACATAGCACAGCAATGTGTGGTTTGTACTGTCCCAACCTTCCCCTGATTTTCTAACACTGTTGCCATGTTCATCGTTATCATTATTATTATATTGCAGATGTAATAAAGTGACCATCAGCAAGTCAATCCCTGAAGAAAGAAAGTATTCTCAATCAGACAAGGACGTTGAACATGAAGCACCAGATTGTCAATTACGTGAGGACTTCATTCCAACTGAAGCCATAAGGGACACGTTTGATAGCGTTGGGTTTTGGACTGACGATGAAGACTATGACCCCGAGGACGAGAATAGATACTCAAAAAGCAAAGCCAACATATATGCGATAGGAGATTGCATTTATGGACGCAAATCTTCAAAGTCTGAAATCTACATGAACACTGGGGTTAACCCAACTCCCAGTTTGGAGAAAGAAAAAGACACGTACATGAATATGAACGCACAACCTGCAAACAAGCATTTTAACATTTTCTTGTAAAATTTTGATATATGATCTTGGATATGGGAAAGAAAACAAAATGTAGCTATTTGATACATACTCATACAGATCTATATATGTATATACACAAATATGCAAAGGCAAAATAACCACTTTCAACTCAAATTCTCATCTCGTTTATTCTCAAATAAGTTTCTGTATAACCCAATTTATAATTAATTCTGTTGGACCAAATATGTCCATTTCTTAAGTACATACTGTCGCATTGAAAGAGACAAAAAAGACCGAGAATAAACAAGAAGAGGATTTGGGTTGAAAGCAGTTATTTGGCCTTTGCATCACTGGCGACTGTTTAGCCCAATGGTAAGTGCAATGCTACATCTCTATGAAATTGGCATATATATATACATCTATGTGTATTTTATTGAATCGACAATTTGGAAAAAGAACTAAATTATAAATTTTTCTTATATTTTCTATTTCCAATGATGCATTTCGCAGTCAATAATGACATAAGATGTAAATAATTTGAAAAAATATATAGGGTCAGATGTTGTCATAGGGACCACATGATATCAAGTTGTGTGGCAACCCTATAATGATGTTGAACCTCATATGTTTTTAAAGATATGTCTATATGTAAATAGAACTCAATAAAATGGTACTTATATACATCTATATTTATAGATACATATGTATATACATATCTATGTAAATAGCAGATGTACACATCTATGTATCAATCTCTCTCTCCCTATATATATATATATATATATATATATATATATATATATATATATATATATATACATCTATATGCTAATAGTATATATACATCTATTTGTTGGTCTTTGCATGGATTCATCATACAGAGATTTGTCCTTAAGCAAAAATTTGTTGGGCATGAATTAGTGAGAGTGAATTCATAGATGGAAATTCGTCTCGCGCACTGGGTCATGGTCTCTGAAAAGTAGGGATCTGCCACCAAGACAAGGGAAAGTGAAAAAGATATTGACTGAAATTCACTTATATTCAACTAGTTTATTTATACCGTTAAAAAGAAAAGATGGTGGCATCTTTATGATTAATACTCTTAGAGTTACGTTCTAATGCTTTCATTGGTCAATTCACCAAAAAAACAACAAAAAAGACTGATCAATGATGAGAGAGAAAATAAGATTTTTGGAAATTCTTTTTGTTCGTTTCTGTAAATTAATAAACAGAAACAGAATTTTAAAAAAAAACATTAAAAGGGGTCAAGATTCAGTTCAGTAAGCCAGAATTTTTTTTTATCAAAATGAATCATTTTTTTCTGTAAATTAATCAAATCAAAAATATTACTCATTTCATTACAATATCATTTTATAACAATAAATCAAATAACTGTATTACTTATTCTATCAAAAATATTATACATCATTTTATTACAATTAATCTTATGATTCAAGATATCACTTATTTTATCACTAAAATATAATTTATTCTATTTAAAATATTACTTTTTCTTTCAAGATTACATGAATTGAAATATCACTTTTTTTTATATACCACATTACTTATTTCATTTAGAAAGATGGAGGGGAGAAAAGCAAGTTAGGTAGCTTACTGAAAGGGTATGAAGAGTGAGGGAGAGAAAAGGAAGTAACTTAGTCCAATAAGAGGGTAGAGAGGGAGGGGAGAAAAAAGATCATGTCTGAGAAAAATAAATAAAGGAGACTACTCTATAACTAGCATTTAATAGAAAAAGTTACAGTCAAAATTAAAGACAATCATGTAATATATACTTAGATTCCAATCATATTACAAAACAGCAGTCTCAAAATGCAATGGAGATATGAAATCCTTTCCTGGGGGGGGAGGAAAACTGCATCGAATGAGTTTTCTGTGAAAAATGAATAAACAAAATGAAGCTCTTGCTTGCTAACAATTGTATATAAAATCCTTTTTCTCAATATTTCACGTATTTTATAATAAACACTCAATTCAACAGACCGTTTTATATTTTCTCATTTCCATTATTAAACTATTACTGATGCATATTATTTGTTATTTGAACATTATTATTGAATCACCATAGCCACAATCACCACCCAACAAAAAAAAAATGGTGGCTGGAGGTATTCTTCCCTTTTAACTCGTCTGTCTGTGTCAGTGTTCCTGGTCACTTTTTTTGCCTTGAAAATTTACATGTGTAGTCCATCAGTTACCCTGTGAAAACCATTTTTTGTTAAAATCTTTTATCGTTTGATCTTGTAAGCGTTTGTGGAAAAGCTCGGTTGGAATGAAATAGTGTTCCAGTAGCTCTGATCACATGTCAACACCTTTGATTTTGCTAAGCCTATGTATTGCTCTATGTAACCTTGCCTCACTGTCCAAAGAGTTGTGGCTGGGTGGCTTAGAAAGGTCTTGGGTGACAGAGAGATAAGCGTATGGAGTGGGGGTATTGTGAAAGAAATGAATCAACTAGGCTATGGTCATTTCATTTTCAGGTAGAGGAAGCAATATATTTCTTTGTAGCGGAAACTTTTGGAGAACAAAAGACACCATGTATAATGTAAGCCATCAGAATATTCTTCGATGTTGACCATCATTCTAAACTTTTCTTTCCTTGGATCCAACAACTGTGAAATCAAAGACGTAGATTTGTGGTCAATAAATGATAATGGTGCAGTACAACTGTTTTACGTAACCCTTACTTAATGAATTTAGATAAAAAGATGATATTATTAATTGTGAGTAACAGGGTTGCTGCTGAGAAACATTCTGATTATATCCTTTCGATCCCCCTAGAAAAGTAGCAGTGGACACCCAGGCTGTGTGTTATTTTAACATTCAACTCCATGGGGAACAAAGATTTTAACGAGAGCTACGTTCACTCATGTATGAATTTCATAAAAGCAGTAATACAACACAATGAAGAATATCTTTGCTGTGTAACTAGGTTGGGTCATCATCATCAGCATCATCAGTCTTTTAGCGACCGTCGTTGGACATAGACCTTCCCCAGGATTTGCCACACTTCTCTATCATGGGCATTGTGGAGCCAGTACTTCCTGAATTTGTCTAGCATGTCTCTCCATCTAACATTTTGCCGGCCTCGGTTGCGCATGTGGTCTCGGGGAATCCATGCTGTGAGTCGTGATGTCCATTGATTGTCTGCCATTCTTGCAACATGGCCAGCCCACCGCCATTTGAGATTTTTTATGGATTCTATGATATCTCTAACTCTTGTCTTTTCTCAGATGTACTGTTCTGTCTTGTGGTCTCTCCATGTGAGGCCCAGCATTATTCTTTCATGTGCATGTTGCATGGTTCTCAATTTACGGGTCTGTCTCTTGGTTAGGTTCCATGTTTCAGCTCCATAAGTGACTATTTGGAGGATGCATTGGTTATACACCCTTCTCTTTAGGATTATTGGGATCTAACACATCCTCAAAGGGGTGACTGTGATCTTTTTGATGAGCCTCTTGCATGGATTTCCAGTTGCTTAGGTCAATGATCTTCAGAAGTAAATCTGATGAAGTAGATCCTCGTCACAGTATCAGAGCAAAAAGGCAGGATGCATCATGTTCAACTGTGCAGGAAATCATCCAGGAATTTCAGTCCCTAATGAACTCTCACCAGAGAATCAAGTGCAGCGTTCCACCGTGGGTGTCCACCATAACTTTTCCAGGGAGGAGCAAAAGAATATATCACAGACAGAGGTAGTGGAGCAGAAGGGTATATTGCAGATGGAGAGGGGAGTGTATATCAGGATGTTAGTCAAGGACTAGAGAGCCACCAAGCTGTGACTCATCCTGAGCAGCCATTATTCATGGAGACCATCAATCCCCAGCCTCTATAAGGTTCCAACTTTCGAACATTCTCACCCTCGTTGAGAAGGCCCAATCCAGGAGAGGGCAAATGCCCCATTTACACCTCACTCCCCAAAGGACGCCTATGTGTTCAACAATTTGCAATAGTCAACTGACTACAAATGAAAACCTTCATTTTCTTCACAGGACTGCCGCCTGTTAACAAATGTAACAATTCTGGCTGCTGCAGGGTCAAACTCTACTACTACTCCTATTCCAACTGAAGACATTTTGTATTGTATTCATAATAACTTAGAAATTATTAAATAATTGTTCATACATAAAAATATTCATTTATTAGAATGAAATAAGCCTGTGCGTATCTTTATGATAATTTTTGTTAATGTATAAGACATGTCTAATTAGTTGAGTCAGTAAGACAGCCTCCTTGCAATCAGCTGCTTGTGAATTCAAACCGCAGAAGAGAAATGTGGATTTTACATATTGATTTACACCCCTAATTTTGGTGAAGCTTGCTTTTCTTGTTATTACGGTCGAAAAATAAAGTCAACTCCAGTTTTAAAGTTTGAACAAGCTTTCCCACTGAAACAAAAACTTCATCTACAAAAGATTTTGCTTAGCATCTGACGGAATATGACTAGTGTCATCCTCTAAGAGTTACTGGATTCTAGGGATACTATGATTACAAACTTTCCAACAACTCAGCCATTCCAATGGTATATTACATCAAAATTGTGCACTTTGGTAAACAAAAAGAGTATGACAACAGAAATGCTTCTCTTTGCATCAACAAAACTAAACAAAAGATAAAGTTATTAAGGCAGGCAAGTTTCACTTCATATTCCATACTCACAAGACCTGGCACTTTTGTTTGTTTTTATCACCAGAACATTGTTTCTTATGCCAGGACATTCAGGAATAAAGACGGCGTGAATTCAGGTCTATCAACTTTGAACTCATTAAAAAACCTAGAATTTTCTAAGTGTAGAATAGAAGGCTTGGTTAATGTAGAGTCTAATGATGGTGATTATAGCATCTATTTTAAAAAATCAAATTAATTAAATTCGCATTTTATTTCTTCAAAAATGCAATATCATTTTCTGAACAACATATAATAATAATGTCATCCACAGACAACTGTCTTGTCATATTATGACTCTTCAGTGTGGTTATAGACTTGATATTCACTCCAGTGCCTCTAAGCAGAATTGAAACCTTCACTCCAGACCTGGTTCTGAATTCTACCCCTGCCCTTCACAGAATTGGATGGTCAGTGCGGCCGAAATAAGTGATATGTTTTTTACACATAATTCACCATCTACCCGAGTGCTCAATTCAAGAGTTAGAAGAGTCTTGGGTAATTGCTTTTTGCAGATGGGTACCCTACCTAAGAGTGCTCAATCCTAAAATGGAGAGCATTAATATATATATATATATAATGTGTGTGTGTGTGTGTGTATAAAGTTCAATTTATATAACTAAATACACCAATGAATTGCATGCATTCGCAAGGAAGGAGATCATATTGGAAAATGAATATTAGTTCTGTAAAATAAATGCTTTTTAATCTTTAGGCTGCTAACTTATTGATTTATCTATGTATATAGAAGTTAGGCATTCGGTATGTACATCCATCACTGTACAACAATATGAAATCCACACATATCTATATAAATAGTATACATATATAGTAATATATATATATATATGATATATCTAAATATACACATCTTTATATACTGCAACTTCTATACTACATGCATATCTACTTACATGATGAATTGTATGACCATTTCTGTTTCTCTGTTCATAACATTGGATTCTATCTCTTAAAGGGAGGAAAAAATACAAAATATAAAATCAAATATATTCATATCTTTTTTCATGGAGATTAGTATATTTATAAATTGTACATATATATGTAAGTATACATGAGTAAATTTTACATATTTTATATCGGTGTTATTATAATGGATGTAAAAATCAACTGTTCAAAAAGGGATAATAAGAGTGGGTTTTTTTTTGCTCACTTTTGGTCAAACTCAAGCAAGGCCTTTTACACCCATTTTAATGAATTAGTAAGAAAGGTGTTATCAAGACAACCGAATGAAGACCAGTAAAAAAGAAACAAACCTGTCAAAATAGCTCATTGATGTTAAAACGGTAAATTTGGAAACATTAAAACATGACTTTTTAAAAAAATAAAGACTAAAAGTAACTAACATCGGGTAATATACTTGGAGTTTACAAATGTCAAAATTGTACTTGTGTCCAATATTTTATTAATTTTTATGACTGTTTACCTCCATCTTTATTTTCAGTTGGCTGGTCTTCACAAAAAATATGGATGTAAAACATGGGAATTAACAAAACGAACTGAGAACCTTTGTCCAGGAGTCGACTTACAAAAGCTACTGCTGCTGCTGATGATATCTATATAAATGAAATTGAAATAAATAATAAAGAACAGTTGAAGTTGTTTTCCTTTTGGGTGAAGTCAACTGCTGAAAAGAAAGTGTTATCTTTGGAGAGCAGTCTTAAACACTTGACCTTTAGGATGACAACAGGATTCAAGTTAAGAAACAAAGATGAATGCAATCCTTCATTGTTATACTCAATAAAATGGCTGGCAGCAGTACCTGATTCATAAGGAAGCAAAGAGGACAATTATCGTAGGCTTCTCAAAGTCTAAATCTGGCCCTGGTTGGTGGTCTGGCTATGATGACGATTTGTTTCTTTAACTCTCATGTCATATTGTAAAGCAAAGGTCCTGAACCTTGTTCCTGTAGGTGCCACAACACCCATTGACCGTCTTGCATGTGTCTGCCACAGACTGGCTACCATTTATGTTTTTATTTAATTTCTTCAATACAACTGTTAATGTTTTCAATTTGCATAAATGTTACAATTATATATTTCAAGTGTTTGAGAGCAGGAATTTTCTGACTGGATTCCTGTTGGGTCCACTGAACAACAGTAACCACCAAAGGTGGCAAAGGGTTCTATCCTTTTTTATGTGTGCGTATGCTTGTGTGTTCCAGTGCTTCTGGCCAGATCATTTTGTCTGCAGTCCTCTATTAGACCTCTTCTTCAAATGTGTTTTTTTTGGTTTTTGGACAAATAACCTTTTTAGTCTTATTTTGACAGGTTTATTGATAACATCCAGTTTCTCCAGAATCAAGATGTTTCTAGATGTTTCTAGATGTTTTCCAGTGCAAAACTTCAGTGATGTCATAAATAGACTTTATTTTGATCCTATTTATTCTTCAATGGAATTTCTTTTTAGGTTTTCAAATTTTGATGCTACGGTTTTTCAATTATTGAGTGTGATGGCCAGATACTTTTGTTTTAAGCTTAAGTTTTTTCAGGTTTTTTTGTGTATATATATTATTCTCATTATCTTACATAGGAACAGCCTGTTATATTGGCTGTCACATTCATTAAGTCAAGCCATAAACTACTGTAGAGCTTATTGCTGGTTCTTTCAACAGATGCATTTGCACTTTCTTTTTTCTTTTTTTTTTTTCCATAACATACGTGGTCTGTCTGGAAAGTAGCCAGCCATTTTGATTTTCTATTCTATCTTTGTTGTTAACCTAAGTAAGTATTTACTACTGTAAATATTTTGCAGATCTTTACCTGTCAAGTATAGACAAGGTCCTAAGATGTTTCATTGAAGTGTAAAGTGTTAATAATGGACTGAACTTCTTGATTCAGTCCAACTCTAAGTCAAATAATACACGAGAGAAAAAAAAAAGCCTACAAAAGCTGAAAAATGTATAAAAATATAAGTCAGGGTCCAGTTTTACATGGTATGTGCATTGTAAATTGATCACCCACTCTAGAGCCAATAAGCTAAATTCAGTTAGAAAAAGGCCAAGTTGGTACCACTGAGAAGACGAACAGAGATCAATGAGGCCAGGGTTTCCAATTTAGCCATTTTTTGTACATTTAGCACCTATGAAATTGCATCTAACTCTTAGCTCAGCTCTTTCTGAATTTATCAAACCCTTTTTAGTATATTTTCTTGTTTCATAAATTAGAGACTAATTTACTGAACATTATTTACTAAGTGTTATATTTTTCCCTTGCATGGTTGATTGAAACAATAAATGAATCAAGGGTAAAGAGAATGAGGGGGGGGCAGAGGAGAGGAAAGAAAAAGAAAAAAAAAAAGGCTAACCATATTCTAAACATGGCTTTGATAATTATGTTTGATTACAGCCTTGTACTTAGGAATTGAATAATTCCAAGTTTTGTATGCATCCATTTGACAAATCAAAACAAGTAATATTAGGCGAAAATCTGTACACATTCAGAATATAACACTCAAACTAGAAATCATATTTTGAATTGAGCCAAATTGTAAATATGAGTAATTGGAAATTGAAATGAATTGGAGACCATTCAAAGGTGTGACGTCCCCTATACTTTTAGTTGAGAATCAAATACGAAACCCATCTTTCAGCAAGATATCAAAAAACCACTTCCTACAACCCCCTATAAAAGCCCAGAACACTCGTGTTCAATTGCCCTTTTACCCTGGCACTTCTAGCTGGTTACTCTCTCTTTTCAAGATCGGTATCATTTCGCTGGCATTGCAGTTGATCTGAACTTTACCATTTTTCCACCATGACCAATCTCGGTACTAACCTTGCCCATTTTAGTTCACCAATGTCGAGGCATCTCACATATGCATAACTACTTGACCATGTCCCCAACACTTGCTCAAAGTGCATATCCACTTCAATCTCTGAGTGAAATGGCAATGCTTTTAACTACCCGATAGTCATAATGATCTGCCTCCTAACTCTCCTTACTTTAGGACGCACACATGGATTAAACCCCATATGTTTTCTATCTTCATAGTCTGTACATTGTGTATTTTCCAGCACCCAATAGTGGCCCTCTAGTTGCTCACATGCGATCCCAAATACATCGCATGCAACTTGGTAGTTAGGAGTACACACTGAACCTGGTCTCCTTTACCATTCTTTGGTACACTCTAAGTGTTATGGATTCAAAGCAGTTCAGGCACCAATGCTCCAACTCTGACGACAGCAACTATCATGACACAAAGCTCCCACCTTTTGCTTAGAAGCTATCTCTCATCTTCTCTCAACATGATCCTATCTATGTTGTTGCATATGTATTTCCATTTCAGTCCTGTAATGTCATTGATGTTCATGTATGTTTTATTTCTTCATATACGTGTCCTTTTTCTCAATTTAATCTTTGCGTTCACATACATACACAGCACGCATTCTCTCCATACATCTCCTTTCTCCCTTCAGCCTTCCACTGACTTCTATGTGAGGGCCACAAACTCAGTGGGTGCCCATTCTTCAACAAGAACTCCATAGAAGCATAGAACTACATATACCAACCATCAATTGGATAACTGATGACCGATTACTATATAAGAGCCATTAATGCTTCTAAAGGTTTATGTGGCAAGGCATTTTTCAACAGCACAAATCTTACTATTAATGACATTAAGTTTGTTACTCAACAAGATTGAATTTTTCACATAATAAAAAAAAGAAAAGAAAATGTCCAAAAACTCTTTTTAAAAGTCATCCAAGTGACAAAAGGCCAGAAAAAAGCCAAAATATTTTCTGTCTGATACAGCGGACGCATCTGGATTGGTTGCATTCATAACACATATTTAATTTGAAACTGGACAGTTTGGTTCTCAGAATTGGCCACAGAACCAAAAATATATGATTTTGATTCCAAGGGTTCCATGGAACAAAGTTTGTGAAAACCAGAATTTTTCTAATTAGCATTTAATTCTTACTTTTTTATCTTTACTTTGATTCTTTTCCTTTCTTCTCAGGCCAAATGTTCATAGAAACTAGTGGTTGAAATAATAGCCTTTTTCTTGACATATTCACAGGCTGCACCAATAGAGTCAGAGTTGAGTTTCACCCTGAAGCAGCCAGTCTTGTTTAATATTCATTTTTAAAAAGAAACTTAACGTTAATAATTTTTTTTTCAGATTTATAGAAAAAAAGAAAAAAAAAAAAGAAATCCCATGCATATAAAAGACATTACTTATTTATGAAAAGGAACTTATTGTGGCTGTTGAATGATTTTTCAGATGTTAAAGAATTTCAAAATTTATTTACCAAATATTATGGTGGAAATTTTCCTTAACAACAAAATCACAAAGAATCATATACTGCTGAAAATTTTTGAAACAATCTCAAAATAGTCATAAAAATGGACACAAACTGTCATTGTAAATTGAACTTCCCAATAAAAATCTATACAGGGAGAAGTTTTCCTCACTGATTATGGAGGGTATGTGCATGTATGCAATATTCCAAGTTTCTACTAAGAATGGTTAGGCTTGGGTGAATAGAGACATAAACATCAGAACACAAAGAGCACCTAAACCCAGTCACTGTAATTAAACCTGTCTGTTGTGAGTGGATGTGATTAATATATAAGTTCTTTAATATTAAGCAGTGGTGGTGGTAGGGAGTATCTTTATGGGTATCTTATCATTTCTAGGTTAGGAGTTTTGAAAACTTCATTTTGATCCAACACCAACAGCTATAATGTAACAGTAAGATTCTGAAACAAAAGATTTGGTGAAATCCTTGAATGTTTCCATAATTTCATGGAATGCTTCGTTTCCATAATCAGTGAAGTAATGGTATACCAGCTTGTGATACTGACCATTTCTTCTTAAGCATCGTCTTGAAAATTTTACCTTTCCAGTGGTTATACTGTGGTGTACTTTATATATAGATAAATGACATATATGTATATACTTGTACTCATACCCCCCCCATCCCCAAAAACCTCATTAAGGGAGCAAAGTGTTTCATATATGATAATAATGAGAGATTACTGCAGATGACGACATCATAAATTCTGATCTGGAAATTGCATGTTTCTTTCACATCTGCTGTAAACATACTTTGATGTATCAGCAAGATATTGCTCATAAAATGATTGACATACTGCTCAGCATTAAGTGAATTAGCAAAAGAAGGTTTGTTTTTTTTTCAAATTTGACAATGACCTAAATGAAGTTCCTAGGGTTCTGGTAATCTCAAAATTATCACCAAATGAATAGGCATTTCCAATTTATAGATCTCACTTCAAATGTTTTTCTACGCGGTTTGATTCCCAAATTATACACATTCAAACATTAGATTCAGTCAACTGGCGGTCATCTTGAATTTGAGTTGTCATGGTCTTCTGAAACCAAATCTCTCTTTCCTCCACATCTGAAAATGAATTTTATGGTATTTTCAATGTTGGAAATTTCATGCTCTTTTTCCCCCCCAAAAAAGCACTATCATCCTGGTTATCCACAGCACCAATAATGATTAGTGTGATATTCTGTTTCTCTGTCTGCAACAATGGACTCTTCCACTTGGAGGTAACATCTTAGTTTAGTAACATTTTCGCTACAATAATCATCTCAGAAATTCAGCCATTGGATTCACTAAATAGAGTTATCACTTATATAATGTTATAAGAACCCATTCAAATATATTCAATCATCTGCTTTCTTTATGATCAATATACTGTTTATTTGGACCAAGCAGCAGTGTTACCAAGTAACATTTCTTTTCAATTAAAATCTGATAGAATTATTGAAAATATGTTTAGTTCTCAAAAATCCATTTCTCATATTTTCAGCTTGAAACTAAAGTAAGATGGGAAACAACCAAACTCAAAAATATACCGTTATGCTGAGGTTGATCAAGTTATCTCCCTTGCAACACTTACTGCTTCAAACCAGAGTTTTCTATGAATACTTTTTCATGGAAAACTATTCGCCTCATTTGATTTATCAGACCAGCCGGTTGGGTCGTTAGTCCCAATGCAGTCTTATATCCAATTTGTTCACAGACGACTCATTCATCTACAAATAAAATCTTACTATAAATATTTTCATTTTTTTTAAAATAACATTTTCATTACGGTCAAATGATGAAGTATTCTCATGACTAATGGTTTTCAAAACATTTCCATGATAATAAAAAGTTGAAACTCATACAGTAGGACATCATTATCTGCAGTCCTGTGAACACCCATGGATAATAACAAACCATATATAAATAATATCAGCGTTGCCAAATTTATTTGCAAATTTACATCTAAAATCTGCAGATACTTATCTTAAATCTAGGAAATACATTAGATATATCTTATTTTGAAGGTGACTTTGATAGACTCTTTACTTTATTAACATACTGATTTTATCAAAAATTACTTTTTCGTTACTACAAACTAAATAATGATATTACTTATTTTATTTTGGGAAAAAAAAATCAACTGAATAGCTATTTCTAACACAACCAAATACATGTAAATAGGCCCAACCATTAATAAGTAAGTGAAAACTGGTCAGTGATAACGCAGATGGTAAGTTTCTATTCTACAAATGTTATTTTTACTCTGCAATAAAAGATTGCAGCACAAAAAATAATTTGGTGGTAGATTTGGTACTGTGCTTTTCTTTTAATTTTGGGAGTAGCGGGAGGAAGAAGTTGAAAACTGACTATTATCCTTTTTTTGTGTGTGATGTAGAATGGGATGATTTGAGAAGAAAAAAAAATTTGACTCTAGAAGTGGGTCATTAGATTTACAGCTTCAGAGTTCATATGATTATGAAAGGTACACAGTGAATATACTTTGTAATCGTGGCTCCTGTCTTGGGTTACATGAATAATTTTATTGACAAGCTGCACTTATTCTTCCTTAATAGACCTTATATTTCACTGCAATGATGACGAAGAAGCTTGGAAACCTGTGTAAAGTGGGTACTCAAGCATTGCAGTTCCCAAGGAAAAAGTACTTTCTATAAACACATATATTATTACATTGTGTTATCAGAGAGAGGGAAGAACCCAAACTTCGATTTGGAAAAAATGTGAATATTCTATAAATTTTAAAACCAAGGTCGAAAGTTGCTCTGAAAAATGTCGATAGGAAATCAAGAAGTAATCAACAAACAACAAAGTGGAGTTAATTTTCTTGATATTTTAAAGGGAAAAAATATGAAAATATTAAAATGTGTCAGTTTTAAAGAGTTTTCTTGCCAATTGATCATTTTTTGCTATTTTTGTTCACAGAACATTTCAGCCAATCCATTCCGCAGCCTCCCTCAAAAGTACTAAATGCTCATTGCTACGACTAAAATCCCATACATTAAGAGGACAGAATAGAGATTATTAGTGTGAACTACCCCCTCTAGAGGGAAGTTCAGATAGAGAATGCCATTGGAGGGGGAGAAAAATCAAAGAAGCAGCATACATCAACATGTTGACTAATTGTACAAGTCAGACTGGTCTAGAATTGAAATTGACGTAGCCTTGTTGTTCAAAAGAGACAAAGTGTGGAAGTCTTAAGTCCTAGCCAAATTTAGGATGCAGATGTGGACTCATTTCTATGTTATAATTATTGCCGTTTATGAAAATAAAAAGAAATTTGTTTGCTATCTTTACTATCTACTAATATAGAGAGAGAGAGAGAGAGAGAAAGAGTCCCCCTCCCTATGGATAGTACATTTGAGGAAGACAACAGAATGAATAGGTCAAAACTTTGTGTTAACAACAAAAGTAACAAAGATTTAAATTATCTGGAAAATTCTTTGAATCTATGAGTTTATTACTCCCCCACCCCCACATACAATTTGATCTCTTTTTCTCATCTTTGATGTAGTCACATTTTCAACAATCTAATTTTTACAGCCCTTTCCGGGTGTAAACCGTAATATCTGTAAGGAAAGAGAATTATAGACAACTACTACAGTTTGTTTGTTTATCAAACACTGATTTCCAACAAAAACAGTCTTTAGGATTATTTTCATCTTTTATGCTTTGAAATTGCTTCATTTTTATTTTTTACACAACAGAATCATGTAAATGAAGAAACCTCTAAAATGTCCAGTTTGTGATTCTATCTGCAATTCAGAGAAGAAAAAAATTGAAATATTTAATATGAATATTGGTTTCTCTATGTTCAGCTTTTATGAAAGCTCGACCAACTTTAACTTTGTGCTCAATGCTTATATCGATATCAACTAGAATTGAATTTTATAAGTATCAGCATTTTGGTACGCACAATAGCACTCTGCTCTTAATATGATTTCATCAGTTTTTTTACATGAAGCAACAAATAACTTTTGTAAAACTCAACCAGTTAATAAAATCTATGTTATCTTGTAGAGAATTTTATCCCAAGTTACTTTGTATTATGTCATGAAAATTGCTAGATATAAATTATGCAAAATTTTTTTTTTTTTTTTGACTGTCGTCCTCATCTTTGTTCATTTCTTGATACCTAATAGCATTGACTAATTCGAAGAAACAGGGGTTAACTCCCCCTAGTTACCATTTTCTTAGAGAGATGACAAGCATTGATTGTCTTTCATTCAAACCAATATGGCAGCATTTACAAATGGCGTTTGTTCATAGAGTACAATGGCCGAAATGTTGCATTCAAGAATTGAACCAAGATGAGGACAACAGACTGAAAAAGAACTATACATTATGATAATCTGTCACAAAAAAAACAAAAAAAAAAAATCAAAACAACTAGATACAAAGTTTTACCAAATTTTGGAATTCTACAGAGTTTTGCTTCCATTGAAAATTTCTGGAAATGAGACAAAACAGTCAAAATTAAGGTTATTTCTTAATGCCTGGCTTATTTTGTTGATGGCGGTAATCCCCCCCTGTTAATTTTATGTTTATAAAAGGATCAGCAGAGAGATCATTATGTTTAATTCAATCAACAAGCTAATTGTTTACCTAAAAGTTGTAAATAACTTCTAAAAATAAAAATTAAGAAAAATTTAAAAAAAAAAAACAAGCAAAAAACATAAAATCGGAGAAAATATGACCCGTGATAAAAAGAATACCTGCATAATGTGTTAATACGATTGCAAAAAATTGAAAAACACTGAACCAGAATATTTTATCACCATAAAATAGATGAAAAAATATTGAAATGAAAATAGTGGCCAAATTAAACATCTCATCTTACAAAGTTTAGTTGCATGTGTGTAGATGCCTCTAAAAATACCTATTTTGTGCCACTGCATTAAAATCCTTTCGTCTATTTCATGTTAAAATAGTGTTTTTCAGGATTTTCCCATTCTATTAACACATTGTGCAGGAAAGCATTTTTCTTAGAGGTTTTCAAAATCAAAAGGACATCAGGCAAGGAAGAAAACCAAGCATCAACAAAATCTCAAGTACTGATCCATAAATAAGATGGCAGATTATACTTGAATTTTACTCCAAGGTTCTATTATTGAAATATTCCTTCATCTATTTAAAAGCAATTCCGTTTCCCAACAATCCTTTATTCAATGAAGCTTAAACAATTTGTAGATCTTGCGTCAAGTTTGATTAATCATTAGTCCAGACATTGAACACAAAAAGCACCCAAATCTAAGGGTGAGTTACAAAGGAGCGAAAAATCAAAGATAGATTTCCAAAGGAATGTCTCAAATATTACTGTAATGAAGTGACAATGTAAAATACTTCAGAATCAATTTATGAACAAAAAATGAAATGATCAACTGATTGCTTCTGAAGTATACAGTGCCTATCCAAAACAATAGTGTCACCTTCAAGTTGTACTCATGCTCTCAGAGCTTCACAGCTCCTTCACTTAGAGGTAAACAAGTTTAAAATATTTGAACAATTTAATGTTCTAGTTCCGAAAAATGTTTTTAACAATTTTAATAAATTTGATAAAATAATAAAATGCACCTTACAATTGTCACTCCTTTAAATCATTTTTCAAATAATCACCATATATAGAATTTATGTCACTCCTTTGAACAGAAACAAATTCTCATGTTGCATGTAGTTTTATCATTAACAAAAATTCTGTTTGTTTATTGGCTTGTGCTGTTATATCAGGGTTGCCAGATTGGGCTACAAAGGGAGATAATCAGAGCTTTATCTCCGAGACTTACCCCACACAGGTATTGGAATAGTATAGAATTCGGAAATCAAGCAGATCTGGAGGCAGAGGTTTGATACAAGCCTTTTGAGGCTACGCCATCTATTCCAATGCCTGTGGTGGGTAGGTCTTGGAGATGAAGCTCAGATTATCCTCCCTTATGGCCGAATCTGGCAACCGACCCTGTTATGTATAACTGCAGGAGGGCTTTTATCTTCAAAGAAAGTTGAACAAATGAAAATTCTCAACATTAAACCAAGGTTAAATATTTTTCATAAAGGTCATTTATTACTTGTTTTTTTTCTCCAATTAAGCAATAAAGCCGATTGACTTATAAATAAAAAGAAAAACTTAAATATGGCTGCCCATGCAAAGTACTGGGGAGAATAAAAATGATTCCATTTTATATTAAAATAATAAAGATTTTTTTTTCTCCATATTTCATTCTGTCAATTCTCTAAATTAAAAATTTTTGAGAGCATCAATGGTCTTCTTGAGGTTGTAGAAAACTCATAAAAAATAATCTACTTTTATAATACATCATGTAATTGGCTTTATTTTGTGTCATTTTGTCAAGGGAGATAACTATTGAATGCTAATTATAGAATAGTCTTCCTTTTTTCTCTGCAAATGCACGAAAATTCCGGGTTCATTCTGGTTGAACATAAACAAGAAAATGCAGAGCAACAAATGATTTGGATTTTTTTTTCTAAGTACAATGCAATTGCAAAATTATTTAGATACAGCCGTCACTTTTTGACAGCGTGGTTAAACTATTTATAAAATTAAGAAACATGAGCATGTAAAGAATTTGAAAATCAGCTTATTAGAACCAAACGACTTGTTATCGAACATTTGATTAAAAATGCAAAACATCCACAAAGTAAACATACCAGCTACTTACATCCACAGAGCAAATGCATGCCACACATGCAGCCAGATACACACCCCTACCACATTCATATATATGTGCATGTGTGTGTTTGCGGACTGTATGTGTGTGTGCATGTATTTTGCATTTTAGACAAAACATTGTTCGATGAAAAGTCATGACATGGACCAAGGCATGTTTTATAGCAAAGTGGTTGGTGCTGCCTTTTATACCATCCACCACTACCAGCAAACACTTGACAAAAAGTGATGTACAATGAGAAAGAGAAAAAGTTCAAAACTTAGAAGAATTATGTTTATTGTAAGAAGTATTTATCCCATTCATAAGAAGAATGAATGGAGAATTTTTCTATTTAATTTTTTTTTCAGAATCGCAGATTTGTCTTGACACCCTTATCCCCACAAAAAACAAAAAAAAGCAAAAACAAAACAACCTTTGAAACAGAGAGGGTATAAATTAATTAGGTTTAACTAAATCTGACTCCTTTGATTACCTTAATTTAACCTTATCTCATTATCATTTTTATCATTAAACTGACTACTTAGTTTCGAAAGGAAACAAATGTAAACTATTGTATAGTAATAATAATCATGGTTGATAGTAGCAGTAGTAGTGATAGCATTGTTGAGAAAGCAGTACTTTTGAATTTTCTCATCACATATCACTTTTTCATCAAGGGTTTGCTAGTGGAGGTGGCTGGTATAAGAAGTAGTGCCCCAAAGTGGTCACATGCTTAAACCCTTCTCACGTTTGATCTCTATGTATGTCTTTTTCATTTTATTCTCTTACAACCTTCACAAAGACCGAATGCTTTAAAAATTTTCAAATAATATGGAACTACAACATCACACATTAAAAAAAAAACAAAAACAAAACAAAAAACAGCAAAATAAATAAAAACAAAATTAAAAATCGTAAAAAAAAAAAAAAAAAACAACTATCCCATTTTTGTCTTTTTTTTTTATAGACATTTAAAGAATTTTTTAGGAGGATTTATTAAGGCGTGGGTAAAACACATTTCTTTTTGTATTTTTTCCATTTATTATCATTATCATCATAATTATTAATAATCTTAATATTTTTTACAACTGGAGCAAATGAAGCCTTACTTCTCTGGTTGAACATCTTACATTTTCCCTCCCCCCACCTCTAGAGGCAGTTTCTGGGGTGGGGGGGGGGTAGGTAGTTTCAGATCACCAGAGAGGCGAGTTGGCATTTTGGTGAATGATAAACGGTGGGAGGGTAGGGATTATAGGGAGAGAGGGGTGGAGAGCATGGTCCTATACAGGGAGACACCTACCCAGCAAGGTGAGGTGTACACCTGCATAGACAAAGGCAGAAAGGTATATATCACTACGCCACACTATACAGAAATAAGAGAGGAGAGATACTGCCATCTTGCTGTGTGTGTGTGTATGTGTGTGTGTGTGTGTGTGTGGGGGGTGAATGCATGAGTGTAGGAGTGAGTTTATGTATGTATGTGAATGTATTTCAAGAGGTGCTAGCATACAGACATACAGGATGTCACAAAAAAAGTACCCAATTTGTCCCTAAATTAATGTCAGTTCTATGGGAAAGAAACTATTAAATAGTTGCCTTCCTTAGATCGAACTGGCGTTTATTTTGGGACAAGTTGGCTGCTACTTTTGAAACACCCTTGACTTACGCACTAGCATGTAAACCATCATAGGAATGTCTACATACAATCAGATATCCACACAAACATTCGCAACAAACACGCTTACATACAGACAGAGAGAAAGACAGACAAAGCTGAGTTGATGATGATCAGAGTGTCGCTCCCATGGAGGTAAAGTAGATTATCATCAAGTTTTATCCTGGGGTACACTCCCTGGCCGTACAAACTTCTCTGGACTTGGCCTAGGTTTCTGGAAAAGAGAAAAAGAAAGATTTCTTTAAAAAAAAAAAACATCAACAAGATTGAGTTTCCCTTTAATGATTTTATTCTTGACCTACGCAGATTTCTAGAACGACTTTCAAGTTTTTTTTCGTCATCATCATCATCATCATCACAATCATCCCTTATTTAGTCACTGTGTCTTTAGAATGTTCTTGCAACATTGGCATCATTTTCTTTTGTATCTACATGGTGGATCTTGAGAATATTTTTTTTCATTGCAATCATTTGTAGGACTTTGTTTAAATATTTAAAGCAATATAATTCACCAATTACCTTGGTAGCAGCTTCTACTCCTTTTTTACAATAGTTGTTTGAAACCATCTTTTATTAGAATTCATGCCTCACACAGTTTCAGCTTTTCATGTTCTTTCATATCCCATGTGAGTACACTACATAGTAGTCGAGATCAAACACATATCATTTTCAGGAATTCCAATATTCCAGGATTTTCATTGGCTTACAGCAATTTTTTTTTTTAAAACTGTCCAAGATTTGATCAGGTTTCATTCCAGTCTATTTCAATTATTGAGAATATCACTTGCCATAAGCAAACAGAGGTTAATCGCTTGCAGATGATACCAAAGACTTTAACAAAAAAAAATGGTACTGAATGCCTCTCTGGTAAATAGCAAGATTGAGGGTAAGCAGTTGTCAAACCAGAGATAGGAGTTGTGACCACTCCTCTCCGAAAAGACAGGAGCAAAAAGGAAGACGAGCCTTCAAGTCCCCTCTGAATATTCTCATTTTCATTTTGAGCATTTTTTAAAATCACGATTAGAAAAACATTTATTTCACATTAGTTCGAGTTGCACTCTCTTCATTTTGAAATAGTAGAACTTCGAGTACTGAATCCACCCCCCCCATTTAAATATATGCATTTGATTAAAGATATAACACCAATTCCAACTTCTGTTTAGACAATCCAGTCTTTTTCTTCGCCCCATCTTTAATGTTAACAAAATGTTTCAAC
The DNA here is from genome assembly GCA_963457665.1 of Thysanoteuthis rhombus. NCBI lineage: Eukaryota > Metazoa > Mollusca > Cephalopoda > Oegopsida > Thysanoteuthidae > Thysanoteuthis > Thysanoteuthis major. The sequence goes on along the minus strand of OY735227.1, from coordinate 1,514,135 downwards.
TTACTCATGCTATGTCCTTCAGATTTAATACGTAATATACATAAAAAAAGTGTATTTCTTCCCCCCCAGTGGTTCAAAGCAAAACAAAAATAATTACAAATACCAGAAGAAGGCCATAGAATGAATTGACCAAAATATGTTAGCATCAAACATGGGAAGATTAAATTGTCTGAACAAAAGTTGGAATGTTAATGACTCTTAAAGTTACAGACAAAATATAACACCAAGTTTAAATATTATGCAGTTTTTCCAACTTTTTTTTTATTACTAGTTTGGCAAATGTTGAAATACCTAAAGCTTCAGTCTTGGCTGATCACAATCCATTTTCAGGATTTAAAAATATTTTTTATGAGTGAGTGGTTGGAGTTTACAGAATATTTGATGAATTATTAGTAAAAACTGTATTTACCACTCCTTACAAACACAGAGAGGGAAAATATTTTTTCCCCATTTTTCAATAAATCTTGAAATGGGAAATGCATCACAGCACAACTTCCTATTTGATTGCATGTGGTTCTAGTGCAGTCAATAAAATATTGACAAAGAAGTAGAAATGATAGATGCATGCGAGGAGACAACAGACTAAAACTAACAAATATCAGTTTAAATAGTGAGAATCTGGCAGCAAAAGGGTCATATTGAATAAGCAATGTAAATGATATGTCATTTTAGTCTCATCAATAATTCTATTTCAAAAAAAGAAATAGCAGATAATGACCACACATAGCATGACACTATTTCATTTTGTAAAACATCTCAAGGATGCGTTGGGATATATCCTCAATGATGTTATGGATCTGAGGTCATGAGGGGTTTTGGGTCCACCAACATCAGACCCACTCTCACCCAGATGATCCAGCCAAGGTCGATTAGACCCCAACTGGTATCCCAGCAACAATACACAACCATTTTCAACTGGTAAACTCTCTAGACGCTGATCTTCATACATCTCACTTCCAAATATAGTGTCTTCAATAACCAATGGGGGTGACGGCTGTTTCCAGGCCTTCAACAGCATTGCCACAAAATTATTCAAGACAGTCGTATCCATTTACTCCTTAGGCGAATCATACCGTGATGACCTCACACAGTAATACTGGCAATGTTGGATGGATTCACTTTTATGGTAAGGCCTTAAACTCTTATAGTGGGGTGGGGGATTCCTGGATGAAATTAAAAACGAAAAACTCACATTTCAAGAGGCGGGGGAGGGTTAGAAAAAAAAAAATAAAGTGATCGAATAACCTCTGAGATAATGTCAAAAAACAAACTAACAAGAAAAACAAAAAAAAGATTTCATTTGTGTAGGGGAGGAGAGGGAAGGTAAAAAATTTTTTAAACCCCCCCCAAGTTTCTCGGTTAAACAGAAAACAATAATCAAATAATACCAGAAACACTGACAGTTGTCATTAATATCAGCAAAAATAAGGAAGGATTTTTTAGCTGAAATGTGGAACAGAACCAAAAGATTGGCTTGCGAACTAATAACCATTCAACACACAAGGTTCATGCTAAGCTTCATATGATAGGATCGCAAGTCTGCACAGTACATTTGAGAAGAAACAAGACAGAGATATCATAGAATCAATTAGAAAATGCAAGCAGCAATAGGCAGGCTACGTTGCAAGAATGTCATGATGTCCAGTGGTTATCTGACAAAAAACACCGACCCCCAGAGATCATATACAAAACTGGGGCTGACAGGAAGTAAGATGGCATGACAATTTAGATAGGATTGGGAGATACTGGTGATAAAGATATCTGATGAATCTTGGGAATGGTCTATATCCACTGATGGACATTTAAAGGCTGATCATGATGATGATGATATATCTTGAAAGCTATGAAGATTTCCAGACAAACAATGAAAACATCTAGTAAAAGAACAAGTACAAATAAAAGGAATAGTAGCAAAGATTTTCTCCTCCTCAAGTGGCAACTATCTTCAGAAAAGTTATTGACAAAAACAAAGTTATAAAAAGAATTATTTAAAACAAATGATGCTTTGAGGAGTTGACAATTTTCCGACACATACACATTGTCCAGGAACAAAATTCATTTCCTGTCTGCCAGATTGAAAATCCTGATATAAACAGGACACCTCAAGTGTTTTATGGCCCTCTTTCACCATTTAAGAAGTTACTTAACTACACGGAAATATCAAGTGTATAAACACTAATTTTTGTAATAAAATGTTTCAACTCTATTTCCTGTGTACTATACGATTTCAGATCAAACTAATGAAGTATTCAATTAATTTCCCAAATATTTCAATTTTTGTATCTCAATTGTTTTAATTCTAGCGTTTTTTGCGTGGATTTTTTCCTGGTACAAGTTTGTTGAAACCAATGACTATCATGCACCATTTTGGCTACTTAGAAGTAATCACACAGATAAACAAAATTAGGCATTTAGTAATTATAAAGATAGATGGTGAATCCTTGTTTTGCTTATATATCTTCACAAATAGGATAAACAATGTCTCTTCACTGGAAAAGAATATGAATCAATGATTATCCTAACTGGAAGAAAAGCTATTAACCTAACAGGACTCTCTCTCTTTAAACTGTAATGGAAAATTCCTAATAAACGCCAACTGTATTTACAATTATAGTATTTGAATTAAACTCTTGGCTGTACAACACAGCAGGATTTCAAAATGTCTGAAATTATTTGAACATAATCACTGAGTACTGAACAGAAACCAAGAAAATGCGAATACTGAAATTTAAAAATTCATTTGTTTTAAAATGAATTTACCACATCCAATAAGATTCTCCAATCAGTCAATATTTTGGGATGCTTGTTTTAACGGATGGATGGTGGTGTATATACACTGAATGAAAAAAATTGCACCACCCTGAATATGTTTCAATTTACTTACGATTAAACGTCGATAATACAGTAAATGATCATGTCCACCTGTATTAGCTATATTTCAAGTATTAATTGTTATATATATATATATATATATATATATATATATATATATACATAAAAGAGATGGACATATTTGGTCCAACAGAATGAATTATAAATTGCTTTATATTATATAGAAACTTATTTGAGATGATAAGATGGTTAATGTATCACTCGCCCTAGACAACATAAATAGAATGAACAATTCAAGAAAATTGGTCTGCAGCAGGGATCAAATCTGATTGTTAATTCTATTCAAGTTGTCTCAGAGGAGTGATACATTAACCATGTTATGACGGGAGATCATTTCAAATAAGTTTCAATATACTATAATGCAATTTATAATATAATATATATACACACACATTTGTAAGTAACTTATTGAAAACAACACTTCTTGTATACTGAGTTTCAAATCAGTGGTTCTTAATCTGGGGTGAATGCACCCCCAAATGGTGAGTAGGGCTGTTTTTTTTTTTTTGTTGGGGGTTGGGGTAGAAAAGGGCTGTGAACAAACTTATCTTGTTCTATTGTTGATATACATGACTTTTGTTGAGGATAAGCAATGGCAACAAGAGCATTTAATTGTTTTATTAGTAACACCTTGATGGTCTCAATTTTGACACCTGAGAAATTTCAACATTCTACTAGTACTTTTCAACTCACAAATTCATAAAATTTATGAAGGGAAATAACTCCTGATTGAAATTGTCCCTCTTTTATCTTTACATGTATTTCTTTCGTTTTCAATTCCCAGAAGAGTTTCACTGTCAATACAAACAGTCCTTGAATTTAGGAGTTAATATCAACTTTGCCCCTTGACACTTTTGGAATTTTATTTTTTTCAGCTTCAAGATTATGGGGTGCGAGAAACATTTTGAAATTTCGAAGAGGTGCAAGCCTTGAAAAAAGCTGAAACCGCTGTTAAAGACACTTTTGTAAAATTTTCTTCTTTACTCATTTTCTTCTTCTGTCTGTCAATTTGAAGATTTTTGATTTTGAGTTGGCAACACATGGAAAACATACCAATAAGTGAAGAAGATGAGCAAATGTTGAATTTTTGGTAAGAATAAATTTACAACAATTTCAATCTCCACAAAAACAGAACAGGGTTGCTAAAATTTGGCCAAAAAGGGAGACAATTTTTGTTTTATCTTGGAGACTTACGTAACAGTAGCATCAGAATAACATTGAACGTGGAAATCAAGCGAATCTAGAGGTAGAGGTTCAATGACAGGCCCACCGCCTTCACCTGACGAACAATACATTGTAGCCAGAGGTATTCAATTGAGGTTCTCTTAAAATGTGTCGACTGATTTGCAACTGATTAATAATTGGATTGGGTCTTCTTTTGCACAAAGCCAAACAATTTTAAAGGTTGGCATCTACCTTAAGAACAATTGGATGATAAAACACTTTTTGTGTGACTACAACACAAACGATGATTAAAAAAACAAGATTGGAAAAAGAAAAAGAACGAAACAGATTCCTGGATTTTCGTTGAGGTTTCTCTCAACAACATTTACGTTTAGGAAAGAGACTTTAATCACCAACAAAACCAGTAAGTGAAATTCGTTTAGTAAATATGTTTTTGATGAATTTTTCTTCATTATTGTACAAAACATGGAGGAATCTCTGCTATTTTGTGTGACTAGAACAAAGAATGTTTTAAAAATGAAGATAGAAAGCAAAATAAATTCTCTCAAAGTTTTAAATATACAAGCCTAAAAATCCGTCAGTAGAACGGGTATTCAGCTAGCACGATGATAAATAATTCAAAGCAGATTAAAAAAGCAAAGAATTCAATATAAGCAGCAGTTTTTAATGTCATTTCAAGATGGCTGGTGTGCTTCCTTTTCAGTGCCATTCCTCAAATCGTGATCTCATCTCATATAGCTTTCTAATAGTCTCTAATCACAACTACATGGGATGTTATTGATACATAACCTTTGGTCATAATATGCTTTAGGGAAGTTGCACAATACCTGTATATTTCACAAGGGATTTTTTCCATGTTTGATCCAACCCATGAAATCGGAAAGTACTGAACTTCCTTCTTATTTACTGAACTTATTTTCTGTTCACCAAACAAGGGGCAACTATTGGATATAACAAACTTTTGGCTCCAACGACAACCCCCTCCCCACAATTAGTTTGTTTGAGCAAAGATTTGCAATTTCATTTTTTATTCTTCTAAATCGCAAGATGAAATATTTTCCTTTGCAGAGTTGTATCTTTCTATGATGTTGAATTGGTTGTTTAATGGAGAAGAAGTATCCTTTCCCAAGACCGCTTTTCTTTCTCCTACTCAAGTGGGGTTTCTTATTAGTCTTACTAAAGCAACAATCATCAATCATTTAGTTTCCTCGAGTAAAGACCTTTCTATTATGTAGAGATTATTAGAAAGCCATCATCCTAAGTAAGACAACAAATGCAAAGAAGATTGTTGATTCTGTTTTTGACGGAATATAAGTTTCTTGTTATTTTTGTCACCAACCTAAATTTCTTTTGATACAACTTCCAGATCAGCTTCCAAATATTTTTATATATTGTGGGTTCCTTGTGACATTTTAATGAAAATGAATCATTTCTTAAATCATTTTGAACAATCAAATGCCTTACAATCATCTTCTTCAGAACCAAATACGGTAAACTCTTGTAACATTTAATGATACCTGCATTTCAACAGCATATTTGTTGTCTATATTCTTACACAACTATTGTCGAGATTGGTTTGCACCAACAACACATGCACATTTCAGTACATTATATTATAATTAGTAAATCCTTAAAATAACACTGCCAAAAGTAAAACAGAAATGTGAAAAGAAATTCAAGATAAACTAATTAATGATAAACTTGAAATAATTAAGATGAAACGATGAGCAAGTAGAAGTGCATTAATTTCCGAAATGTTTTTGGGTATTATCATCACATTCCCCCTTTTGATGTTCCACTGATTATAAAGTGGGAAAAAAAGTCAATTGCTGTCGATGGAGACTAAATAAGAGTACCTTGAATGAATGGCCACCATTCTGTACCTACAAAAAGTGGAATGTCTCACTTCCAGGAAACATATAGTGATCCTGGGATCCACAGTCATCAGGATTCCCCTTTCGGCCTCACTGATGTGGTTCAGAGGGGAGCAGAGAGAGATACATATGGCATCAGCTTAGCTGACAGAAGGACATTAAGTTGGGAGGCTAACAGCCTTAATGGGGGGGGGGCTCTCCTCCTTGGTTTGGAATCAAACCAATTTACCCGGTTATATAGTGGGGGGGGGGGGTCCACACCTTTACAAAGGACATTAGTGTGAAATGAACAGAAGTAGACCTGACTGGAGTTTAAACACCTAAAATAAAGACTGCCTAAAGTAACATAGAAATCTGAAAAGAAATTCAAAAGAAAAGTCTCATCAATGAATGATAAGCTTTAAATAATAAAGAGGATAGAATGAGCTGTAAGAAGAAGTGCATTCATTTCTGAATAAAACATCAAGTCTTTGGGACTTTTTTCTATATACTGTATTGAAACACTATATTAAAAAAGTCAAAACTGAAACTTACGGAATTGATTGATTCATTTCTACGAATCATTTTTAGCTGAACTTTTTCATTTCTAAATAGTACGCTTTGCATGATAATTTATTATAACAACACTCCTAAATCCCAGGGGGAGCTGCAATGATAGGAATCTATTGCAAAGGGGTAGCATAAGCATTTGTTTTCTACTTCGCTGCATTAGGTTCAAACACCATTGCTTCAATAAAATAAGGCAAACAAAACAGAATTTGTTTCACCATATAACATTATTCCAGAACTACGTATCTCATTTCAACTCTTATTAAAGTTGTTCCTGTAATAAAATAAGTAAACCTGAGTTGAGAGTGAATTCGTCATCAGTTTTTGCAAACGTAACTCTTATTTGTACATAACATCATTGGTTTTTGGTGTGGTTATTATTTTCATTTGTCGCAACATTGATCAAGTCAAAACTCAACAATACTGGGAGTTTGACAAAATAATATTAGATTTAGGTTGTCAAAGTGTAGAAAAATGGATTTTGATTTTTCAACTCACGCTTACATAGACTTTTCATTCTAGTTCAGATTTAGTGGAATACTTCCTCTGTCCCAAAATGGTTGTTACATTCAGTGTATGAAAAATATATGAAAATTTAACAATTATCATGGGACAGGGGTAGTATATTAAATGCAAATTAAACAAAAAATCAACCAGCAGAAGTTAGTCATCTTGGAAGCTGTTTGGACATTATAAATTGTTATTTCAGAGGGTTGTATTTGGTTTTTTTCTCCAACTGCAAGACAGTCAATTTATATCGTTCATAAAGAAAGGAGGATAGAGAGAGTGGGCAAAGAAAGAGGAATATTTTTTCATCAAATTATCTCTTTTTTTTAGACAAATTCTCGCAATAAAAAAATAGAAAGTACAATGCAGACTATACAGTGTTTACAACTTATGTATACACTTCATATGTATTTATAACTTTCATTTCTCAATGAATTATATTGCACTTTAGACAATATTTTTCATTTTATTTTGTAAGGATCATTTTTGTTTTGGAGATTTTAATGGGGCTGAACTTGAAAAATCAATTGGAAACAATTAGTTTTATTACAGGAGCAAATGTCAAATGCTATCAAAAATTGTACACACAATGTCACAGGTTTTGAACAAAGTCCTTGTTAAAATTAGAAATGGTATTTTTCCCAGCAAAATTAACTCACAAAGCCTACAGATCTGTTGAATAAAACCAGAGATTAATTTCAAGGAATCAACACATTATCATTTCGAATCCACAGTGCCATAATAAAACTGAAAGAATATAACACATCTATAAAGTTGCTAGATAGGGCAACATGGGGAGATAATCTGAGCTTTGATTCTGAGCCTTACCCAACACAGGCATTATGATAATGTCAAATTTGAAAATCAAGAGTCTGTAGACCTGAAGAGACAGAAATTGAATCTCTGCTCCCAGACTCACTCAATTTCCAAATCTGATAATATTCCATTGTCTGTATTGAGTGAATATCAAAGATAAAATTCAAATTATCTCCCCTGTTAGCTTAATCAGGTAACTCTGAACACCATATTAAAACTGAAAAGAGTAGAACACACACATCTACATACAAAGTTTGAAACACTCTAAAATACTTACACATTTTTTTTGCGCTTTCCACATTCATCAACGAAGAGAAAAATCCTCAAAGATAAAAATTCAAAATTAAACCGAGAGAAAGAAAGTTCCAGCATTTTTTCAGTCCTCTTATAATCTTGTTGATTTTGTACAGAAAACAAAAATGTTTCAATCCGCTTGCTTGCTTATCAATATCAGGTGGCATGACATGATTGATTGCTTACGTCAGTGGTGTAGTAAGGGTTTTCTGCCCTCGGGGACAAAGATAGCAGCCGGGGACATCAGCACTATATCCTAGGGGAGAGCATAACTATCAATTAATATGCATTAAAGGCCAGAGAAAATTTTGCATCCTCCACACTTGACTGGCCTCCCTCTCATCTCTCCTCTTGCTACACCTCTGACGTTCATTTTATATAGAATGAATTGGGTAAATTGACTGCATCATGCCACAACCTCGATGAGCGGACACCAATCCAAATATTGCAAAACAACAAATGACGACAACAATTTTTAAAATATAAATAAAAATATCCCAAAATATTCAAACGCTAGAGACATCCCATCTCACAAATAAAAATTTTAAAAAATTAAAAAAACTCTTCTTATCACTGCTGCTCAAATCCCAGGATAAATGCAATGCCGGTTGAGCATATTCATTATGGGGAAATGTGTCGCTACCATTTATAGGGGTTAGGAAGACAAAAATGAACAGACATTTCAATAACAATAGATATATAAATAATAAAGAATGCGAAAAGAAGTATGATGTATGATGCAAAATGGATGCCAAGAAGCTTGAATTTATACACGGTTTAGTTCTATCAGTTTCAAAACATACTTGGAAAAATTGTTTCATCAAAAGAAAAAGATAAATATGGAATATGACCAGAATAGGGGATAAATAGCCTATGCGAATAACAAAAGACATAAAATAAGAGAATTTTCTCAATCAAAGAAGCTTTAAATATATTCAAGGAATTGCTTGAAAACAAAGGAAAATAAATATATTAGGATTATCAACCCATTAACTGCGGAAGGTGGCAAAGTGTAACAGTTATTCATTGCAAGATAGAAGCCCTAGTCCTTTGCAAGATAAAATCCCTAGTCCTTTGAAAGATAAAAGCCCTAGTCCTTTGCAAATTATCCATTTCAAGATAAAAGCCATGATTCAAAGATATAACCGAGTTGCCATAAATCATGATAAAATTTCCATTTTATTGAATAAGCCACAGAAGTGCAATGATGGAAGTTCCCATCATCCACATTTAATGGGTTAATAAACAAAACAAAGATTATTTCTCGACTTCCTGACTCTTCGTACAAGAGAATTTTTGTTAGAAAAACAATAGAAAATAACTGAAAGATATATAAATATGGAAGAGATATTCTAAAAATTGGATTCAGAAATGAAACAAAATTGTTTATTAAAAACAAACGAAGATTAAAATGAAATACAAAAAATGTGAAACAAAAAACAAGGTTCAATTTGAAAACAAAACAGACTTCAAGTTTCAGCAAACAAAGAATTTCAAAATACTGGGATAGCCTACCATCTTATATGAAAAAATAGTATAAGCATAAATAATAACTTCAGATCATCAGGGAAAGAAAATAAATTAAGAGGGCAATTTTGGGAGTTATTAAAGGAAGTATGTAAAAGAATTTAGGAAATGAATAAATAAAATGTGTCAGGTAAATGTTTCTTTATACTGATAAGCTTAAAATTTTTTATCAAGTTTCAAACATATATATCATTTAAAATAATATGTATTTTAATCTTGAATATGTATTCATGTAAATTATATATGGAGGTGCTCATAGAGGCATTTTTATTTCATAACTGAATAACTGTTTGAATAAGTAGCACAGGAAAAATTAAGCAGGCAACAATAAATAACTGTGACTCAGCCTATGGCTACCCCATAATTCAGAGAATATTTAAGAGAATCATTTAGTTTTCACCACATGATAACATGTATTTTAAAGATTCATTTAGATTTTTTTTTTTTTTTAATGAATAAATCAGACCAGTCCCAACCCGACATGGACCGTTCTGTTTGTCATGATTTCTAAAGCTCACTAATGCGGATAGGTATTGTCACCCCGTAATAGCCTATTTTTTAAAAAATTTTAATACATATGCAGCCAGTTTGGTGGTTCTTAGTAGCTGGGGAATTATTGTGGCTTATCAGAAGCAAGTCGTTTTTGGTAATCCTTGCTTTAACAGGTGTAAAATATGGTAGCTTAACACAGCAGACAGATATTATTTTACATCCATATAAGCAAGAAGGATTACCTCATTTTTCTGGGGAACAGATCTTCCAAAAGGTAGAGCATAAAAAAAAAGTAAAAACAATTGTTGTGATTATCTATTCAATACTAAAACCTGACTACGAGAGGGAAATTCTTTTTTTTTTTTTTTTTTACATTAATTGCACAAGCCAGAGGGGATCATTATATCCATACTTTCAGAGAGGATTTACTGCCAGTGGTATTTAGAGGATTAAAAAAAATAATCACCTCAGAAATTCTGTGACAAAAGTTGACTAAATTGCAATCATCATTAACATATGTGAAACAAAACAGGCAGTGTCTCCATCTTTATCCAACCCTAATGATTTACATATGTTATTTTTATTTTTACATCACAGGAAGGTAAAATAAGACCAGTTCAGATCTCGATGGCTGGACCTACTATCTGGAATAAAACAAATTACATGATCTAATTTCTATTTCAGGGTATTTATTTTCAACTAGTTTACCAAAGCTATCAAAAATGATAGTGTATATGTATTACATGGATAATGTACATTGCATTCAATATACATAGATGATAGAGACTTGGATTGCAGCAAATTTGGAGAATAGAGTTTTGTTGACCAACGGATTTTTATCATTTTTGTTTCTATTTTTTTTATATTATTCTTTCAATTTCAGCATTTTTATTACATCATCAGAATATAAATGAAAGAGTAATAGTTATCAATGACAAGATAAAAGCCCTTGTCCATTGAAAGATAAAGGCCTGACAGATAGAACTGACTAATCCATCATTCACTAAATATAAATTTCATTGAGTTAGTCATAGAACTGAAATGATGGAAATTTTCGTTGTTTGTAGTAAACGGGTTAAAATATACCAATAGCATTATGTGGGCTATTACAGATTCTTTTCAAAGAGCCAATTGATCTCTCATTATATAATTGCAATTTTTGGCTGCAGATTCAACAAGCATATACTGAAAAGAGAACTTTTCATTCAACTGTAGGCCATAAAAAGCACAACATAGCTGACCAGATTGTCGAAGGAAATTAGTGATAGTTGTCAGCTAAAAGACCGAAAGTAGGAAAATAGTGGAAAGCTGAACAAAAAGACCATTTTACTCAGATGCATTGTTCTCTCATGCAAGATGAGATTAAGTTATTTGCAAGTTACTAAAACTGAGGCTTGAACACTTTATAAGACTAGAAAGCACTCAGACACTCCATTGCACTGTCATTAAAAACTGAATGAAAATCAGTTCACAAATGGTTAGGATGAAGTGGAAGTAAGTAGCCCCAAAATTCAATCAATTTTTCCTCAGCTCATAGCCTCTCCAAGGACAAAATGTCGTTAAAATTCATTGCAAACTTTCTAAGATACTATTAAGTGTTTACATATAGCTACAATGCAGGATAGGTAACTGGATCTGTCCAAAAATTGAATCACTTCTTTCGTAGCCCACTGCTCATCCTTCCACAAAATTTAATTGGAATTCATCGAGAACTTTTGGAGATATTATGTAGACTAAAACAAGCAAACTTTGTTGGCAAAGGTGAATTAACACTACTTATAAAGTCACTTTGGTTTCACATTTGTTGCAATTTTACGAAAGTGACAACTGAATGAGGGAGGAAGTACAAGAGTTAGAAATCAATTCTCCTTCCAGATGAACAGGTAGCAACAAATTTCATTATGGCAACACCTGGGATTGAAGCTCAATTCTAGTAGTCTACAATTCTATGCTATACCATAGAAATAGACTTGAAAACAAGCAAACCATTTTTTAAACAAGATGGTTGATGAAAGTTATATAGAGTACAATCTATGAAGAACTCACAGCATAGAAGCTAAGAGGTATGGATCTCAAGCAATCATTCAACACTCAAAGATGCTACAGTGAATCTGCTTATAGCTAGATTCCAACAATATCGATTAGATAAAGTAATCTTAAAATAGACGCATGGTGACCAAGCAGTTAAAGGCATGGAGAATGGGATTGGGGAGCAGAGTTCAAACTCTGGCTGAGATAGTTTGCATTCACTTTGCACTAATGCACTTGGGAAAGGCAGGTCATTGGCCAGCATAACAGAGTAAAGCCCATCATGCGCAATGTCTTACATTGCTTGGGATAGAGAAGCACGTGTCCAACAACTGACATTAAAGACTGCTGTTGAATAAACAAAATTCTGAAGAGGCTTGCACAAAAAACTAGACAGACGAATTCTTGTGCCAGACTTTACTTGCAATTCCTGCTTACTGTCAAATCCCACTGAAAGCGCCAGTTCTAAAGTTGAGCAATGTTGATCCTGATCAGAACTTAGATAAGTAACTACTTTGGAACATCAGGTATTGTAAGCATCTACAACCCATGTGTGGGTCCCTGCATCAAAACAATCATGCACTACATTCTCCCATCATGGGGAGGTAGTTAAATATTTAGTTGCAATTCCTAATACAGATCATGCAATATAGGTCAAGTAAGTCACTGAATAGAAACCGCTATGTGACCAATATCTTGGGGGGGGGGGTGATCAATCAAAATTTTTTTTACTGGAGATTGATCAAATAAGAATATCAATTTTCTAGCTCATGAGAGGTCACTAAAAAAATTGAATTTTCAAGCAGGCACAAATAAGTGACCAATTTAGCACAAACTTACAAAGTAAATTGCCCCCCCCCCTGCCTATTTTGAGGGGAATTTAGGACGGAAAAAAAAAAAAAAGTGTTTCTAGACATAAGGAGTAAATGTTAAAATTTTCAGCCCTCTTGCTCTATTGATAGAGCATGTATGCCTCATACATACATAGCCGGCCAACCAGACTAACTTGAAAACTAAAGAAATCTATCTACAGTTTTGAAGGATGGCTTCCAACATAATACTAAACAAATTTTATTTACATGCCCTTGCAATTACTATGAAGTAACAAAAATCTATATAGATCATTTATGGTAAGACTTTGTGCATTGTGTGTTACTATGAACTAGAGGTGAATATTTCAAGCAGATAATTTGAGATGCAAATGAATTCTACTACTTCTACTAATCTATGAATTATACTAATCAATCAACAAAAAATCCTGAAAATGCTTACCTCCTATTCTAAGAAGCTGAGATGGTTCAAACTGTTTTTTTTGCTTTTATAAAATAATTCATTTTACTTTCTTCAGATCAACCAACCTTTAATTTATTTCAAATGAGGAGGTTGTGCTTTGTTTTTGAACATGCATTAAATTACATGAAGGATTGAATGCAGAAATCAGGGTTCAGTGAAATCACATACATCACATGTATACTTACGTAGGTATAAGCATGAAATCAGTAAGAAACTTGAGCGAATATTTTTTTTTTAATCATTTTTATGCGTCAGAAAGTAAGGTCTCATCATCTTGAGGGGGACAGATTAGGGGAAGGTCATGAAATAAGTATATATGGTCAGTCCGTCTGTCACACTTTAAAAATCTATTCAACATTATAATAAGCAACGTGTCTAATTGTCAGTCACACTTTAAAAATTTATCTACATTATAATAAGCTACATGTCCGTCTGTCACACTTCTCATCTGTCCATCCATCAGTTACATTTTAAAAATAAAACTTTTATATTGGATGGGGTGGGGGTAGAGAAGGAGTTCAAGAATGGAATCGCAATACACTGGAATCAAAAAGGGTAGGAGGGGGGAGTGAGAATCGCAGTAGGACTATGCAAAAGGGTAGAGAATAAAATAAAGATATTCACTAAAGGAGGATGGCTGAACTTGGCAGTTGAGAAAATAAAATGAAGTATAATCAAACATGTTTTTGAGTGTCTGTAAGCAGAAAATTTGGTGCCGGAGATGGTCGCTCCAGGTAATTCCCACAAGTTTTTCAGATATCCTTTTAATATCGCTATATACACCATTGGCAGAGCAATGGGTATTTCAATAGTATATACTGACAAATGGTTGCTTGAAATTTAGTAAGTTTTTCCAGTTGGTAAAAAAAAGTAATTGAGTGTTTTTTGATATCAAACAAAAAATATCTCATGATAATTCAATATATCCTAAATTAATAATGTCAAATTATTTATAGGTAAAAAAATAAAAATAAAAGATATACACAATGCAGGAATAATCGTCTTGTAAAAAGAAAATGCAAACATAAAACAAAGAAAAATAAAAACAGGTGAAAGAATCCAACATTAAATCTATTCAGTCAACCAACTGTAAAAGTATAAGAGAAATAAGCAAGAAAAATATCAGTTAAAATTTATCAATAATAGGATTAGCTTTTTATGAATAAATAAGTCCATGCATTAGTTTGAGAATATATATATATATATATATATATATATATATATATATATATATATATATATATAGTTTAGGAGGTTAATAAGTCCATATGCATAGGGTGGATTTTTTTTCCACTACAAGTTTTTCCTTAATCCTTGAAGTGTCTATACAAAAGACAGGCTTAGGTCACACTTATAATCGGTCGCAGATTAGATTTTGTCAAATCGACTATTATTTGAGTCCAATCGGCAATCAAATATCAACATGAGTGTTCTTATGAACACCGTCTGTGATATGATTGTAACAATAGGAATGATTTTATCTTCTGTAATCAAGTTAGATGTAGTTCAAATTGATTTTTGGAGGCGTGTAAATAAAGTATTTGAAAATACTAAAAATTGTTTGCAAAAAGTTTTGTTTATTTTCAAATATTCAAGTTTCTCAACTACTTTTTGATAAAAAAAAGTCTTGATGTAGTTATCCTTGTTTTGAATGAATTAGATTAGACGAAATTTCAATTAAATTATCTTTTTGTTCATTATGGTCATGTGGTGCTATGTCGCTGCAAGAAATAAGGCGAAGTATTCATCGTCTCAATCTGTGATTGAAAATACAGATCGTAATGTAGCGAAAACCAACCAAAATTCAACGTACAATTCTATCTGCGATACTTGGATCAAATTGTAGTGCAACTAAGCTTAGCTCAAGATTCTGTCACACAACAGGCTGAAACAATGTTTCATTGGCTTCATTTTGTTGTTTTTATCCAGAAATAAAGTCAATATACGTTTGAATCTTAATGATAACAATTTCATTGAATTCCTTGTGTCAAAATTATATTGTTCATCTGTTACTACGTGGTTTACTGCAAGATGAGATTTAAAATTTTTTTTTCTTCCAGATTTCAAGTTCGCAACAAGTGTGAAAGGTTAAAAATGAACCTCCAAATAAAATATTATTTCAGACTATTACAGACAGAACCTTGAAATAGACACTCCGTGGATATTAAAAAAAAAAAAAAATTGTAGACATCAACCCTTGCACGTTTTATCTATTATTATAAGCATCAAGATTTTAGAATTTTGGGTTCTTTTACCTTTCTGGATTTTTTCTCCCCTCGTTATATTTGTATTAGGTTAATTCGTATTCTCCATGGTCACGAAGTGATCAATGATAGATTTTATATATTATCTAGGAATTAATATATTATAATTAACAAAACAATAATTAAACAATTTGCATGGATATTTTCATGTCAAAATAATATGCATAAATAACAATTAACAAGTTGATATATACAGTAAAATCTTGTTCTAACAGCAATAATCAATAATGTACTTTCTTACAGCACATTTATTTTTATATTCTCACAAGACTATTGTTGGAGATTAGCTGACAGCAACAGCACACAGATTTTAGTGCATTATTTTTAAAATCTTTCCATTTCATCCACTTTATTTGCAGATCTGTAACCCATATATGGAGCATTAGGTTATAAAAGGGTGATAAAAAGTAATTTTTGTCTATTTTTTGCTTTCTCATTAATACACTTTGTACAAAATTCATCCATTACAACAGCCAATTCATTAGAATAGCACACTCAAATCCTCAAGGGTGCTGTAATAATAGGAGTCTACTGTATATACATGTGCCTATAACTACTTTCACAACTATAAAAATATCAAGTATGCGTTAAAACTGTCAGATGGTGAAAGTTATATTTAGTCAAGTATTTTCTAATTGTGATTTCTAAACATCTAAAAGAAAAAGAGATCTCTATTTTTCTACCTCAAGAGTCATATATTTGAACTAATACAAAATAATACATGTCAAGAAGTGGTTGCCAATTTTTTCTATGTGCAAGTGTATGCAGTAATGTAATGCAGGAGTTGGGATGAAGAAAGGGGTTCTTATATCTGTGATTAGATGATTTGTATGAATATGTGTCTGACAGTTTAAATCAATATGCATGAATAATAAGGAGAACTGGTTGTTAGGCATATACGTGGTCAAAAGAGATATCCCACCAAGGAAAATTGATGCCTCAGCTCTTTATTCAAACATATAATCAAAAATTTTGTATGTATGTTGTGTAATAGTATTGGGAGTGTAAAATTAACATAACAGCTCAGTGTTTTAAATGTCATAAATCAATAAAATAAGCAAAATTGCACTGATATCATTTTTGGCCAAGCTGTCATATGAAACACACAATTTATCCAAGCCTACAATTACTATAAGCGAGTTTATCACTAGCTAAAATATCTGACATCATTTTGTAGGTTTTGGTCAAGAATGAGCTGTCCACTGTGAGAAAGTATTATAATTTCAAAATGGCTGGATTTGGTTTATGCCCCTCAGATACTGCTTGTGCACTAGATTTGAATGAGTGTCGTGTCCACAATGTCAACTTCTGTAGCTTGATAAAAACTATTCCAGTTTATGCTGATTCAAAAAGTCAAGCTCTTATCCTCTAATCGAGGGCTTCTCAAACTTTTTTTTTTAATAAGAGACCTTTCTTGATGGGGCAGATATTTTCATGATCTCTCTGACTAGTTCTTACAGTCTCAATCCAACAGTAACTAAACATAGGAATAAATGAAGATAAAAAAGATAGTAAAGAATTGCAATATATTTATAATTCAAGTCTTATGGTATTTATTGCAAAATATTTTAAAAATTACTAAAAAAAAAAAAAAAAAAAGAAACTCCAGAAAGAGTACATTTTTGTATAGATATAAAAGATTCTTTTAGGAATATTTGAAATTTTTCTTTAAAGAATAATAATGCAACCCCGCCCAATAACATTTGCATTACCATCAGAAGGGTCCTCACCCATAATTTTATATTAATATTTGCTTAATTTTATTTAGCATGTAGATGGGAAAAGCGGCATGTCAGGTAAGATGAAAAGAGAAGATGAATAGAAGCAGGGTTGCCAGAAAGGGGAGATAATCTGAACTTCAACTGAGAGACTTACCCATCACAGGCATTGGAATACTGTTGAATTTGGAAAAATAGTGTCTGGAGGCAAAAATTCAATCTCTGCCTTCTGACTTGCTGGATTTTCAAACTGGATGCTATTTCAATGCCTGAGTTTAGTGAATCTTGAAGATTAAGTTCGGATTATCTCCCCTTGTAAAAAAATCTGGTAACTCTGGATGGAAGAACAAATTGAAAGAAAAATTTTTTTTTATATATATATATATATATATATATATATGTGTGTGTGTGTGTGTGTGTGTGACAATATTGTATTGAATGACAGTCATATTGTCTAGGATCTACTACAAATGGTAGCGACGACACATTCCCAACTCTTCCAGCCAGTGACTTACCGTGAGATCTGAGGCGAAGACAGGGGGAGAGCTCCCCAGAAGAAAGGTAGGTGGGTAGAAAGATGACTGGTCCTCAGGAGAGTTACTTACTGTAACATTCGGACTGTGCGTGAAAACGGGAGGAGAGGTCCCTGGAAGAAATGTAGGTGTGTAGAATGATGGCTGGCTCCCTGGGGTATTCCGCCTCATTGGACTTGGTGGACTGAAAGCTTCAGATGGAGAGTCAGGGAAAGAGAGGGAGAGAAGAAAAGAAAAAAAGGTAGAGAAAAGACCTCAGTTGGATGAATAAAGTTTTGTTTTTTTTAAAAGATAAAAAATAAGAGAAAAATATCCATACCATACATAAATGAATCACCATAGCCCACACATGTACCGGAACTAATTATCTAGAAAAAATAGATCTTCTATCTAAAAATGTCTATAGAAACCCATAAAAGCACCTTTTAAGAAAAAAGAGAGGGGGGGAAAAAAAAGAAAAGAAAAATTTTTCAGATGGTGTTTAGAGGATTACTCATGCAAATTCTCAAGGTTGTAGCCCCCAAAGTGTGACACGGAGACTCAATGAAAAGTTGGTTGGTTGGTCATTTGTGTGGCTACAGTGATTCAATAGTTCTTGAGCAAAGTGTTAATTAAATACAGTCAAATAATTAAATGTTACCCTAGAAATAAAACAATATTGTTAACTACAAGATAAGCATCAGATACTAAACCTTTCACAGCAAGACAATCATTACAAATGAGATTGTATAGTAAATTTAACCCAAATCTTGATTCACCAGATTTCTCAGCTCAACCTGCTCATAAACTTTCTAGATAGAAACTAAGCTCACATTATAAAATAAAAAGGGCTCTATAAAGAATGCAGGAGATGAAAACCATTTTATATATTATTGTTCCGAAGTTGATAGAACTAGATTGAGTATGTCAATACTATCATTGGACAATCAATCATCATACACTGATATCAACAAACTGTTAAATAGACTATATGTTTACCTCTAACACTTGAATTGCATTAGGCCCATCATAGATACATTGTATATATATTTGAATTGGTTCAAGTATATAATGAAACCATTTTTTTTCTTCTTTAAAATAAATACCATGTTATTGAAGAATGTTTACTAAATTTCAATGGTTTACTGAATACTCAAAAAAATCGTTGGGTCTTCTTATATGATCAACAGTGTGATTTGTTTTTCTGTTCCTCTGTCCATAATCATGAACTGGAACTTAAAGGTTACAATATCTCCCAGCCACCATTTGAAACAATGGACTCTTCAACTGAAACAAATTCAGAAGTTTTTTTTTTCAAAGAAATCATCTCATAGAAATTTAAACATATCTTGATTTTTTTTTTTTACAGGCACACACAAGAAGTCGATTTTTGAAACGGAGGTTTATCAACTGTGATTTCAGTCATTAATTGTCATTCTGCAATTTGTAAAAATAGTTCAAAAATACAATTCAGAAATCAGTGATTCAGACAACTGCAAATCAACATAGTAAGTTAGCTGCATAAAAAAATTTAGATGAAGAGATAATCACTGAAGATAGGTTGGAAGAATATTCATGTGGTTGAAAAGAATGAAAAAAAAAAAAGTCTACTGTAATAATCGAACCATCCCAGCCATTAAAGATGAAGAGGGTTCTATCCTTTTTTTTATATGAGCGCGTGTTTATGAATTCATTGGTGTGTTCCAGCATGCCTGGCCATACCGTTTTGTCTATAGATTTGAAAATTGGCATCAGTACTTCACTAGACCCCTTCTAAAATGGCTTTTTTGATACTTCTTATTCTGACCATATCTATTCTTTGAGACTCCAAATTTTGATGCTACAGTTGTTCAATTATTGACTGTGATGACGAATCATTAATTTTTTGACTACTATTTGACTTCATCTTAGGTGCAATTAAAGAAAAAAAAAGACCAAAAGAATTAAGATGAAAGTAAATAATAGTAAAAAAAATTGATGATGCTTCATCTAATAAAAAGCAAAATGAAATAAATGCAATATTTTCCTCTTTGAAAAGTACATTTCTATCAAATGATAGCGTTTGAAAGGAAATAAAAGACAACATATCATATAAACTGTATTAATAATTGCTTACCGGGAGACAATGGTCGGGATGTGTTTGGTGAGGCATATGGTATTGGACTGGACACTGTTCGTGGACGGACGGTATGACTTTGGCTACTTGACATGTCATGTTGCTTTGTCATTTCATTAAAATGTCTATTAGATGAAGTGAATGAATGAAATGAAAGTAAATCAGAGACAGATACATCAAATAAATTTCTATGTATAGATTTTTTCAGAACTTGTCAATAGAAAGTAATGCACACAATATCTATTTTAACTCTTAAATTGGTGAAAGAAATTTCAATGGTTATATCAAGGGAAATAACTGCAGATTAACATTAACAAAATTACGGTATTTTTCAATCCACATAAGATTTCCATTATTTTTCATTCTATTTGGTCATTTAAAAACAGTTTCAAGCAGTCTATGAATTTAAGAGTTAACTTTCTGAAATATTCTCAAACACAAATAGTAAGACTAACTGGAAAGCACACAGAGTGGATCCGTCCATTCCATACACCAACTAAAAAAGGGATTGAAAATGAAGATATTGAATGCACCAGGAAGAGAACTTCAAATGTACAAATATCGACTTACTTCCCTTGAAATTTAAATTCTGACTTTTTACTTAACTGTTCATTTTTAACCTCTTTTCCTGCAAAATAATAAAAGATCCACCCCAAGATTTGATCACTTTTTTCCATAGCCCATCCTTCCACAAAATTTCGTTGAAATTTATCAAGAACTCTCAAGAGATATGTTCATCCACAAAATAAGTGAATGCATGCACCTCTTCCAACTTGGTCATCTACAATAAAATATTGTCGCCAGATCTTGATAAACCTGAAAGCAAATCTATGCCTTTGGGAGACAATTCCGAATAATAAGATCACTCCCATCATGTTGATGGAGGAGCAAGTGGCCAAGCAGTTAATGGCAAGGAGAATAAAATCAGTGAGACAGTTCACAGCACAAATACCCTTGAGAAAGGTATGTATTTGTATCCATCTCCACCCTCCCACCCAAATATGAGCCAGCATGGCAGAGTAAGGCCTATATCCAACAGTGGACCTTTAAGCTGATTAAAAGAAAATACCCCCATCCCCGCCTAAAAAAAAAAATTAAATCAAGATCAGAATATTGATAATGGCCTAAACAATTGTAATAAGTACGTCTGTCAGAAGGTGTCTTCTAATCCAATACATAAGGTGGACATAGGTTGAAGAATAATGAAATTTCAAAATTTTTGAAGTTCTAGAATTTCAAGATTTTTAGGAAAAAAAAAAGACAAAAAACTTCTAGAACACTGAAACTAAAAGAAAGTATTTCCATTTTCATAGTTTGAAATCAAATCAAATTAAAAAACTGATGTCAGTAGAGCTGATTTGTATTCATCTGATAATCTTTCATATGCAATGTTAAATTGAACATAAAATATTCTTCTTACTATGTAACAGAACATTGATTTGTTTTTACAGTAAGAAATACTCCAGTTTCAAAAATAGATATTTTCCAATTCAAGGTCTTTTAAAAATGGGATTAAATACTGTCGAATAATCACCTTTCATCATCCATTTCAAGACTGGATTCACTCTCGGAGAGATGCCTACAAAGACTTTCCCTTCGTTCCATCTCCATTTGAAGTTTACGTTGCAACCGAAGATTTTCTTCCCTGATTTGTCTCTCTTCTTGTGCATACTGAGCCATTTTTTCTTCATCTGAAACATCACAAACAAGAAAAGTGAAAAAATATATTTAATATCAAAGTTTAATCTACACGACAAACTCAACAGATTTCTCTAAAAGTTCGTAAAACTCATTATAAAAGAGTTTTTTTTTTCAAAAAATGCTATAATAACCTCATCGAGAAATTTAATTCATTTATACAGTGAAAGACAAAAAGTATACAATACATTATGAACAGTTTATCTTAACATCCTTAAATAGCTTTAAAATTTGGACAAAGATTAACATTAATACAACAAATACGAAGATCAAAACAATATTGAAAAAAGATTGACCATTAAAAAGTTATGGACAAAAATCAGAAGTATCTTATATATGTTCGAGGCGATCAAATAAAAATTGCAAAAAGGGGTGATCAATTAGGAGTTACTTCTCTTGCCTTTTGTTAGATCACTAAAGAGTCCAAATTTTGGAAAAAAAGGACCAATTTAGCATAAAACTAAATAGTAAATTGAACCCCTAAACCTTACTTCGGGGAATATTTTCAAAAAACAAACATAGAAATAAATAAGACAGTATAAGGGATTTATCAGTCCTCTAGCTGTGTTAGCATGGCCTCTACACATGGCACATCACTTAAAAACTGAAGAAACCTATGTTGACAGTTTTGGTTGATGGTTTCTAAAAGTTGCACTCAAACCATCAGGTAGGGTGAGTCAAATTAGCATAATATCATTTTGTTCAGAACGGTGCAGTCAATAATTACAATTTGAGAAGTAAAGAGTAACTACATACGTTCTGCTTGGGCAGCTTGAAGTTGCTGTTTCAGGCGGGCTACCTCAGCCCGAAGGTGTTCTATGTGTTGGGCAAGGTTATGTGCTGTATCGCCATTGTTCATATCACGAGGAGAAGGCGGAGATGACACAGGTTGGTCAAGCTTCTCTTGTAACATCCTAAAATGGAAACAAATTCAAATTAGACAGCTCCAAACATTTTTCCCCAAGGGATTTCAAAACTCTTTAGATGGTGGAGTACTTGAAAATAAAGTAACCAGGCTATCTTCAAGTGAGACATTTTTTTTTCATTATCATTTATGTCGCATGTCAGAAAACATAACAAAAGCAACTATAATTGGCTCTCACTCAGCATGGAAGATGGAAATTTCTATTAAATTTTAAGTTAGTCAGAAAAATGAATACATGAAAAGGATTAGATTTAAAGATTTTTTTTTTAAATGATAATTCTTAGTTTAGACAGGGTTTTCCTTTGCATTGAATAATCCAGATTTGAACTCATTTTTATGAGACGAAAGTAAATAAATCTGAAAATTATATAATATTCTTCTCTCAAATTGAGTGATACCATTTAAGGCAAGTCACGAATACCTAAGGGCATAAGTAAATAAATTGATCTACTAACAAATTCAATCAGTATACAAATAACTAATATCTTAGAATCTTGTTCAAAATCAATGTTCATTTGAACAACATTGATTATCTAAATTAGGTTCAAAGGAAAATCTAAGATATGATACAACTGAATAAAAGTGTTCCTCTGCATACAGGGTTGTTTCCCTTTGTTAGTTCAATGCATTCTATCTCAAACTAACAAGGATACCCAGTGTTGCCAGGGGGGGGGGTATGTTCTTTCATATATTTCTTTGTACACTACATAACACATGGATTATTTACACCAAGAGCTTATTCTTGACTCATGATCTGCACCGTTTAGTGAATGTAGAAGAAACCAAGTTCTTTTTTTTTTTTCTTCTCAGAAGAAATGTTTTAGTGCTTTCAATAAATAAGAACTCAGTTTGTTCTTGAAAAGTGCCAGTTATGGAAGACAACAAAATTTAAGTTTTGAAAAGGAGGTGGGATGGGGTAGCTTCTATTCAAGATGTTAATTTAAGGCTGACTTGAACCCTTACTTCACATCAGTAGTATAAAAAAATAAAACATTTTAGAGTAAAAGAAAAGTATACAATTTATTATATATAAAAGCACATATCAAATAATATTTTCACAATATCTGTCATTTAACCATTAGCAGTGGTGAAATAAACATTGTAATTCTTTTACACTTGTTAATAGCACCACATATACTGATAGACTCTTCCTTAGTCCCACCACTACTACTCAGAAAGAATTTACCAATATTCACCTCCACCATATATGCATGGCTTCTCAGTCCCTTGAATTCCCTTATAATAAAAAATATATTATTACCTACTAGTTCTATACCACACATAATCTTAAACGTTTCTATTAAGTCTCCTAAATCCCGCCTTTTTTTTTCCAGACAAAATCTTTTTCCCTCAACAGCTGACACTTATCAAAAGGTATCAGAGGTGTTATCGATTGGAAACACAAAAATTCTTTGGTCAACAAAACCTGAAAATTAACTAAAAGATCAAGAATATGGTAAATAGTCATCAAAAATTAATAATGAAGGATTACAGAAGAGCTTTATTTTTTTTTCTGTGACTGCTGTGATCAATTTATCCCCTCATTATCTTCGCTTTAAATTTACATCAAAGATGTAGAGACATTTTATAAGATATTCCTGACGAATCAAAAATTACAGTCGACCTTCACTAATTATGGAAAATACAAATCATATGAGGATTACTTCTAAACAATAGCAAACCAAAACATATCACCTTTGGAACATCATGTAAATCAGTCCAAATTAGATAAGTGGAGAGAAACATTGAACGGAAAACAAGTGAAATTTTAATCAAGTAATATAGAGGGACTGATAAACTTTATCTTAAATTGAAAATGTGAAGTGATTTCACTTCACAGCACTGAATGGTGTTCCTTTATTCAATGGAGCTATAACTGGTGTGAAATAAAAGCAAAGGATATTAATGAATACAGAACAACAAGCAGGAATCACTTGCCTGTGTTTATGAGAGTGTGTTAACAAGTGAACAGATCTAGTGCAACCAAAACAATGCAAAGCAGGTTGGTGCAGTACTCTGGGAAATTTGAATTAACAGTGGCCGGGGAAATATGAAATCAGAACAAAGTTAGTGAAGATCTACTGTATAGCCATTACAATGTAGTCATGACTAACCAACACTTGATAATCATATTGGTATATGATTCAATAACAAAATTAGCTATTTGATGTATGGAGAGTAAGAACAGAGTTGAACGCAGGCAGGTTTGTTTGTTTTTTGGTCACCCTAGGCCTTTTGGACAATTTTCCCCTCATCAAAGAGTAGATAAAGGGGATATTTATACCATAGAATTTGGGAGGAAAAAAAAACATGTTAAAATTGCGAAATTGGAAACAGTATAGTTTCTTTCAAAAATAACTAAAAATGCAATAAGAGTTAAAAATGACTTGAGAGTTCAAAACACAATTATTTGATCGCACAATGACCCCCCCCACCACCTCCACTAAATCATAAATGGATAATATTCTTCCTACCTTTTCTCTGCCTCTAATTTATCCATTCGTTTCCACAGCCGATTCACCAATGATTCTTGTTCTTGTTCAAGGGCATTTTCCAATTCTACTTTCTCTCTCCGCAACTGAAAAAACAAGAAAATTCAAGTAAATAATATTCAAATGGGCCAACAAAAAGGATGTCAAAGCTTGGGATTCTTTGCTGAGTTTTAAAAAAGTTGAAAAACTTCAAATAAAATCATGCCCTATGTACGGGTTTCTCAACTGCTTAAAACTTATTCTAAGGTACTTTTGTTGTGAAAATTGAACTGGTGTATAAAGCCTATATTGGGTACCTATGATTAGGAAAAAAATAAAATGAAATAGATAAACCAATGTCCAATGATGATCCATTAGTTCCTCCTGGCAACCGAGATTAATATTACATTTCAATGTTTCATTTGGCAGAAAACCATACAGACTCAGTCAATACTGAACAACTGCATTACTCTGTTATTCATTTGATTATTCACCCTTGTGGTTGAGGTAACCTGGGATAATAATTGAGTTTATAACAGTTATAAAAAATAAAAAGATGGGAAGCTTACGCCTTGTGAAAGACTACAGATTTCAAAATTATTTTTAAGCATTCTTCTATAAACTAGCTTTTCTTAATAATCTGATTTAAATAATGAAAATTAAAAAAAATATATTTGTATTTGTTTAAAGACAGTTTAAATTTTTGACATTCTATTTCAGACATGAAAATCTATGAAGCATGTGTTGCTAAATATAGTAAACTGGATTGGTTTAGTGGAAGAGGCAGACAAGTGACACTGCAAGGATAAATAGACTAGGAAGACTAATCGAGATGAGGTCTCCCAGCCTAGAATGACAAACACCAGAAGAAAACCTCAGGATACAGTGAGTGAAACACTGCAGCAATCAATTACAACCAAGATGAGGACAAGAGTCCAAATAATTCAATGAATAATAAAAGTAAACACAAGTTTAACAAATTAAATTGTTCAGGGAAAGAATAGGTTCAAACAAAAAGGGTTGGCTTTAATTGAAATTGGGTGGTTCACATCGGTTCTTCACTTTAAACTACAGTCAACCTGCTTAGCGGGAATCATGTAACAACAAAGATTGTAAAGAGTAATTCAATATTAAACAAGAACAGTGAACTAATCAACAAAAGAAAGTAAAAAAGAAAGAGACAATTTTTACAAGAAACAAACAATAATAGAATAGAACTGGTCAGTCATACATGACCAACATCTTTTGGCAGCATGCTGCAGGTGGCAATCAATTAAAAAAAATTGGAAAAAGGGGTGATCAATGAATAAGTTACTTTGCTCACTTTTTGTTAGACCATGATCATTTGACAAAGTCTGAATTCTCAGACACAAGCAAGGACCAGGGGATCAATTTAGAAGACAGACCCCCCCCAACTATTCAAAGAGGAGTTTGGAGAAGAAACAAAAAAATAAAACAGAAACATTTTTCCAAGACAAAGGAGAAAATGCCCAAAATTTCAGCCATCCACCTCAATTGGTATGGCCTGTACATGTCGTACTCTATCATTCTTTTCTCTGTAGTAGAAATTAAATAGAAATTTGGTTTCATTAACAATTTTCAAAAGAATGAATAACTCTTTCTGAACAAATATAAATCTTTATAAAAACTATTTGCACGATAAATGAATTTCTAGTTACTTATTTCTTGCTAACTTCAGTTAATTCACTGAAACAAAATGTATTTTCATTATTTTGGAACATCAATATATATATCTGTCTCATTTGATTGTTTTTATGTTCAAATGCAGAATAACCGTTCTTTTCATATGTATTTCATATTCTTCAGTTTGTCATGTGCTTTGCTTATTTCCATTTTCTGGATTGATTTTTAGTCATATTATTTGCATAAGTTCTCAATTTTGTTTTGCTCCTATCTTTTGCTTTTTTATTGTTCCATATGTTTTTTTTTTGCAGAGATCAAATTAATTTGAGACTGAGTAATTATTCTTTGATATTTAGGGTCTGTGTCTTGATATAATGGGTCCAGTCACCTAACATCTTCATATTAGATAGCTCTGAAATAGCTTTTTAATTTGCTTAATTAAAACCAAGTGGCTTTAGGGGAAAAAAAAAATTTTTTTGAATTAATAAAAAGGAGTGAAATTTTATGGCTCGAACATGAAGTGACTCAGCACAATAGTGATATGCTCTGAAAAGTCGAGATATTATTCAACTAAAAACAGTATTGACAAAAATAAAACAGGCCAAATAGATGAATAAATCTTTTTTCCCCTCCATAAAAAATTATGATGGAGAAATAACCAACCTTTTTCTTCCCCTATGATGATTACACCTCTTCTATTGTAACCATAAAGTCAATATCAAATAAACAAAGTGATGTGAACAGAATTAACAATATCAACTGTGGCAAAATACAAGATCTGAGATAAAAAAAACAAACAGTTTCCTATTATAATATTTTCCTCTTTATTGACATCAGAACAAGATAAGAGACACATGGACTTTGATAGTCTCATTGAAAATCTTTCACATAGCATATACTCAGTGCTGACGGTATCAAAATGAACAAAGCTCACCTGATATATTCATAAGAGAGATAAGAAAAAAAAATTGCTGTACTATTGTAACCACTCAAATTTTACAAGTATTTGTACTCTTAGCTACATAACTGCCGACCCCACTAATCAATTTTCTACAGCCCATCTCTACTTTCTCCTCCCTAATAGTTATGGTGAGGGGGACAACTACAAATTTGTCAAAAAGAAAAAAAAAAAAAAACTATCATATAGGGAGAGGGAGATCTTGGAATTTTGTACCACCAAAAGAATTCAGTTCAATTTTTCTTTGAGGTTTCAAATAAGGAACAGAATCTATTTAACTCATTCAAATCTAAAAACAAGGGAAATAACTTGACTTAAGTCACTATCCTTACATTTTTAGGTAACTGAAAAAAAAAAAAATTTTCTACTCTTATCTAATTCACTTTTAATTTTTTTTTTTTTTTTTTTAAGAGTTCCAGTGGTTTTAAGCAGATCACGAGTTAATAATATAACATAGTTAAACCTAAAGTTGGGATTCATCAGCCTTAGGACACAGACCTTCCAAGATTCGCCAGATCTCTCTTTCTGAACTTGTCCAGTTTGTCATACCATCTTATTTTTGTCAGCTATAATTTGCACAAGATCCTGGGCATCCATGTTGTAAGCCATGATGTCCATTGGTTGTCCGACTTTCTTGCAACATGGCCAGCTGATTGTCATTTTAGTTTTCAAATATATTCTAATATATCAATATACCGTGCTGTCTTTCGATCTATCCACGTGTTGTCAAGCATGATTCTCAGTCTGAGGGTCAATTTTTCATTTAGGTTCCATGTTTCAGCTCCATAGGTGACTATTGGGAGGATGCATGGGTTGCAGACCCTTCTTTTTAGGACTGATGGGATTTGATAAATATTCAACTTAATTTAATGCCAGTAGCAATTATCAATTTGAAATTTAAAAAAAAAAAAAAAGAAAAGAAAAAGAGAAAGAAAAAAAGAAAAAAAAGAAAAAAGAAGAAAAAGAAAGAAAAAGAAGAAAAAAAGAAGAAAAAAAGGGGGGGGGGGTTACAAGACCGGAAAGAATTATTCAATCAGGATATATTCCTGGGGTGTGAACAGTCTTTGTTCTGTTGAAACAGAAACTGGAACATCTCAAGAACACATGCCCAGGAGGAGCCTATAGAGATCCTGGAATACCCAGTCATCTGAATACCCCTTTTGGTCTTCTTGACAAAGAGGAAACCTAAGAGCGATATGTCAGGCATTAGCGTGGTTGCAGGAGCTGCCGGAAAGACGTTAAATTTGGCATCAAACTGCATTAAGGGGGCTCCAATCCCTGGTTTGGAATTAGAATTGTTATTCTCTAAGACTAGTTGACTTCCAAATGCTAGAGAGCCTATAGCTGTCAAGAGGAGAGACGGATTCAAGCCTTTCTGAAGGGCATTAGCCTTTCCTGGGCTATGGACAAGGAATTGAGCTGTGTGTTGGGTAGGGTTCAACCATAGGGCTTTTACTGTTTTCTACAAAAATTTTTATGGAGATCATTTTGTAGTTGGAACTGCTAAATATATAGATCTGTTTTCTCTGTGTTTTACTTCCTATACTTCCCTGATAGAACTATACAACTAAGTTTCCCCGTAATCACATCAGTCATCTCAAAGAAACAGGCAGCATAACAGAGATTACAACTAAATACCAAGCAGCATTGAAAGAGTTAATTTTCTCACATTTCCCCAAAAGATAAAAAAGTGATAATAAATACCTGTTCCAGTGTCGCCTGTTTTGCCAATGTGTCAGCTTCTAATTTTTCTATCTTCCTCATCAATTTATTTACTTGATATTCTTGTTCTTTCTCCAATGTCTGTTCTAATTCCACTTTTTCTTGGCGTAACTGAAAAAGGATAAAACAGAGTAAGTAATATAACCATATATCGTAGATGAAGAGAGTAAAAAGTACTTCAACACAAAGTCACTATTTCTTCTTAACAGCAAGTGTCTGGCATTCTTTTAGCTTACATCTTATGCTACAAAGAATAAGTTATTACATGAGGACTTCAAAAATTCCAAAGCATAACATTTTAAATCAATAGTTTCTAAAATCTTTGACTGGGCAGTAACAATTACTGCCCCACACACATACACACAATATCATAAAGCGTCATAGATCATACATTTGAAGACAGAGGGATGCAGTCTTTCTTTTAATCCCAGGAAAATTCAACTTTCATGAGTAAAGATATAGTATCAACTCAGTATTCAAATGATGGAGAAGTGAATTGTCAAAATAGTAATGAAACTTAGTTCATTAGAAAGAAGTGGAATATCATGAAATTAATTTTTTCAAACTTACAGCCAACAGACCAGGTATGACACATGAAAGGGATTTCGACTGGCCCAGGATTAAATATTGTGATACTATGATTTTTATGTTTTAAGACTCCTTTATTTTGTTTTAATAGATTCAAAAGATGCTTTGATTGAAATAAAGAGAGTTCTTTGATTTCTAATTGGCATCCTTGGTTGAGCATTCATTGATTTGAGGCCAAATATAACTAGATGTAGTATTTATATGGACTATCTCCATATTTCAAGGGCATTTATTATTTAGGCCCGCTGTCTACTCATGAATATGCTTTAAGACCTGCAGAGACAACAAGGTTGCCGGTCTGTTAGGACATGCATAATTTCAAAATTTCAAAAGGAGATTTATTTGAAAGAATCATGCAATATCTGCTTTTAGAAAAACCAGATGTGTCCTTATTTCATGCAAATAATATCAATAAAGACATACAATGATCAAGCAAAAAAATAATTCTGCAACATGACAATGAAATACTATGAAAATACATTCATAATTTGACGGAGAAAAGTGATTTTTCTGAAAAGGAGAAACCAACTTGTAGTTGTAAACAGCCAAACCAAAATTAACTCATTTTTCTTTCACACACAGACACATAATTGTTTCAGGTAACTTCAGGCAAGTTTTATGAAATAAGGAAGCAAGATTGAATAGAGATAATAAAGTCAAAGATTAACACAATAGAGATAATAAAGGCATCCCATAGCAATAGATCCCTGGATTAAAGTTTATGTTTCTTAATCATTTAATGACAACAGTCTTTAAAATGCTTTCAAATATGAGCAAAAAATATAATTGCAAAAAAAAGAAAAGAAAAGAAAACTTTAAATCAGAACAAAGCCTTGAAGCAAAAGATTATACAGGAAAACTTCAGTAAATTCACTAGTTTAAAACTTGACCATATTCTGTAGACAACATTTGTCTAAAACATGGTATCATACAGAAAAGATGTAATCAGCTTCCAGGAACATTAAGTAGTATACAATGGAGCACAAATACTGTCATAAAATGGGGCACACATACTATTATAAAATTTTTTATAAGTATCATTGTTTTGAAATGTGCTTCAGGATATTAAAATAACCAAATTTTGATCTTTTGTCTCCACCATTTGCAAGTTGAAGGAGATGGTATCCATTTTTTTTCCTGACAAAATTGAATTTTCAGTCTTCTGGAATCATGTACATGTGACAGTGATAACCAGTCATGTTTGAAAAAAAGTTTCTTCAGTTTTCAAGTGTTTTGACCAGTGGGCCATTTTTGGTCGGCAGTTGATGGTTTCTAAAAATAAAAAAAAACTCTTCTACCAAGTCAAAATGTAAGCTGCAAATATCTGCCTGTGGTGCTCAAATCTCAAGTATTTAACACAGATGATAATTTGGTTTCTTCTTATGAACATGCAAGCCAGACTGTGCAGTGCTGATAACTGATACCTCTACTAATAACAATTTTAATCTGAAAATCACACTCATAAGAGAAAGATGCTTAATATACAACTGTTGATTACCATTACCAATCCAGTTCACTGACCCACAGCAGCAGAGTGGATTTAAAATGGAGTATCTCATTTTACTAATTTTACATGACCATCTACTGCTCCCCCAACACTGAAAATGTCAGACCTTTCCATTGAAGATGGAGCTTTTTTGCCACAAAACATGTTCAGAAATAAACAACTCAATATATACAACACACTCTGACCCGGTCTCAACTTTTTATTGTACAATAAATACATTCTCTGTGTGTGTGTGTGTATGTATATATATATATATATATATATATATATATACACACATACACACTTGCAAAGCAAATGTCTCAAATCAAATATTGTATATCAAGCTGAAATATCAAT
Source organism: Thysanoteuthis rhombus (assembly GCA_963457665.1). Taxonomy (NCBI): domain Eukaryota; kingdom Metazoa; phylum Mollusca; class Cephalopoda; order Oegopsida; family Thysanoteuthidae; genus Thysanoteuthis; species Thysanoteuthis major. Next base: position 1,482,216 of record OY735227.1, on the reverse strand, counting down.
CCTAGAGGAACACTTACAAGAGAAACATTACATAGGAATATCAACAAAACCCTTCAAGATTAGCCAACCTTATATTATCCTTTTCAAATGAAAAATACAAAAATAATACATCACTATCCACATATTATTGAGACCTCAAAGACAACAACCTCACACCCACAATGAAATGAAAAATATCTAAACAAACACATGCTACCTATGACTTGCTGAATGAAAAAAAAAATGAAGCCATAAAGTGTTAGCACTGCTCAGGTATGCAAAAATAATAGTAATAGTATTGTTACTATCAATATTATTATGCTCCCAGCCACTACAAACACAATTTAACCATCTAATCATCTTCAGATATATAGAAGCCAAGAATATTGAGAGAATTGAACATAAATAACCAAAGCCATGAAAATATCTCTCATTCAAAAGAAGTTTCCTGGGTACGCCCAATCCTCCACAAATTTAAATGAAATCCCTACAGTACTTTTGGGGACGTTGTGTGGACAGTCACGAAATATTGGCAGTATGTGGTTTGTACATATAACAATATAGGGGAAACAGTTGTACATGGGTTAACTCAAAAAATTTATGTTCTACTTATTGTCCACCCCAGCACAGAATTTCATAGAAATTCATGGAGAACTTTAACACATCGGGTAGACAGTCATGAATAGATACATTTACATAAAATAAAACTAAGAATTTAAAGAATAAAGATAAAGAGGGGTAGGAGGATAATCAGAGTGAAATTCCTGGGTTTTACTTACCCCTCAACAAAATTTCATTCAAATTCAATCAGAACTTTTGGGGATATTGTGTGGACAGACAAACAGATGTGACCGAATACATACACCTCTTTTTGACTTCATTGACAAAGTTGAAAAATTTAATTGAAAGGTATAGAGTAGTAAAAATTAATTCAATGGGTTACACTACTTCAGTTGATAAGAAATTAAAAAAATAATAACTGAAAAAAGTCAGGATTATTTGAAGATTTTTTTCACAGGAAAAGAACTACAGCTTTTCAAAATATAGGAACACAAACACATACATCGAGATGCTTTTTTCATTGACAGATCCCGAGTAAGTTTATACATCTGAATTAATGTTTCAGAAACTTTTTCAAATTACACCATCCCAGGTTTATATGTTGTGGGTATTTGGGTTTTTTTTTTCTTTCTTAAATCTCTCCATAACAATCATAAAAATAAAATATCCAAATATGACAAACTCAAGAGGAAGACGACAGTCAAGCAAGTAGGCCACATGCAAGCTAAAAAATGAGTACCAAGGAAAACATGAATTTTCATCGAAGAGACTTTCTAAAATGAAAAAATTAAAAATTAAAAACACTTCAGAGTTCAATTTTCAGAAATGAATTCACTAAAACACCTGCCTGGCGCTCCCAGGAAGACCCACTGAAAATTTCACATGGTTATATCGAGTAGTTTTTGCAGAAGCCTCAGACAGACGACCATTTGGTGAACTATAGTAAGATACTAATGATGTGTTTGTCTGCTAAAGGCAGAGATTCCGTCCAAGGGAGGTAACTTATATTTCTGGAAACCATGCAACAGTTGGTTATGAGATGGTGGTTGCTGGTGAAACATGAAGCAAAGCCTGCCCAACAACAATCGTTGAAATGAAAATAGCCTTGAAGTCTAATCAAATTAAATTGTTTTCCTGAACTAAATATTCAAAACTGGATACAAAATGTGTAAGTTATTTATTTATTGAGTATGTACCCTTTGATTGGCCTGACTGCATTATAAGAGTGACAAGATGAAAACTGGTAAGAGATAGTAGAACCATACCTGCATTAGTTTTCTGGAGAGATCATTGGTTAAATACTCTTCTTCTTGTTCATAATTCATTGCCAAGGCTTCTTTCTCTTTTCTCAATGATTGAATCTTCTTCAATAATGTGTTGCAGATGAATTCCTCCTCTTGTTCGGCACGAGCTTGCTGAAAGAAGATAAAGAAAAACATTAGACACAAGTGGAATAAGGTCAACAAGTAACAGATGATATAGAATTCTCAGTTTTAAAAAATTGGTTTTAAGCCAGTGATTCTGAACACGGGATGCACGCTCCACAAGGAGACGATTTGGGAGGGGGGCTAAGAGCAAAAAACATTCTGTCGTTAAAAATTGTCATACAGATGTTACAAAATGAGGAGAATTACAACTGAAGCTAACTTAATTAGAGCTTGAAATCTAATTTTTACCAAATTTTAAAAGAAAAAAAAAAATTAGATTTGTTATTTATTAGAGAAAAATGTAAGTGGTATCATTACAGCATGTCAGGATTTTTTTCTTCAGAACTAGATCAAAAAACTTGTTGCAAAAAATTATTTCTTTGTTGATTTATATTTTTCCTCCTTGATTTACAACTGTACATTTTGGTATAATTCCAAATTTAATATTACCACATTATACCTTTTCAACACCAGGTTTGTTTCATCATAGTAAGGAGGAGATAAATATTTTCAGAAGTCCTAATGGGGTGTGGAGCAAATAAAAAAGTCAAGAACCACTTGATTAGATCAGGTGTGTAAATGGTTAAAGGGAAGATATTTCTTTGAACAAAATCCGTACTAATACATCAGTACACCAATACCTGGAATGTTGCAGGTTTTTATGTACAATGGTTAATGTACTGCCATACAAATCAATGTAACTAAGTATAAACTGGAAAAAAAAAAACATTTAATTATAATAAGGCCTCAAAAAGTTGTTTTGAATAGTACTGAAAATTTTGGAATGAATTAACAGCACTATTCAAGTTACAGCAATACAAAATCATTACATTTATATCATCTATTTTAGACATTTGAGAGTTAGCACAATGATGAAATGATGAAAATGAAGTATCCCAATCTTTATTTTATTTTCAACCATTATCTCAAATCTTTATTCATTCCAAGAATTTGGGGGATTACTATTCTTAGCTTTATATTCTCAAAGATAAAAATATTTTTTAGAACAACTTATAAAATCTCCCACAAATACATTTGTCCAGTAGAAAATCTAAATAGCAGAGTCAGAGTGGGGAGGGGTAAATAAGTGTGCAATAATACCTTGATCAATGTAGTTAATTTGTTCCAAATTTTCCTCATTCTTCAAAGTCTTATTATAATTCTATGTGTTTGTTCTTTCAGCATATACTTATTTATATTTACATCAAAACATGCACTAATCAAGATATTACTTTATTTGTTATACTTCTAACAAGCTGAAAACCTACCCTATGAGTGGAATTTTTTTTCATTGAATTATACTTTATTTGAAAATCATCACCATTATCAACTCTTGGATATCGGGGGAGGGGGGGGATCATGAAAGATAGTAAGTACCCTCATTTTTTGGAAATCTGGATTCTTAATGGATTTTTCTTTTTGTAAGGGAGATTACTCAATAATTAGCATCTGAGGATTATCTCCCGTAATAAATGTTACAGCCAAAAAATGAATTATTCTATCAGCAAGAAAAAGGTAGTAAGCTATTAATCCAATGCCATTTAGTTGAATAAAAGGTCTAGATTTTCTGTTACTGTATATTTCAATGGATAAGACAACATTTGAAGCATCTAAAGAACAACCCCACAAATGAGGTTATCTTATTGGCCAGATACAAAAACAGTAACTAAAATGTAAGCTAAAAACCAAGATATTCAGACCATAATTTGGGTCTGGTCTTATCTGAGGCTAGCCTTATTCACTAAAATATACAGTATTTTATCTATGCTTACAGTATTCTCTCCAATCAACAAAACACCAGGTACCATCCTCTTTACATCTTACTAGTAGAAAGAGAGTGGTGTTAGATACCTTTGACTTTGGATCAGCATATATAAGTGCAATACTTTTACAAAGCAAGTACACATGAAAAGAGAAGGAATTGAATTAAAAGATCAAAGGACAATCTGATTTGAGCCAATGATTACACCAGGTTACAATTCTCTTGATCTGACCTAATATTTATATTGATCGTGAGAGGATTTCAAGTTCTGGGCCACCAGGATGTTTGGCTACAACTAGTAATGGCCTTGAGCACCTGCTAAAAAGAATACAAAAAAACTGAAGCGATCATAAGCTAAGTAAAAAAAATGAAAAACAAACAAAAACAACATGTATGTACACAGAAGAATCTCTCGATAAGTACAATATAAGAAGGTTGGTGAAGAAATACTGATTAGAATCAAATGCTGAAAGTACACTTCACATTAGATTAGCTCAAACAAAAGAAAAATATATTTGTAGAAAGCACTCAGAGAATGAATTCCTCAGCAAACCCCATTGTCACTAAAAACCAAATGAAAATCAGAAAAGATTTACAATTCAAGGTAGGTAACTGTAAAAATTCCTGGAACTATCCCAAAAATTTAATCAATTTTCTGTTAGCCTATGACTTATGCTTCAACACAGAGAGAACTTTTGGAGCTATTGTGAGGACAAACAGACTGACAGATAGATGACACAATTGAATACATATATCTCTCTCAACTTGTTGGCAAACACAAAGAACATGTGATAAAGGTACACCACTGATCTTCCAATAATCAAGATTTCAAGGTTTTGCATGATCAATGAATTTGCCAAATCAACTGAAGCCAATTCAAATTCTATTTTACTGTTTCTGAGATAACAACACGAAGTTGAAACTTTCGTCTAGATGGATATGAACTAGTGTTTATATACTAGACACTACCAATACCTATAGCCTTCTGATGGTTTCATTGAGACTAAAAGGATAAACCAACTACTTGATTATTAACAAACTACCATATATTTAAAACATACAATGAATGTATAATATCAGATATGACAGATGTGAAACATGAAAATCACTTGAAAATAGACAATAATGGAAAGAGCAATTTCAGGAATAACTAAGAGATAGAAAAAGATCAACATGGATACAAAAGCAGACAAAGGTAGAAGATATCATAGAAGTAATTAGGCAACAAAAGTGGAGATGGGCTGGACAAGAAGAAAGGATAACAGACAGTGTAAAAGTTCAGTCAGTTGGTACTCAGAGGATAGCAAATGCAATAGAAGACTAGACATCAGATAGCGAGATGAAATAGAAAGGTTTGCCAGAGAGACATGGCAGAAGTTAGCACAATCATGGTCAACATAAATGAGCCGGGAAAGACCTTTGTCTAACAGTAGACTTGTGGTGGTGGTGATATATTCAAAATATCTTACACACAGATTTCATTCAAAAGAGTTGCATGATTAAGCATAAATCTAAATGGCTTGGTACACTTTTGATAAGTATAAACAGTTTAGTGGGCAGAAATTTCAAGTCTGGAACAACTGAAATGTTGTGCAGACATATGAAACCGAGGAAAAAAAAAAGAAGAAAAAAAAAAGGATATAAATATTAAGAGTGAATTGAAATTGAAGTTCAAAGATTGAACTCATCCTTGGTACTGCTGAACTTGTGATGACAACATTTCAGTCAATTCATTCAGACAATATCAGGAACACAAAGAAAGAATTCAATTGTCCGAACTTCTCCGAGTTACTGATGAAAATAAAGTTATGAAACAATTACACTTTAAGCATTTTTTCAAACTCACTGAATAGCCGTTTTTCAAATTAGCCAAAGAACCCATCCATGGCAACACAAAAAATGAGATCAATTATTCAAAAAAATCTTTGAACTTTATGGTATTTGAACAAGCAACAGGAAGTATAGAGAAGGGCTAAATATGTTTAACCTGTGATCTAAATAATATTCATGGTTTATTCAAGAGACTTTTAAAAACAAGCAAGAGTAAACAAACAAGAACATTATGGGGATTGTTTAGAACAGTGGTTTCTGACTGGAGGACTGGAAGAGGAATCCCCCCACCCCAGGTGGAACAAGGCTATTTGGTAAAAATAGAAGTCATGGTGAAAGCTTTTGGCTTAAGGATAGTCAGGATGTGAGATGCAAGATGGAGTAAAAACTGTGCAACCAAAGGTCTGAATTTTCCTTACCAGTGTTGTTCATTAAAATTTAGTGATAGAGCTAGCTTTTTATCACTGTGTTTAATAGGTTTCAATAACTCCAACAACAATATTAATTTTCATCAACAATTGCAATGTTTGCATTGATTTGAGGTAATTCTATTTTAATAAAATTAGTAGCGACTACCACAGACTTCATCTTATTATAAAAGCTGTCTAATTATACGCAGAATGAAATAATGATTTGAAATTATTCTGTTGCAATATACTTGAATGAAGGGGGGGGGGTAATCTAATTAATAAGAGTGGGGAATAACCTTGAAAAGGTTGGAAACCACTGGTTTCAAAGAACCTTGTACTAAATGAAGATCTCTTGCTGCCTCAAATATTGAAATGTTGCTCAGTGAATAAACTTGACCTAGAACTGATTGAAACAGGACCATGAAATAATTTTGCGAAGTTATCTATTTTTTCTTCTTCTTCTTCAGAGCAGTACCAAGAGAAATATCTCCATCACAAAGCATCACCATTTTTGGAGTGAATACAAATTTTATGAAGTAAATGAATATTCTGTTTAGCAGAACAGGAATCAGCATGAAGATCTAGTAATATAGAATGTTGTGAGCAATACATTAAAATATCTGTTTGCTCAGGCGTATATCAGATGTCTACATGCTTTTTCAAGAAAAGCTCAGATTTTTTCAGATAGAATGATAGAAAAGAAGTCTGTAGTATAGACCGGTAGTTGAAAGAAAACTGTCCGTTATGCAAATTTTAGTTGTAGGGGGTGGAAAAAAGACTATTATTCATGAAAACATTGTTTTTATTTTCTGAGTAATTTTCATACATGTTTTTACAAAAGAATGTTACATTGTACATAGATATTTACTGTGAAAAAAAATCCTCTATTGAAGATAGAAAACACTTGACTGGCTTGAGGGCTGTTCATACTGAACTTATCAAGATGTTCATATCGTGTCCTTTAAGGTCAAAAAGTTATAAAAGTAAAATAGCTTCATAAATAAGTACATAATAGAACAACTACAATAAAATTCAGTTTACTGTGTGCATGTGAGTGCAACTATCAGAGTCTCTCGGGAGGAGAGAGTTGTTCAAAATATTACAACCTTGTATCTATATCAGAATAATATTGTAACAGCAGACATATCTTGGTAGCTGAGCAACTAATATTGGTTATTATACACATCAAGAAAGAAAACAAATTTAAAACCAGATAAAAAGCCATTTTGAATTTCAAAGATCGGAGGCACAAGATTTGATTACCAGTGCTGAGTATAAGATACACCATATAGAATTTAAGCTAAGTATAACATACACTTTATAGAATTTATTTTCAGACGAACCCAACATGTAATTATATTATTCCTAACCAATGTTCCCTTTAATTTTCAGTAGTCAAGAGTCCACAAAAATCTTGTAGTGCAATATCCCCTGTATTCATATTTTAAAAATGAAAGATAAGTGTGAAATTAAAAATCTTAAATAGAATAATATTGGTAATAATAATAATAATTATGGTAAAGATAATTTCAGAATTTTTTTTTCAGAAAAACAATGCATTAGAAAAATATGTATTCTAAATAGCATTCCCCCATTCAAAATTTAACCCATTCCACTATCATTGTGTTTCATAAGTAAAATATGGTTGTGTAAAATTTTGGAAAAATATACACAACACAGATACCAAAAGTAGTATATATTTATGGTATTTACATTGTATATTTAAATAAATTTTTAAAAAAACATACATATTATTATAATTCATATTCTCTCTTGCCCTTAATCAGCTCTCATACAGATATACATCCAAGCAAACTTTCATATTTACTAATATTTTTCAATTTAAGAGTAACTTATTTTTTCATGATATCCATGTATTTCAGTCATATGTATAGATGGCCATAAGTCGGGGACTACCTGTTTACTATTTCTTGACCTTATGAGATAACTTTGTAATCATTGAGATTTCCCCACACATTTTCATCTTATAAAACAATCACCACTAATTTTTATACACACAATAGAAAAATAAAAATTTCAAACCTTTCCTTCAAAAATCTTATCAATTATTCATATTTCCCCAGGAAAATCTACTCAAGATTACAATTGATCATACCTCACAATTCATTCTAGTGGATGATATGGTGTTTGGATTGTTTCTTTCTCAGCAACAGCTACAAAAATACAGGTTATATCAAATCTGGTGTAAAATACAGAGTTTAATTTGCATTTCCTATAACTTTGGGTGAGAGACAGCAGGTTTTGGAAAACAAACTGATTCAATCTTAATGCATACTAGCAGCATAACCATACAATGGAATACCCAAAACATGCCAAGTTCCAAAAGTAGACAAAGTCATTTTAATATCCAATCAATGCATCATTTATTGTTTGCCATTAATAACTCAACAGCACAGGCTATCTTATGATAAATTAATCAAATGTCTTCACCATTGTATAACTCAAAAAACGGCAAGAGCTCTGACCACCAAATTTGTTGTGGTTACTAATGGAATGCTGGAGTATGGCTTTTGAATAGAGGTGGAAGTTCTCCTATAAACTGGCAAAGATAGGCCATGCTGAGAACAAGAAAACCATTTCTATACAAGACAATCAGTTGATCTGTCTGTCCAACCAATTGTGACTCAGCTGAGAAGAGAAACAACACCTAATTACAACCACACACCATAACTGCAGACATTTTCTCTTAGTAGCTTGCCTATAAATAGCTGCTAGGATAAGCAACAATTTTCTTGTTCTTTTAAAAGCAAAAAAGTGGTCAATGATAGATTCTTCACATTCATATATTAACGACAACCAAGTTACCAAGAAAATACAATAAACTGGTAAGATTACTATGCATTGACCAGATTAAAAATAACTTACAAGGTCATTATTAACCTATCTTGGCTATTTTTACGGATCAACTTTTAACTTAATACGAAAAAGATGAAAGAATTAGACAAACAAAAGAAATTACTTTAATAGTGTGAAGTCCTTTCTTGCCTTTTAACAAAAGACTGAAAAAATAAGTAAATGAAACAGGTCTGGTTAGTCATTCAATAGAAACCCTCATGTGACAAAAGTGTTGGGGCTGAATGCGGTGTTGGGGTGATCAGTGAATAAGTTACCTTGTTGGGAGAGGTAAAACATCATTTTTCTAGAATTTCCTCCAAATTATAAATCAAAGAAAATAAAATAGTTCCAAGCTAAAATTCATTCAGTCTGAGAGAAAAATCATAATTTATCATCTTTCAGTTGAATACAAAAAGATATTTCAAATAGGAATGTATTTGGACAATTTACCATACTTTCCCCCCTCCCCTAATAAATGAACTGAATGGCCTCAGCTCTGTCTCTAAAGACAAAGAAAAAACACTGGAGTTTGCCCCCAACAGGCAACATGCCTGGGTGAAGTGGATACAGATTCTTGGGTGCACAGTCACTTTGCTGATGTAGTCCAGAGAGTAGAGAGCGAAAAATATCTGACATCAGCTTGGCTGCAGGAGCTGCCACGAAGGGTAACCAAGTTGTGCATCAAACTGTCTATAGGGAGCTCCACTCTCCAGTTAGGAATTATAGCTGTCCGAGGTTAGAGAGCCCAATCTACCCACCAAATAATTCATTAAGAATAATAAATAAAAACCTTGATGTTCCACTTAATTTAGAAAAAAACTTATTCCAGTATAACACAAAAAGGTGATCATTTGTGTAACATTCAAATAACTATGTATTCTTTTGAACTATTCGATGATCAGCATAAAACATTTTACTGACCAAACAAAAACAGACATTAAACATTGATCTGATAGATTATTTTTTAAACTACTTTATTGCAGGTTTACAATTTCCAACCCCCAAAAAAGAAGAAAAAAAAAAGAAGCTATTTTTTGACAGGTAACATTAGTTTTTTAAACAACTTAATTACTCTAAAAATCTTATATACTTATTTTTTGTCTCCTAGAAGAAATTTTCAAATATCTATTCATCAATGTTTTTGGTTGCTCCTCCCCCTTAGGACATCTCTCAAAACTTACCTGTTTGGTAGCACTTGGGTGGTTAAACCGGCTAGGTTTCGAAATCTATTTTCAGAAAATCTTTTTCCCATTCTCTATCCAACATCAATAAAAATGACAGGATCTATTTCTTCATTTTTTTTTTTTTGTCCTTTTCCAACTGATATTTCGGCTAGACAGTATTTTATCAAATTGATACGCATTTAGAAAAAAAAATTCACCAACTGATACCGACTCAAAACACATGCCAAGCAATAACACAAGGCTTCAAGTCAGGATTACTAGATTGGGCTACAAGGGGAGATAATCCAAGCTGTCTCTCAGACTTACCCAACACAGGCATTGGAATAGCATCAACTTTGGGAATTGAGTGAGGCAGAGGTTAAATACCTGCTCTTACTGAAACTTGCTCAGTGCTTTAGTACTTCTTGTTACTATGGTTGTATTATCCATTTTCATAACAAATTGACATTTTTTTAAAACTATTATTGAATTATCAACATGTGACCAGGAAATGATAGATCCTGGAACAATGGGAGTCCATGCCACTTTTCTGAGGAGGAGAGTGCAAGTTTGAGACGAACATGAAGTAAGGCATAGTACTAGTTATAAATACATTATGACATGTCAAATAGTTGAAACATCAATTGTAATCTCTTAAAGGGTTCAACTGGTAAAAATGGTACTCGGTAGTCAAACAAGCTAAAAAGCTGTGGATAAATCAGTTAATCTCCACAGCAAAGGAATGAAAAGGATGATCTGATGTTGGTTTAAAAATCAATGAAGAAATTTTAAACAGAGCCGCTCAATGTAGACCAAGTGCAAAAGACTGGAAAATAAAATAACAAACAAGTCGGTGCAGATTAATTTTTTTTATTTATTTGTTCTGCATAAAATGTGCATTCAACTGTTTTATATCCTGTTGGTGTGACTCAACAACTTTGCGGTTATCAATCAGAGGAAAATTGTATACGCATACTCTCTTACAAATTAATTAGAAGGGAGGGGATGAATTTTGTAGGTATAAAATACAGAAATCAATAACTGTTCATTAATCACAATTTTAGGCACAAAATAATCAATGCTTAAGTTACTGGCTTCATAAATTGCATTGAGTGAAAAATGTTGATCTCCTTTTAGAATTAAAAAGCATGTAGGTACAGATAAACATGTATACCTTGAATAAAGCAGTTGATTCAATCCAAAAATTTCTGTTTTCCTCAAAACCATACTCTTCAAGGACTTTTATTTAATGGTTTTTTTTCCCTGCTTACATTATTTTGTAAACCAATACCCCAAGTGAACTACATAAAACCCGCACTAAACAACACTTCTCACAGTATTGCTGTATTTATTTTTGATAAGATGGTGAGAAAGGACTAACATATTGTAATGTTATTGCCCAGCATTCTAAAAAATACTGAAAATTTAAAAAAAAAAAAAAGAATTTCGTATCCAAAAAGCCAAGGCATCAGACATTTTTTTTTTTCTCTTTTAAATAAGCAAAGGTTTGACTGAGTAGTCTTATTCTGCAGGTAACATTCAGCTATAAATCCTGGTGGCCTTTACAACAGGGTTGAAAAAACTATCATCACTGTGCAACAATGAATACTTGAGACATTTAAAAATCAAATAAGAAACTCAATTCTGGTTGGCCCAGATCCAACCAATCATGATCAGGGGGAAAAAAAAAAAAAAAATTAATTACTCCAAAGCATCACCAAATCTACCACGTAAAGTTTTGTAAAGGTCCATTATATGATACTTCAAATTTCTTGAGAGCCAATGAACAGAACAATTATTACAGCAGTAATACTTCAATTAGTTCAGTAGATACATTCCTAAAAAAAGCAGTGCTTAACGAAACAGCACTATGTCATCATAACATGAGAGATTGTTCTAAGAATTGTTTTAAAACCTATGATAGCATTGGTGAGCCCCACCAAGAGGGAATGGATTCGAGCAAGTGAAATATCACTCGGTACAATGTATATCATTACAAATGCAGGCCCATAACGGGGGGGGGGGCCAGGGCTCGACCTTCCCAAATTTTTTTACTGATAAAAAATGAAATACAAAAAATAAAAAGTAAGTAAAACAAAAGAGAAATAAGACTAAAACAAAATATGAAAGTACAAAGAAACAATTTTGAAATGAATTATGCCATTCTTATGCCAGAATTACAACAAAATTGCAGATTTTCAAAGATTTTGCCTAAAAACCAGATTAGCAATGAAAACTTGTCCCCTACCAACATTTTTCCCCATAGTACTGGCCTAGTATGAGTAGATATACTTATACACATTGATGAAATTGTAAAGTTTACAGTGATTTGAGAAACTGTCCATGATGCCATCTTTTATCATTATTTATCTCGGAAATTTGACATAACAAAATTTATTATCCGAGTCAGACTGGGATTTCTGGTTGAAAGTATAGCAGACAACTGATGGATATCACAACTCACAACATGGATCCCCATAGATCACATGCACAACCGAGACCAGCAGAGCACAAAAAGTACTGGCTCTGCAATGCCCACAATAGAAAAGTGTGACGAATCCTGAGGAAGGTCCAAGTCCAACGACAAATATTAAAAAACTGATGATAATGGTTGAAATTTATTATGAAAAATATTCAGAAAAAAAGAGTGCTAAGCACTATCTCTTCCTTAAATTTTGCAATTAGACTTTCTGAATTGTATGAATTTCTTTTTTTTTTAAATTTGTTAGCTATAATATTTTTCACCAATAAAATTTGAACTAAAGACAATACTGCACATCAATCTGACAAAAATCTGGCAAAAAACACTTTGCAAAACACTATCAAAACAGACTTGCATATCTTTTTTTTGTTTCTTCTATATTAAGAATGAATCATGTAAAATGAATATAACCAAAATATGAATGAATCAATAATTTAATTATTTATTATTAGATAAAGTATTGCAAACAGGGCTGAGTCGTGAAAAATCCAGATGAAGATGAATAGTATTCAAAATAACTGTAACGGTCAGCAAATGTAAATGTAATACCAAATCAAACTGTTTCAAAAAAAAAAATTTAAAAAAAAAATTGTATAAATATTAAATCAAGTATTATAAATCATTATTATCATAAATTTTCATGACTACTTTTTACATTCTAATTCATCCTAATTCTGGTCGTTACAGTATTTAATATATTTTTGTTTTATCATTAGATGAAGTATCATAAATCATTTAAACTTAAAAAAAAAAAAAAAAAACTTTTTAATTTCATTTTAATTCTATTAGTTGAAGATAAGAAGTACCAAATTGAATCCTGACAAGTTCAAATGTGATAAGTCCATGAAAAACCTTACTCAAAATCCTCTGACAAGAATTCATCAGTGCCAAGAAAGAAGAAAATTCTCCACATTTTAATATTCTTGTTGTTTCATTCATCACAACAGTTGACTGTTGTCATAATCTCAGACATGTATCAGATAGTGACATCAATCAGCAGGAATTGGTATACCAACTCAAAATCCTAGTACTATGCTAAAAATTGGGTTAATTGCAGAAGAAACAAAGTACTTGTCATACTTTTGATAGCGACCATGACTTGAATCTACTTCACAGTTGTCCCGTTATCAAAACAATGTATTAGAGACATAAATAAAAGGGTTAAAAAAAAACAAAAGCTTGTTTGTCTTCTGTTAGTTATGTCATAAAAATTCCATGTTTATAAGAATCTTTTCTTTGGTCTATATTTGTTCAGAGCAAATGTGATTGAGTGAGAAAAACAGGTACACAACTGATATTTCAGCACTTTCTAGTCAAGTAAAGATTATGCAAAGTCACTTATGATTCCTGTAAATGTCAAAGTTTATGCTCTCATGTAAAAATACATTTACTAAGAATAGGAATGCAAACTCAGGGTTTCTCTATCTACACTGGCTGAAAAGGATTCAGAGCATCTTCTGGAAAGACCCCGTCCCAAGCAAGAACATTCTTGCAGGAGTAAGATTACCAAGCTAGAGAGCCTGGCTTACCCAAAGGCGCTTGCGATGACTCAGCAATGTCAGTCAGACAGGCAAATACTCAAGGCTGCGCAACACGGCAAACTTGTCAATGGCTTCAGACCTGCAGGAAGGCCTGTTCTTTATTACAGACATTTGTAAACAAGACCTGAAAGCAGGCAGTCACTACAAACCACAGCAAATTGACACTTGCCATCCAAACAGGTATCCAGATGAGGGAGAAGAGGAGAGAGGATGACCAGAGAGGAGAGAGCACAGACAGTAGATGGTAGTGACAGCACCCATGGAGCTGGGCTCAGACAACACCTTTTAAAGCTGCAACAATTTGGAGAATCAAGCTGCTGTGTCATACCAGGCCCTGCAGTCCAATCATAGGCTAATCCTTGGCACAAGCTCATTGTCTTCCGAGACAGAGGGAGGCCAACAACAAACTTTGTGGAAAAGATTGGAAAATTACTGCAGTAGATTAATCAGGTCTTTCTATGAAATTCTGTTTTTATTTGCGTCATTCTGGACAAACTGACATTAAACACATATCGGTAAAAATGTTGGGGTCCACCAACCAACCTCCTTATATTGCAAACTGTGCTATATCACGGGACTCCTGTATTTGAAATTATCTTTTTGTTTTGAAATTGCCTCATGGAAGGATCTGCTGTCCAAGATTTGAACAATTGAATTCAATATATTGTTAATAGACTGCTATATCTCATTTTTTTTCCAACAAACCAAATAAAGGATAAATTTTTTTTTAAAAACAAAAAACAAGACAGCAGCCACGACACCATTTCAACATGAATCGTTATTAAAACCCTCAATGCCAACGTTCTTTGGCTTTCAACAGGTAAAGTAGCAATAACATTAATTAACATCCTTTGGCGACGAAAGTGTTGAGTTAAGTAGTAAGTCTTTCCAGAGACAAGTCTATTAGTCAGACACTTGAGTTATCTTTAGCATTCTGTCTTTTAGTTTATTATAGAATATGCTTCACCTCTTAGTTTCATAAATCACTTGATACCGCTCAAAATGACTGAAACTCTTTGGGATAGAATTTTAAAAAATTTTTTTTTCTTAAAATCACCCAACAGTTGAAGCAGTTATTTCCCCTCGATGTTGCCATTCAAATTTTTTATGGATTGCAGTTAAACTTATTTTTTTGTTATAAATACCGAACAGATTATCCAAAATTAACCCAATAACTGTTAATGACTGTAATTTCAGTCATTGCTCTTCTATGGCTGGCAGAAATTTCAAAGTCACAATGAACACTTCCACTTGAAAATTATGGACAGAGACAAAAACCAGTAAAAAGATCATCCATAACAAGTGAAAGGGACCATTGCTTGGAGAGAAAAATGGTTCAGCTTATTTCACAACACCTAGGATAATCTAAGTAACTGCTGCATTTAGACCATGGCAACTGAGCTGCTCCTGCCACAGGTATTGGGTTAGGTAATTTGAGCACTAAGATAATATATGTTAAATCACATAAGTAATGTAATAGAGACAGGGGTGGGTGATATTCAATAGATCATTTACAATACCAAAATATCCAAGAGTTAATTATGGTAACCATACATCATCAAGCTGTCATTATGTTCATTTTTTTTTTTTAATGAATAGGAAAAATTGCCAATATGACCCCAAAAGCAATTCTTTTCAAATTCACCCAATGGCCTGTAAGTGAATTCAATAAAATGCAAATCAGACTTATTTTTATTACCATCTCAGGCGGTATTTAATTGTCATTTCTATGAAGAAAAAAAAAAAAAAGGAAAAGAGAAATGGAAGAATTTCATACTTTCATTTCACAGTTATTAATAGAGATTACATTACAAATTTCATTTAACAGAAATAGTTTTTTCAATGAAAAGCAATTGGCAAAAAGCTGAGTTTACGTCTTTTCTGCATATATTTATAGAAGTATTGAATATCAAAACTAATTATAAACTGGTTAGTCACTCAATAGAAACAGTCCCATCTTGGAGCATGCCATGTTGGAGGTGATCAATTAAAAAATTTGGAAAGAGGGGAGATCAATGAATAGGTTACTTCTCTGGCCTTTTGTTAGGCAGTAATCAATGAAAAAGTCCGAATAGGGTCCAATTACAGTGTAAATTGAACTGCCCCCATAAATCCTATTAGGAGGGGTATGAAAAAAAAAGTTTTCTACCGAAGGAGTAAATGTTTAAATTTTCAGTGGTGCAACCTTAACACATGATAAATAGCCAGCGAGACTCATTTGAAAAATGGAAAAAAAAAAAACACAAACAACAACTTGGGTCAATGGTTTTTAATTGATGAGCTCAATAGTGATGTCACCAACGTCTTTCGGTAAAATAGCATGTTAGGGATGACCAATTGAAAAATTAAGAAATGGAGAGATCAATGTTTAAGTAACTAGACAGAATCAAATAACTAGGGTACTTGAAGCAAATGATGACCCAACAACAGACAGCTGGTTATGTTATCACTAAGAAACTAGCCATTCTATTCAACTTATACCTCCAGTGTAGTCCCTGAAGATAGGAACACTGCAATCATAACGCTGTTATTTAAAATGGAAACAAGTTGGCTTTTGAAGAATCTACTCAACCATGGACCATCTCCATTCAATACATTAACTTGAAGAAAAAGGAGAAAGCTGTGGCATTTATTGACTCCAACAAGGCCTTCGAATCAGTGATGTCCTTGAGAATTTCCACAATCACTCTACAAGGTGTAGATCCTGTATATGTCAGAGTATAGCAACATATATACCATCACAGTAACTCCTTTATCAAGCTATATAAAGACGAAGTGATACTAGCTCACTCAAACTCTTTACAGCCTGCCTCTAAATAATCTTCCAAAATCTATATTGAAAAAATAAAGGAATCAGAATTGACGATGAATACCTCAGTAACCTCAGATTTGCAGATATTGTCCTTTTTGCAGAGAACGTTCATGACCACCAACTCACGCTAGATGAACTGAATAGAGAAAGCAATTTGGCCATCACAAGAACCTCAGCAAAACAAAGGTTATGTACAACAAACATGTTGAAGAAAAACACACATCGATTAAAATTGAAAACGCAGAGCTGGAGAGAGTAGACCACTGCATCTAGCTAGGACAACGAATCTCCATGAAATCCTGAAAAGAAGAGATCAAGCAAAGAATCCCTCTAGGATGGCAAAGCTTCAGTAGAGCAAGTTCAGTCTTCAAGAGGAAATCCTATTAGTTCTAAAAACAAGTCCGAGACATCATAAAATCCATCAGAAAACTCGAACGGCAATGGGCTGGTTATGTTGCAAGAATATCAGACAATGCTGGACAATGATGAGGTCACATGTGAAACCTTGGCCAGCAGAATATAAGATGACAAAATGAACTAGACAGGTTCAGAAAGTATTGGCTCGGCAACGCCCATGATAGAAAGGTCTGGCGAAGGTCTATATCCAATGACAGATGCTGAAATGTTGATAATGATTTTTAAAAATCCAAATTTTCAAAAAACGAGCGAGTATGCTAAAGGACTACTTTAGCTTTAAACTTACATAGCTTTTTTTCTAGACATAAGGAGTAAAAGTTGAAATGTTCAGCCATCTAGCTCCATTGATGCGGCCTGTATGCGTAATACATACGTACATGCATAGCCAGCCAGCAGGACCAACTTGAAAACTGAAGAAATCTATGTTGACAGTCTTGATGACAGTTTCTAATTATGAAATAAAGAGGATTCTAGGTACACAGTTTTAAGAATATCTTAATCTCACTTGAACTGCTTGTTTCTAAAGAATTCCCATGTCCACTAGTGTTGGATATTTGATTTTTAACCTTTGCAATTTTCTTTTTTTTAAAATCTATTATTAGATGAAGTATTGTAACAATATATTATCAATTGACTACCTTTTACTTAAATCTTTAATTTTAGTTGACTTAATCGTAGCCATGAAAAAAACAAAACAGACTAAGTAAGATGGAGATGAAAAAAAAAAAAAGATGAAGGCACTAGTAATCTAAATAATTATAAAATTTCCCATTTATTCAACCTGAGAATCTTATGTTCACAGTTCTAAATAAAGAGTAGCTCGCTCTCACTTGTTCTCAGTCACGGAAAAAAAAAGGGGCGGCAGGGTGGCAGAGAAATGATGTAAGTCTTTCTACCCTCTAATGGTTGATGGGTTCATGCTGAACAAATGATAGTCACCCTCGTATGCATTCCATGTCTAAAGTTACACTCACTGGGTAGTGAGAAAAGAAGTTCTTCCTTTACACTATTCAGGAGTTCAAATGACAATAACTCTCTCAGCCTTTTGATCTAAAGTAACAAGATGTGAGTTCCTAAGTCTGGAATGAAAGTATTTTTTTCAAACAATAGCTTCCAACGATTTTTTTCCCCATCTCAACATGAAAAAACAGAGGGTTTGCATGTCTCATAAAAAAGGCTGCTCTCTCGACTAGTTATGTTAGAAATATGGTTGTTTGGATTTTGTCCACGTTCCGTCAGTGTTTTTGTAAAATCCAAAATGATATATTACTTTTATAGTAAAAACAACTGCTACATATTTTGTTAAAAGATAGTTTAATCATTAACCAATTCAGGGCTAGTATTTTTAAGGGTTAAAGCAAGGACAGAATGGGTGAATTTCAGTTTTTTTCTCAATTTCTATGAAACACTGGGAAGTCATACATCATTTTCAACGTTATAAGATATGGATATTATTTATAGCAAAATCATACAAATATAATGGTCATGTGACCTCATTATGTATACAAAATTGCAGCAGAATTTAAAGCACACATATGTGCACTCCTGGCCTGAATGAGTTAAGATGCAAGATTTGAGACTATGGGAGAAAGAGAAGGTTGTCATGTGTTGAGATGAAAAGATTCAAAACTCTGAAGCTCAGAAAATTAACAAAAATAAAAATTCTGAGTGTCTTTTGGAAGACCTAGGAGGGAAACTAATTAAATTGTTTTTTGTTTTTTTTTTATTTCCACATTTTACATTACTGTTTTAATACATGAAAAAAAATATCTTTCAATTAAAAGATTCTTTGATCCGCCCCCAAATGTGATCAATTGTTCCTTACCCCATGGCCCAACCTTTCATAAAATTTCATTGAAATTCAAGATGATATCAAGTGGATAGACAGATGGACAGACAAGTGAATTCATATACCTCTTAGACAACAGAGAGGAAGAAAAGGAAAGCTTTGTTTTATCTATCAATCAATAAAACTGAGGATTTGATAACCAAAAAATGAAGATTCTGTCTCACCGGATACACACCTACTGATGTGATATGACTTAGAGCAAACAACTACTATTCCCTTATGAAATACTATAAAACTAACCACGTTTTTGCTTGGATGACTAACTACTTTTAGATAGGTATATTATCAATGTAAAACATGCATATCCATATATTGCACAAGGCAGAAAGTGCCATAGTGCCTGCCAACGCGTTTGTTATTGCTAGGGTTACCAGATACTTTTTGAAGGCTGCGAAAACACGATCACTTCTTCTGTTACGATGATTTTTATTATCAAGTCCAATCATGAATTTGACTTGAAAAGTAAATGGTGTCCACTGCACTACTGGTATTTGTGTGAGCCCTCTTCCATTCAAAATGGTTGAGGACTCCAAAGAGTAAAGTAAAAAATTTATCATTAATTATTTCAACTTTACATTTTTATCATAAAAAAATGTATACACAGGTAAAGGGAAGTGCCAAAAGAAAAGAAAAAAAAAAATAGAGACAGCTACCTAATAACCTGTAGCTCCTTCCTTTGCCTGAATAATGGTGGCTACAAGAAGTGGCAAGGAGTCTATGAGGTGCGAGAGTCATTGCAGGGGTATATCTATCCAGGCACATTCCAGGGCTGTCCATAACCAAGTTGTGTTTGTTGGGTGTGGCTGCAACATATTAACAACCTAAATGGGGTTTAAATCTGGAGAGCACAGTCACCCGTATACAAATACTGAAACAGTTTATATATTGTGCATAACCCTCAGTAAACAAGTTAGTTAAACTGTTTGAATTCAGAATGAAGAAAAAAAAATAAAAATGATGATGAATATATCTTTCTACAAAAGAAACAATTTTGTCACATAATCTGCTAAAATAATTTACTTCAATTTGTATAAACATACATGTTTTGAAGCACTGTAGTGGGCAGTTGCATAGGAATATTTTTTTTTTAAAAACACAAAAGCAAATATCGGTATACTATAATTACTAGCTCTGGAAAAAAAAAAAATTAAAAAAACTTGATACTGAACAATTCCTACTATAAGTTCAAAAACAAAACTGGTCAGGTTAGTCACTCAAGAGAAATTATCACAATGATTTTAGGCAGACTGCTGTATTGGGGATGATCAATTAGAAAATTGGAAAAGGGGTTGATCAATGAGTCAGTTAACTCTCACTGAAAAGTCTGCAGTTTCAAAAAACAAGGGTGACACAAACTAAGGGACCAATTCAAGTTTAACTTAAACCAAGCTGAGAATTTGAGAGGAAAGGAGGATTTTGAAAAAGCAAAAATAGTTTTTAATTGTGAAAGAAATCATCACGACAGGTACGACATGTTTCCTTGAAGTTGAGAGAGATATATGTCTTCGCTCTTGTCTGTCTTTCAATATAACATCTCCAAAAGTTCTCCATGAATTTCAATAACATTCTGGGGAAGCATGGGCTACAGACTACAGAGGGATGGATTACATTTTGGGACTGATCTAGAAATTAGTTTCCGATAGAGAAACATTTTTCATTATTTTCCAGGATTAAGAAAAAATATTTAATAAAAAAGGTAAGTTCAAATTTCAAGGGAAGTAACTCAATATCTCTATCATGGTTCGGACTATCCTCATCTTGTTTTCCATACAATGTTTCGGCCGTTGTACTCTTCATCAGGTATCATCTGGTAGGTGTGAGGGAAGTAACAAACCGAACCCTTTATTTAACCAACGGGGGTATAGAGACCGCACTCCCCTCTTAGCAGTAGTAGTATTTTTTAATTATTGTTATCTCACACTGGGATTGAACCTAGAACCATTAGATTACTTGCAGTAATTATGTCTGATTCTCTAACCACTACGTGATGTGAGATAACGATGATTAAAAAATACTACTAATGCTAAGAGGGGAGTGTGGTCTATATACCCCCGTTGGTTAAATAAAGGGTTCGGTTCGTTACTTCCCCCACACCTACCAGATGATACCTGATGAAGGCCGTAGAGTGCAACGGCCGAAACGTTGTATGGAAAACAACCAAGATGAGGATAGTCCAAACCATAATAGAGATAATAATAATACCTCATCTCAAAAATTCAGAGAAAGTAACTCAATATTCGTACAAAGTTTCAACTCATTTCCTCTTCAAATTTTCATTCTGTTTTCAGTCGGTGTACAGCATTGGCAGAGGTATATGCTCTGTGTGCTTTCAAGTTGCTATTAGATTTCTCTCTTTCTATTCTGAATCTCTCCTGAATAACAGTCAACAAGTACAAAATGATTTATAAATGGCTGTGACTGAGGTTCATAAATGAAAAACAATTAAGTGCCAGTTAAAGACAAAAAATGTTAAAGAGAAATTTGCTGGACTTCATGAGAAACTAGTTAGCTGGTTTTTAGAAAGCAACTCACACCACTATAGAAATACAGGCTGCCCTGATTTCACACCAGTTTGATTTACACTGATTGACAACAACCTCAGTATGAAAATGGCTCAAATTTTTCTTTAAAAAACAAAAATTTCCATGAATGCAACAGTAGTTCATATTTCCACCGCTAATGGTATCACTGGTGCAACTTCTACCACTTAGCACGGAGTTAAGCCTATAAGAGTAGAAATAAGTGTTGTGGTGTCAAGATTACTTATGGATTGATTTCGCACCGATTTTGTTTACGCTACCTCCTCTAAGAATCCATAATCGGCTAAAAATCGGTACAACCTCTACTTTAGTGTACTTACAAACACCAAAGAAAGTTATTTTTCACGCTCAATATATATTCTAATATCAAATACTAATAAAAAATGCTGGTTTCTTTTAGGCACTGAAAAATATATAGTGAACATGACATTTTCTTGTAACATCCTATGAATAGTCAAGCCAGTGATATAAGCTTTTATTCAATGTTTTGAAAGTGAACACGACAAAAGTCCCTTGAAATTGTGTGAGGTTTGTTAATAAGCTGAACAAAATGAATCTTGCGTTTTTACACTTGGAATACTTCTTCAAGTTTGACTTGTTGTCTTGAATGATTTATCGCCGACAGCACTTTTCAACCAAAGCCATTTTGTCAAATACTATTTTTTTTGTATCATTTTGAGGCTAAAAATAATGGACAAAAATTCCAGTGAAATTCTTATAAAATAATTTAATTCTACATCTTCAATAACAACATAGGAAAAATGGGATGCAAAAAAAAACAAATTGAACTCTTGCAAATGATCAGAGAAATAGTCTAACAGACATTGACACTATTTTTGAAAAATTATTAAAATTGGGGGATTAAAGAAAAAAATATAAATTGAATATTTATTTTTTTTAAATTAAAATTTTAAAAATTAAATTCAAACATTAAAAAAAAAAAAAAAAAAACAATCCTTGAGTTTTTTCCTGGTTTTGCTAGAAAGAAAAAAGTCTAATTTCAGTCAGAAGAAATGAAAAACAAATTTTCATTAATTATCAAGTAGAATATTGAAATGTTCTGAAGTAAATTTTTTTCAACTTTCATCATTGGCAACGATAGTAAGTTATTTCAGAAGTAAGCTAATGAAGCTTATATGCAAGTTTTTCTCTGAAGAAAAAAAAAAGTTCTTTACAATGTTTCAAAATTGAAATGTAGTAAGATGTAAAACACCTAAATTTAGATTACTTCAGTAGCATTTTCAGACTTTAGATATTGATTTTAAGTGTTGGATGTAAAAATAGATTTCCTAAAACAAGGCTCAAATGTTATAAGATTATTTTGGCAAAATCCCAATACATTTTGTATGAATTGGGTCTTCTTGGTTTGATGACCCAAAAAGTTTGTTTGACTATAAAGATGGTGAGCCCAAATTTCTGGACAAAATATTGTATTTCATTGCATGAGGGGGGTATAATTAGGGTTATGATTGGGGTAAGGTGATGATGGATTTCCTTTTTATTAAATAAGATTTAATTTTTTTTAAATGACCCAAATCTAATCATCCTAATCCCCTTTAAAAAGAGGAAGAAAAAAATTTTTTTTTTTTAAATTGGTTGTCTGCAAGGTTCAGATAGTTTAATGTATATGACTGGTCTGTCTCTACTTTTTAAAACCTTTAAATGGTCAATAGATAAGAGACATTTCCATCAGCAAAAGAATAACAAATCTTTTTTAAATTATCAAATTTATTTTAAATCAACTGAAATATAATTCAAAACATTTGGGTATTTGAGACCAAATTTTGGTTGACTACGAAATGGCCATTTCAAGATAACTTTGGCCATAAACAGAGTTAGGTTGAAATTAAATCTTATGTAATTAAAAGAAACATAGTAGTTACAATCAGGGTTGAATGATATGCTTTCCCCATGATACAATATGTATCCCTATGTTCAACTCACAACACAATATGTATTTTGATACAAGATGAGCTCGAGTAAAAAAAAAACAAGCAAAAAACACACAAATTCCTGAAGAAAATTGTTAAAAAATTCAACGTAAAAAAAAATGCAGGAGTTCTATTTTTTATCCCATTATATATATATATATATATATATATATATATATATATATATATATATATATATATAGTACCGAAGTTGAAAAAGAAAAGAAAAAAAAAAATGTATAAAATATTGTAAAAAAGTTTGATTTTTACTTGACTTTACATAAACTTTCGTTCACATTAAAATTATGGATTTTTTCTAGTAAAAAAATAACTGAATTTTGACTTTCATAGCAAAATGAAATAGTTTTAATTTTATGAATACAGATGAATAACTTCAATGCCTAAAGAATGCCGGAAAAACAATGTCTTAAAAGCAGAAGATATTTACAAGTACAATTTTATGGGAAAAATGTAGCTAAAAATAGCCTTTGACAAGGAGAAAAAAAAAAAAAAAAAAAAAAAAAAGAAGAAGAAAAAAAAAAGGCTCCAAAAATATTAAATATTAAAATATTAGTTCATATTAAGGAAAACATTAGTTGAAATTGTTTAGAATATATTTTTAGGGTAAAAACAAAAAATAATTGGAAAATTATTGCTCAAATGAAAAAGATGCATCAGAGAATCGTTGCAGCCCTAATTACCATAACCCCATCCTACCCCACCAACTAACAAGTCGCAATGCACCCATCACCTTAATCGTACACCCCCTACCCCCACAAAAAAATTTGTCCGCCAGGTTAGAGTGTGTTAAAACAGGAAATTTGAACTCACCATTTTATAGCTACATGGAATTTTGGGGTTGTTGGACCATAAAAAAAAATTAGTTCAGACAAAATCTATCAAAATTTTGCCAAAATCTTGAAAAATTTGAACCTCAATTTAGAAAAAAAAAAAGATCCAAATTTACATCCAACATCCAAAATCAACATCTAAGATCTAAAGATGCAGCTAAAATAATCAAAATTCAGATGTAAAACATCTCACTACATTTCTAATTTGAAATAAATAGAACTGTAAACACACCTCTACCGTAACAAGCATAATTACCGATAGATTTTTCTTTTTTTTTTTTCCAACTCCAGTCAGTTAATCATTAAATTAGCTTAATTCCTTTCAATCAATTCTCAGAAGCCTGCTTCATTTTTAAAAGATTTCTTTAAAAAAGAACAGTTTAATTTTTCTGTTGAGGAAGAGAAACATACCTCAAAATTATTTGTTGTTATCATTGACAAAAACCTGTTTTGCGAATGAGCCAAATTAATCTACACTTGTATAACATCTAAATATGATAGAATTTTTAGTTTGACAGGAAATCACAACCTAATAAGAGAAAAACTCATATAAAAGACGTCAACAACAGCTGCACAGCAAAAGTGCTTTCAGCTGACTGTTTCAGTAAGAAGTCATTTGACAAGATAACAGGACACTGATGTTGTTTATATATATATATATATATATATATATATATATATATATATATATATTTTTTCAATTTAAAACCTTCTAAGGTTCAATGAGTATGCATGCCAAATTTGGTCAACTTAGTATTATATAGATATAGATAGTATTAATCATTATCACAGGGGTGAGAGTGAACACAGACCCCACAATTTTCTTTTTGCGAACAGGGAATACACATATGAATTTTGAACACATACAGCCTACTTGAATCGTTTTAGGCATCAGGTCAAGTCAAAAGTTTGAAAAGAAGTTCAACCAAAAATCAACCATTGTAGAATAATATAATAGATAATTTGCATCATATACAAAATGAAATAAAGGCTACCAAGTTGATGTATTTGATGAACAATAAGCTTATACAATATGTCCACTCTTAACAAGTATTAATATTGCAAGATAATATATATGATGGAGAAAAGAGGAGCTTACTTAGTGACATTATGGTGACCTTAGATATAAACAGATTGAATAGTGAAAGTATCTTCATATTACATTGTACTTAGAAATTACAAAGAATTATATTGATTTTCTATTGATAGATTGGTCTATCTGAATACAATGGAAGTAACAGTTCAGCAGAAAAGTAATTACTGGTTCTGTAATGACCGGTACACAAACAAAAGCCATTGTTATCAGCTGACCAGGATTGTCGTTAAGGTATTTTTCAAGACCAGAATTGAGCTTATTTGGTACTGAACAAAGCTATTTGGGTTCCCCGAGGAGAATTTACAAAAAGATAATCTCTATTCATGAATGACATGACATGAGTATTCATAAATATATATTTTAATCCATTTTTCTTCCAAGCTTAGTCTGATGATGGATTTCAAGTTATTTGATCATTTTAGAACTGAAGCTACTATACTGTAAGGCTATTCGGCACTATTTTTTATTAATTAGAATCTGTTGAAAAATTTAAAGAAAAAAATCAAAAACAAATAATCACCCCATCTTCACAACCTCCTTGGTTATATTTTGAGAGATAGTTATTGCATTTATTTGTAAGAAAAAAAGAAAAAAAAAAATCTTTCAAAAATTTTACTTTTCTCTAGCTACAGTTAGTGGAGAAAAAACTACCAGCTCTAAACATTAATAACTATGTTATGACTACCTCTTGGGAATACTCTGTGCAAATTTAGTAATTCTAATGTTCACCAGTTTTTATTATTATTATTATTATCATTATTGTTGCTGTTTGGCAGGGCTATAAGGCACTTCTTGATTATTCTAATAATTTGCTTCTACACTGTTTCTATTTCATATTTGTTTCATTGAGATTATTTAACTTCTTCATTCGAAACAATGGAGGGGGGTCCTTAAAAAAAGCTCCATGAATAGTAATTCAGCAACACTGTATTTCTACTAACATTATACAATGTCTGTGGCCACCAGATTGGGAACAACTGCAGTGGATATAGTGGGGAGCTACCCAGCCTCTCAAGGTGAGGTGAGGAGCTTTATGAGTATCAGTTCACCAACTGTATTTCTAAAAGCATTATACAATAACCAATCTCACTAAATGTATGTGGGGGTGGGGTCAACAAGCCAAGCCCCCCAGCCCAAGCCCCTTAACTACATTGTTTTCGAAAGGTCTGCCAATTTCACAAGCTCACAGATGCCTGACTTCTGAAAGGTCTGCACACAAAGTTCCCATAATACTTTTTTGAACCCTCAGGTTTGCAGCCCCCAGGTTGGGGGGCCATAGGATAAATGTTGGAGGGACCCTCAAGAAGCTAAACCTCCTTGCACCCAAATCCCCAGCCACACACCCCAGATAATAACACAGGTACAATTGAAGTTTTTAGGTAGAGTGCCAAATAGCTGCAAAGGCAAAACTATATGGAATTGGTTTTCGTCAGCCATTTTTTATCAGTAAAATTTCTACAATTTTTTTTCATAACATCATTGAGAACCTTAGGTAATGATACGGTTTGGTGTAAAGATGATAAAATTTCAGTCATAACAATAAGTTATTGCAAAAACACAAAGAAAAATCCTGTAAAAAGAGCCAAATATCCTGGCAGTACAGTACTTGATCCTAAGACCATGCCAATTTGATCTGGTGGCAACCCTGCCGACACTATAGCCCTGAAGTAATAGATCAGGGGTTAGTGACCGACATTCATTTGTTATTTTCAAGACCAAAATTGAGTAAATTTAATATTGAACAAAGCTATTTAGTTCTGAAAATAAAGATTTGGCACTGAAGGAAATGTTATAAATTAGGTCTTGTGCAGCAAAAGGTATCTGGCAACACTGAAGCTGATAAGTGATCATTCATCCAACTTTTTGCCAAATTGTAGAGGGATAAATTTGGATAAAGATAGGTAAATGGAGGACAGTAAGATCTATGTATCAGGTTGATCAAAAAGTTGGCTACATTTTTTGTTATTAGATGGCATTAATAGTACTTAGTTTGAACTATCTTGATTCAAGAAGATCACTTTTGACTGAATTGTGACAGCTGTCATATCAGTGGGCACTTGAAAAAATTTGCAAAATTGGTATGTGTTCGTTTATCAATTTTAAAATTCAAGATGGAAGAAAATGAGCAATATTCTTCACTTTTCTTAAAGATTTGACAATTGCAAAAACAAAAAAATATATATGATAAATACAGTTTATGGAAAAGGTACAGTAAATTACTGAAAGAGTCTTGAGCGTTTTGTGAAATGTTTTACTGGAGATTTCTTGCTAAACTATATACTCCATGTTCAGGGAGATTAGTTGAAGTTGTGAGTAATCAAATGTAGACATTACTGGAGAATAATCACCATCATACATTCTGGAAAGTAACCAACCTATTCAAAATATCTAAATCAAGTGTTACTAATCATCTGCATCAATTCAGTTATGTTAGGTCACTTTAAGGTATAGGTCCATATAAGTCAAGCAAATAAAAATCTTCTGGATCATATTTTCACACTCGATTCAGAATTAAAAAGTAACCCACTGTGGGGCAAGCAAAATAAACCACCAAAAAATGAAACTGAAGACCAGTTTTCATTCAAAGAAGGCTATATACTATGTACATGTGGGAGTGGTAAAAAGTCCTTCACTATGAGGACCTGCCAGAGGACCAAACAACTGAAACAAACTAAGCAAGGGTCTCAATTAGACCAACTGAAGGCAGCAAATGACATAAGGCCCTAGTCGAGAATTAGTACAAAGAAAGAAAGGGTGTAATATTCTTTCAGTATAATGGCTACAGCACGTTTTTTCTTGGTAATGAGGCAAAAATTGTTACAGCTCGACTTGAAAAGTTTTCACTCATCCACTATATTATCCTTCATCCGGTCTTTACAGAATTCTCTTGATCAAAAAAAAAATTTCAAGAGTCTTAAAGATCACAAAAGTCACTTAAAGCAATTCTTTGTTTAAAAAGAAAAGTTCTGAGAAGATACAATAATGATCTTGCCTGAAAGATGATGAAAGTGAAACAAAAAATAGTGAATATGTTGTTCAATGAAGTTAGGTGGAAAATTTGTAAGAAATTGTTTTATTTTTGCTTAAAACAAAGAAAAATGTTTTTGGCTACCCAATGTATACTAATATTATTGGGAAAGGTATGAATCTTATACTCTTTCTCACTGTCAGTTATACCTTGGGTCACAGTCTTCTCGTTCCAGATGTAGATAAATAGTGGAACTGAGAAGGCACATTAGCATCCACTTTCCCAGTATAACTTATCTAAGCAATTAAATACTAGCTATATCCGTAGAAGGAAGCCGATATATTGTCTATAATTTTGAGAAGAGTTAACATTTCAAATTTCCTTGGATAAATCTACTTCTTTGTGTTATTGGCAACCGGAGTTTGAACCTTTATATATCTTTCTTTTTTTTTTTTTTTTTTTTTTTTTTTTTTTTACACATTTGTATAGATTTGCAAGCAGATATGCCAGAATAATTTGATACATAAAACAATTTATAAAACAAAACCATGGGAAACTCAAGGAATTTAACTCTACATAGGTTTCAGTTTTCAAGACAAGTGCTTTGTAAAACCAGAATGTCAAACGAGATTGAAATGGCTTGAAAATTGAATTCTACTGACTGTAAAAAAATACCTAAGGAAATGGAATTATACAGCTATATGTTCATTCCAAACTAGAAACTCAGAATGCAGAATGTTATCAGATATTTACTGGGTAAATAATACAGTAAAACTTGTAGAGTTTTATAAGGATATTTCTTTAGTTTTATATGTTGCTCAAATTATCATTTTTTAATCCAGTACTTTTGCTTTAAACTTGCAATTTTTATAGGATGTTTTATCTATAGTCAATTATTTTTCTTTTATTATTATTATTATTCACTTTGACTACTGTCCTCATCTCAGTCATCATCACAATGTTTCGGCTGGTAACCTCCTGGGAATTTTGAACCAAACCATTTATTCAATCCAGGAGGTAAATTGTTCTAATTCAACTGTCTATGCTTTGACACCTAAGACAGCTGTAGATTTTGCTGATCATCCAAACTTATATTTGGAAGATCATTTCCAACAGAACAGACATAGATGCTCTGTTCTGTAAAGTCTGGACCAGTGGTATCAGGGTCCGCCCTCTGACCACTCCAAGTGCTTTTATGTCCTCAGAACAACCAGGCTTCTAGTCCAGGTTTTCTCTATTGTTGCAATACAATCTTCCCTCTCCTCCTTTGTAGCACACTGATAGACTTACGTTTAGTAATTATGTTCATTTTTATACATACTAAATTTTGTTCAGGCAATCAAATCTCTTCTTCCCATCTTTGATGTTGTCAACACAACACTTTGGCTGATCTACTCCTGATCCCTCATTAGGGATAGAATTCAAGAAAAGAGGCAAACATTTTTCTCCACGTGAAAAAGAACTTTTTTGAAGAGGAAAGTTGTGGTTCTTGATATGCCATCAAAAACAATCCATTTTTCAGCAGCGTTGAGATGATTACAAAGATGAGAAGAGAATTGATTGTCAAAACAAAAGTTATGTTAATGATTCTTCTAAAAGTTACAGACAATATGCTTGCTTTTGTTTTTAATGACAGTGTTGTCTTATAATAAAGGTAATAAGACAAGTTTTTGAACGTCACTTGCACATTTTCAAATTTACTTTTGTTCAAACTCAGCTTTCAGTCCTCATGGGAAAAAAAAACAAGCGAAAACAAGCTACAGGGATCATATTTCAAGAAATTCTAACCCAACCACATGAAATGCCCTCAGCAAAGACTTTATATTGTCTGAAGTAGAGTGTGTGTGTGTGTATGTGTTGATGTAATAAGTAAAAAGAAAATAAAACCACTAAACTGCTTTGGCATGTTTACAATCAAAATACACAATTTAGAATATGGCTGGTACGATTTACAAATCCAAATATTAACCTCTGAAAATTGACTATACCCCACTACAAAATAACAAATTCTGAGCCGAGAAAAAGAGTAGAGAAGTTCTTTCATAAAATTTTTCTTCATCTTCATATCTTTTCTAATGTGTTATCAAAATCCACAATACCTTCATAGTGAATTTCATAAGATACAACTAAAAATTGTTGTTAGTCTTGGAATAGTGAAAATAATGACTAAGTGCTTCAACTTTGTGAATTCCAAAGAACCTATTTGTATATTTGTAATTATCATCCACGCACATAACTAGAAATGTGCAAATGTTTTCTGTTACACTTAAGAATGCAACTGACATAGTAAAATAAGATTTCATTCATGTTGTAATGACATGATAGAAACATTGAATTTAAAGAGTGAAAAATCCATTTGTGATAAGCAGAAACACTATTCCCAAAGCTCACTGCAATGCAAATCTCCATCATTCATGTATATGAAATGCAATATATATATATATATATATATATATATATATATATATATATATATATATATATATATATATCCGTATCTGCCATCATTTTTGACAGCACGATTAAACTAGATATCCAATGATATTATAAGAAGTTATGAATGTATTCGCTGATTCACAGATACCTTTATAAGGGGTTTTGGTAGAAAGACTTTGATTCAACTCTTAAATTCATGAACCGCTCAAAACCACTCCTGAACACAGTGAAATTCTTCATTGAATAGAACTTGGAACTTTTAAATTCATACATGAAAATTTGAATGTTATAAATGGAAATAACTGATTCAAGTTAATTCCTTTTAATCTTTAGGAAATTTTTTTATTCGTACAGGAGTTCCATTGTCAATGAGGAATGGAATCAAGCAGTTTATGACATCAAAAGTTATAGAAATTAGCAAACAAATAATTCTTTAGGTAAAACTCAGACTGAATCCTAATATATTCTAAGTTCTTGAAATCCTAGATAGGATACAAACAAACTTTCTGAGAATTTAGGAAATGAAAGAAAAAATTAATTTCCAAACAATGGCTACTGATGTGGAGATCATATAGGTGTGTGTGTATGTGTATATATGTATATATATATATATATATAAATCATAATGTATATAGACTAGAATACATCCATCAGAAATGACAGGGCTATTTATATATGGACTGGCACTAAGGAGCTCAAGATTAAATATTCTTTCCAGTCACTTACACATTTTTTATTTTATTTTAGTTTCAAATGTCCAGCAATTCTGCAACTACTTATTCATTGTTCTCACAACATTTTATTACAGCTGTATAATTATTTTTCTATGTTGATCTATTTCACATGGATCAATCCATTATAACTGAGGTTATAACAGGAATCATGCATACAATTATACAAATAAACATATCAATTCGCATAGATGGCCTTTATTTGGATAAATGCTCTTCCTTATCTTATATTCTGTAACTATATATAATGGGTTAGATCAATCAGTATATTTACCATCATTTTTCTTCAGTCTGGCCATCATTTTTTATATTTGTGAGAATATCAAATGAGATTGCTGTCAAGAAATTTTACAGTCGAGTGCAACAGCTAGTAGTTATGATATACTATTATAGAGGCATGAATGATGATATCCAAAGCAACTTAGATATGATTGATGGCAAAGAGTAGGGAAGAGAAAAATTGTATTCAATGGTCTTAATCTTTTGTTATTTACTCTCATTGTTTACAAACATTATTGTTCCCCCTCATCACGCTTGGAAAAAATTATCTATAGCTGTTACTGCATAAAGTGTGACCATGCCTGACCCCCAGGGTCATCATCTGATGAAGGCTTTATTAGATGAATTATTGCAGATGGATTTTTGCAAATATACATGCAAAACACAGCTGTTGAGTAGAAAAAGGATCTCATATCAAATAAGATTGCTGTCAAGAAATTTAACAGTTGAATGCAATTGCCTGTAATCATGATAATACTACTGTAGAGGCATGATGATGAATTGATGGTAGACAGAAAGTTTGGAGGAGAAAATAGACAAGAGATGACATGCTATAGACAAAGACACAATAGGTAGTCTCTAAAGTGAGCAGTTTCCCCTCTCAACAGATACAATCTAATATAGTAGACTCCAACTAATTTCATCGACTCAGGAGTTGAAATGACTCCTGATTTCTCTACTTTCAAAAGAATAAAATCCGATACCTTTCTAGGAGTCTTATTTCTAACTAGTTTACCAGTCTCAAGATGAAAAAAAAAAAAATCAGAATAATTTTTTTTTAATAAAAAAAAAAAATGGAGGCAGTATTCAAATAATTTTGCTACTGCATTGTACATAAGAAAAAAATAATCTTGCTCTGCATTTGTAATCACGCTTCCAACTACAGACCAGTTTAATCACCATATATATCTTCATGGTTGAAACTAAAAACAGTGTGCATGCACACACACACACCTCTCAATAACAGGGAAAAATATGTTTTGCTTTATGAAAATCCCCCTTGAAAATAGGTCCCTAGAAAGGGTTCAACATGCAATATAAGTTAATGCTAAATTGATCACTAGGTTTCATTTTGGAAATTCAGACCTTTTTTCTTTATTGATCAAAGCTCAATAAAAAGAATCAAGAGAAGTAACTTATTCATCAATCATTTTTCCAACTTTTCAATTGATCACGGCCAACACAGCTTATATGTGTGTTGGTGATTCATAACTTCCCTTGGGATGCTAGTCTTATTTACGTTTGACAAGAATAGACCAAGATTTTTGATGAATTCAAAAAAAAAAAAAAAAAAAAAAGAGAAAAAAATGTAAGGGAGTCTACTCTATGATTAACATTCAATATTTATCTCCCTTGAGAAATGTTACAGACAAAAAAAATGTGGTCATAAATGCCATTTTTTTTTCTAAATAAGAAACAAGATTTGTTTCAGAAAAGTCTTCATGATACAACAAATGAGCAGCACAAATAATTTTTTTTCAATCCTAAGAATCAATTGGAGAGAGGAGGAAAAAAGAAAAAAAAAAATCACTTCAGATATTTCTAAACACCCCCCCCCATCGTAATATAATTTCATGAAAATTGATCCAAGTCATTCCTTTTAAACCAGAGTCTCTTAAAGGGGTGGATGGTTCACCCAAGGGTTAACAGAATTATTTTGAGGGAGAAGAAACTGGAGAGGAATTCAATTCAGGATGCTGATAATTGCAAATTGTATTGGAAGAGGAAATAGAACCTCATTTTGAGAAGCTTCTCACAGAAATCCAGGAACATCCTAGACATTAATGATAAAAAAGTGACTTCATTTTATTTTATGTAAACTAGAAAATCATAATGATTATTCAGTTCTTTATTTCCTTTATCACTCCTGATTTTCTATACATATTTTTATGATGTTCACAAAGTTGAATAAAATAAAGTGACATACTGAATCATTGTACAGAGAATTATACATAATATAGGCTCTACAGTAGGAGTGCATGTCATAAGATTATTTAAGGAGTCCCATCTCACAGCTGGTCAGGGGTGAATGAGATTTTTGTAAGAAAGACTCAAATTGTGAACCAGCAACCCAAGCCAGTTTCTGCAGCCCTTCGCTGGTTGATGGATTGCAACACTGGTCAGGCCATGGTCAACTGTATCACTGTATCTTGACTTCTGGTCATCCCTACCTAACCCACAACATGTTCAGATCCGAGGGAGGGCGGTTGTCGGCTAAAGGACACTGTGGTGCTGGAACAATGACCCCCGGAGGTGTCACTAATTGAAAAGGAACAATCGACACTAGGAGTATAATATGCAACAATATTCATCAGGGTCATTGGTCAGAATATATGCTGATGCAGGTGAGGACACTATGGAATAACTATCAGTTTGTCTTTCCCCTTACCTACTTGATGTCTCTTGGTATATCTATCTGTATAGCCTCAAAGTCCGCATCATGTGGATTGGGACTAATTGTGGTGACCAGGAACATTGAATTCTCCGCAGTGTCCCAGAGGCTTCTCTTTTCCTTCTGCTGCTATTCAAAAATAGCTGACTTGTATGATCGTTGGCTCCTTTTGTATGTGGAGCCAATGGCTGAAAGATTCATGATTGATTCCACCCCCTCTCAGCTGGTAAATATTGAAATTGTGCTGATCTGAGCAATCTTCATTTCACCCTCTCTAAATTTCGGAATCCATAATTTCCCTTTGGAAATATACGTAGGTGAGGTCAGATCCTCTGGCAAACTGCCCCAAAACTAGAGGTATTTCCCTAACCCAGGGATTTTTAAACCTCTCAACAAAGGTAATTAATCATACATCTGTATACTGTCCAAGCCTCATTCATCTGACCCTTTTTAGTACAGAAGTATTTCCCTAACTCAGGGATTTTTAAACCACTCAAACAAAAGTGATTAATCATACATCTGTATTCTGTCCAAGCCTGGTTTCTCTCAAAAACCCCATAGGTAACCATTCTGATTTGTTAGTACACTCAACATCACAAGATTATCTTTTTTCCACTTTCAGATTTTTCTAATTAACCTTTCATTTCCATAGTGTCACAAAGTGAATGACTAAAATAATTCAAGAAACACTGCTATCATTTGTGACAGCATTGGTTTAATACTGAAAGTTAACATCAAAATTAAGTTGTCTAGAACAACAGCATACCCCAAGCATTGCTCAGCTAGTTTACAAAATATTTTCTGACAGATCCCACCCTCTGGAGCATACAATCGCTTTGCCGAGTGCATTGGAATCTAGGACTGTTAGATGCCTCCGTGAACATGTTTTCCATAAGTAGCTAATGGCCTGCTCATACCTAAACTCAATCATATTTGATCTATAACTTTATGAGCGACATAGAATGAGTCACCAGAAATGTTGTGCCTATGATAAGAACAGTTTAAACTGTCCGAACAAGTTGATATTCATATTTATTTGAAACCAAAACTTGAATAATTTGTTCCAATCTTCACAACACAATTACAGAAAACTGACAGATTTCTGTTTGGTTGGACCATAATCAGCTAAACATTATTTGCTATAGATGAAACAAGAAATGGTTAAGATTCAACACAATTTTTGGCTTTATCACCCCCAGAAAAAAAAAAAAGACACCAAATACTCACTTTATCACATCTTCAATATGAATGAAGATCATTTGCTAAAAAAGCACCCCTACTAAAAGACAGTCACGTGATGGCTTTTCTTGAGTGACTAGCCAGAGCTGTTGGTTTATATTCTGAAACCAAAAGCAGTATTTTTCCAAGATCTTTAGAAAAATGGTATAAATTAAGTTAAATATTTGATGTAAGCAAATTGGTTTTTGGAAAACAGCCCCAAAAATATTGGGGGGGGGTGGATCTATTTATAATTTTGTGTTGGCTTTTGTTTTATCTTACTTATTTTCAATGATTGTAAAAAGATTTGATCTAGTTTTGTCTAATTCGATTATTTGATATTCATTTCACCATCTTTTTCATTAAATATTATTTCTAAATGATCAATCATTTATTAATAGATTAATATTCAACATGATTAAAGCATATAATCATAATTCTGATTTCCTTTCATTTATTCTCATATTTCTCTTTATTTGTACACTGTTTTTAACAGAGTGAAATGAGGTGTGAAAATTTACAATAATACACTCATTTAATGCAAACAATCTAAACAGAATGGGTTAACTTTCCCAAAGATAAATTCTCATCCTTCACCGGTTCCTATTGTCAACAAGTCAAAATCTTGGATTAATACAATAAATTGATAGATTACAAATTTCGAAGGGTTTTTATTTCAATACATGATGAAATTTCTTTTTTTTTCTTCACACATCAGATATTTATAATGTGAATCAAAAAATCAAAGATATTGAAACATAAAAAGGTGGGTTACTGCATGTGAGGCATTTAAGCCTAATTTGTACCCTCTTCACCAACTACTAATCAAAAATTCAATAATTAACTTTTTTATTGTTTGATGAAATATGTAGTCTATTCTTTCTAAACTCATTCAAAATTAATGTTTTGTCTACAGCCACCATAATTGATCATCAAATGAATTGAGTTTTCATTATTTTAATGGTTAGTTTCTTGACAAAATGAGGGATCACATCTATTGGAATATGTTCTATTTGCATGAATATTGCCTTAATTTGTTGTTCTAGGGATCAGCTGTCCATCAACTTACAACAGACACTATTTTCTCATAGAATTAAAGGCCTATACCGATATCCAAGCTTTGCTTTGTTTCACTTGCTCAATTGGATAAATGAAATGAAAACTCCAAGAGAATGAAAAGCATCTGATGAGGAGACATCAACCCTGAACTCAACTGCAGTACTTCTATGGCAAACATGATATCAATTCATTTCTGTTACTTGCAATCCTCAAAGGTTAATGATTTTGTTCGGTACAAATCCGAGATCCCATCAGTGAGTGTGGGGGGGGGGGGTAAAGTAACAAATTATAACCACTTATAGATTTCCATTCTGTGCATGCAAGGCTGGTAATAGACAAAGACCCAATTGGAAATGTAGGCCCCATTTCAAACTGTTCATTAACTATTTCTATAATCAGTATTAAAAGCATGATTCATGTAGAGGTGTATATGTACACTTAGTGTACATGATGTACTCTCAAGTAATGGTAAATAATTTTATTCAAAATCTATATAAGACAATAAGAGTACATTACAGTAACAAAAAGCAGTAATTACAGTAGTATTTGCCTATATCAGAAGGAATAGGTCTTCCCCTTAAAATCATAACCCCCCCCATCATACGCCCACGCCGACTGGCCTACCAGCCCCATCCCCTATTCTGGCCCAATTTTTTGAATGTCTCTGCCAAGTTTCATTAAGAACTGTAAGACTTTCAAGTTATCTGGAGGATGCTACATAAGACTGATAATGACAACGCTGTTCAGATGTTGCAGTTCTCCACTACGCTAAGGAATAGGATTGGAATGGGTTAAAAATAATGATAATGAAAAGAGCAGATAGCAACAAAGAGGAGGAGATGCTGATGTAGGTCATAAAGTAAACGATGGAGGCGGAAACCGAAATTAGAGATGGCGGCAGTGGATAAAAATACAGGTTTTTATCTCAGTGGAAGCAGAAATAATAAAGGTTTTGTTCAATCAGCAAGGTTCAATAGCAGTACAGGATCTGACGAGCAAAGGGAAGGGGATATCTGACATCCCTGGACCCTAAATTAGGAGGCAGCTATATAAATAGTGCAGGTTTTGACATAACAAAAATAAGGTATTGCTAAAAAAAAAAAAAAACTTGAATAATAATAGGTCTGGTTAGTCAATCAACAGAAACCTGCATGGAACTGAGGTCTTTTGGCAACATGTTATGGGAGTAATCAATTAAAGAATGGGGAAAGGGGTTATCAATAAATAAGTTACTTTTCTTGCATTTCATTGGGCAGTAATCGCAGAAAAAGTCTGAATTTTCAGAAAGAAAATAAGTGTAAATACTGCTGGACACAATCTAGTGATCAAATTAGTATGAATTTGAACAATTCGGGGGAACGTTAAAAACACGCACAAAAAAATAAAATTAAGTTTTCTGTAGATACAATGAGGAGCAAATACTCAAATGTTCAGCCCTATAGCTCCATTGGTTCAGCATATATGCTTCATACATATGTAGCCAACCAGCCAGAAAGACTTGAAAACTGAAGAAACCTATGCTGACAGTTTTGATTGACAGCTTCTAATAAGACCTTAAACAGCCCGGTTTTGAACAGTATGGAAAATTTTGGAACAAATTAACCTCACTAATCAAGGTAAACTTGTAGTTCACTTATTGTATTACATCAATGGAAATGCAATAACAAAGATAAATTTGCACATAAATAATAATTCAGCCTTTGAGGTTCTCTTTCTCCAATTGAGTGATGATGCATGTTTATTCATGGCAATTTTTTTCATCAAATCTCACAAAATGTTGGGGGGGGGGCTCAAAGAACCAGATCTCTAGCCACACTACTGCTGACTGTGGATGTTTCTATGTAAAAATCTCATTGATCTGCAAGGCAGCTGTTTTGAGCGAGTGCACACAAGAGACAGAGACAGATCTAGAAAGTGGCAGCACTTATAGGCAATGCAGTAAAGATCCAATTAAAGCCGAACATGTGGTACTTGGCGGCTACTGCTAATAGCTAGCCAACCTACATGTAACAGCAGTGGACAGGCTTTCTTCTAATGACAACCACACCAGGCCAGGTATCTAAAATTACACGAGTGGGTGCATAACTGCAGTGGATTTTGCACATAAACTTGACTATTTACAAACCAAACTACTCCCAAACTGACTTTGTTTATAACTACACTAAAGAATAACATAATACCTCAGTAAACGCACTAGACAGGTTTCTGGAAAAAATTTTTTAAAAGTAATGCAGAGCTAAATCAGGGTCATCATAACATAGCATAAATAGAGATACAAGCTTGAAAGGCTATTCTTAACAGTGATACAAATGCAAATGAAAAGGGGCAGATTCAGGGTTGGGCAAGTCCAGATAAAAATAAAAAAAAATTTTTCTTTTTACTCTACCAGTCTAATTAAACAATGGATATAACTATTTTGTTTCAAAGGTTAATTTACTTATTTAAGCTTTTCATTCATAAATTTGCCTAAGCTACATATTTTTCAACATATCCCCTACCCAAATGAATTGAGAAACATGAAATTTCATTAGGCAAATATAATCATAATTTGAAGCAGGTTAAACACCTTTAATTCCCTCATTCAAAAATAACAATATCCCTGACACACACACAATTTAATAATACAAAAAAACTTAACCCTGAAAATCCTTTATAACCTCTGTTTATACCCAGCTTCTAATTTAAATATTTTGAATGTAAGGATCCATTTGAGAATTACATTTTTTTCACAATTTTAAAATTCATTTGAGAATTGCCTGGGAGGGACCCCCCCCCCCCCATCAAAGATCCAGGTGATAGACATTGCCAAACTACTGAAAGATCCAGAGACTAGCTGTTGCACCTACCAAGCACTTGAAAACTTCAGGTGAGGTTACACATTGTGATCTAAAGTTATGATATAATTAGAGAAAAAAAAAGTATAATTAAATAAGATTTTACATTATAAAACTATGGAAATGGCTAAAATATTATAATGCACATTGGGCTATCCCTCAGAAAATATCATTTTGAAATACAAAACATTGTTGAACCTCAACATGATGGTATTGATTAGTGCTCTGTATCTCATCTAGTAGTTTCTTTCCAGAGCAGGTGAAATATCACTAGAAGTCAATGTATATTGTCACATGACAAGTGTTTATTCTCATACCCAAGGCACATTAACCAGAGTGAACAGAATACAGTTATTTCAGACACAGACCATGATGCTTTCTTTCAGTATTTATTTAGGAAATTTAACATCACTAAATTTATTACAAAAAATATTTAAAAAGACAAGCACTATAGCAAATCAGCGGTAAACTAGCTGAACGGGGCATTACAGGATATAAAATTAGGAATAGTCAACCAAAACAGTTAACATAGTTTACTTCAGTTTTCAAGTTAGTCTGACTGGCTAGTTAAATATATATCTTTGATATGTACAGGCCACACCAATGGAGCTAGATGGTTGAAAATTTCAACATTTTACTTCAAGATAAAAACGTTGGTTTTTTTAAATTCAGACTTTACTGATCACTGCCCAACAATACACAAGAGAAGTAACATTCATTGATCATCCCCAACACAGCATGCAGCCAGAAGATATAAGTTACATAAAGTTTTCTATTATGTAACCCGTTTTATCAACTTTTAGTGAAAGCTATAAAGACTACTGGCAAATATTCAGGAATGATTCTTCTCTTCATCCCTTCTGCCCACTGTAAAATGAAAAGTCTACTACTATAGCCGTAGGAGGAGACCCAAGTCTACTACTAAAGCAAGTAGGAAGAGACCCTGGTAATTGAAGTGTCAATGTAGGTATAGGAGGAATTCTAGACACTTTCTAGACATACCTGAACAGAAAGTGGAGAGAAAGAAGTCCAGGAAACCAGGAGAACTCTCACAATAATACCTTGGCCTTCACATCCACAATTACACACCATTATTATAGGTTTTCAAGGCAGGAAATAATTCTCGACCAAAAAAAAAAGTTCTGCTCAATTTAGAGATAATTAAAGAGATAACACACTCACAGCCAAA
Organism: Thysanoteuthis rhombus; assembly: GCA_963457665.1. Lineage (NCBI taxonomy): Eukaryota > Metazoa > Mollusca > Cephalopoda > Oegopsida > Thysanoteuthidae > Thysanoteuthis > Thysanoteuthis major. Next base: position 1,441,603 of record OY735227.1, on the reverse strand, counting down.
TTACATTGGATATGTTACGGTAAGAGTTTAAAACTAGTGATTTCATGAAATTCCTAAGGATTTTGAGAAATCCTCAAACATTTGTTATTTCATGAAATCATCAGTTTCACAATCAGTGTAGTGATGGTTAACAAGCTTATAATGCTGGCCACTGCCACTGTAATGAATTCAATCCTCACAGGGTTCCCCCATCACAGTTGCCTTGTGGCATTCTTAGCTGTATATAAACTGTAAATACCCATTAGTTCATTTCAACACAGATCTGTAACAGATGTACGAGTTTGCTGAAGTTAAGCAACATTGAGCCTGGTCAGTATCTTACCACTTGGGAATACCAGGCATCTGCCGGTGCTACAAGCTAGAATGGTGGAGTGAGTGATGCCACTTTGGATGCTTGTTACCTATGTCTATTTCACATATCAGCAGATACATGAGAAACTTATGTGAAGCTCTGGACAGGGACGGCTGATGTCATAGCCAGTGTAAGGATACTAACAAGCAAACTAAGGTGATAATACTAGATACTACAGTTCATACACTACGAAAAGATACAGCCTTAGAATATCTGATCCCAGTTCTCAAATTGGAGTCTACCCCTCCCAGAACAATTCACTGACCCCAGCTTCTTTAGAAAATGGAATAAAACAAAAAATACCCGATATATTCAATTTGAATAGGGAGGTGTGAGTGGCCAAGCGGTTAAGACCATTAAGAATAAGATGGCCAAGCCGAGTTCAGATACCAGCTAAGACAATCAAAGTTCACTTTACATTAACACCTTTGGGAAAGGAGGGTATCGATCCCCTACCTCTTTCAACACATCCTGGGCCAGCATGGTAGGGTACATCCCCACCCCATGTCTTGCACTTACTTGGGGAACCATAAAAGTAGTGATGTACATGAATATCAATATGGTCAGATATCTGGAATAAGATTTACAATCCGGAGCAGGATATCCAACTGGATTGCTATTCAGAATGTATGCTGATAGAAATTTTTTTAAAAGGTAGCAGCAGCAAAATATTTTCTGACAGAGGCTATTATCAGGAAAGAAATCCCTATAGTTAGGGCTCGATTCCTATAGATACAGCAAGATGTCATTCCACAAGCCCCATAGGAACCAAAATGAAGATAAGAAAGAAAAGCCCCTTTCAGTTTCACCAGACAATGGAACACACACTGAAGTGACCTCTTCAGGGTACAAGCCTTAGCAAAATGTATAGAGACCCTGAGATACACACACACGAGAGAGAATCCCCTTCTTGGCCTTGTTGATGTAGCCCAAATGAAAAAGAGTGTAATACATTTAGCTGCATGTGCTGTTAAAGGGATGGAAAAGATAGCATCAAACCACCTTCAGAAGGTTCCACTCCCTGGTTTGGAATCTGGGTTGTACTTTATCTTGGATTAAATTCATCAGAATATTATTTCATAATTTCCTGAAAAAGCTTATTTAAGGAATGCATGTTCTAGACAGACAAGCTTCAGACCCTACCCTAAATATCACACATCTGTGTGCATGTATATTTGCACGTTAAACATAAGACTACCCACCACCACTACCAGATGAACTGCAAAAACCTTAGCTCATATGAAATAGAGACACCAGACCTTCAATTTTCACAACATAAGATACATTGACACATATATATTTACCTAAACCTCTATACTGCACATCTTCCTTGCCTTTCCAAAGAGAAAGGAACAAATGTTATCCATCATATTTCTTTCACCAAGTCATTAGGTCAATCCATCAAAGTGTCTGCTCTTCTGCTGAAGAACTTGAAACAAACATGATGGATATACCGTGCTCTCTTCAGCGAGCTAAAAATAATTTAACATAAAATGTTCATCATTTTCAGTCAAGTCATAGAACTGCAATGACTGAAATTTCCATCATTTCCATCAACAATTTGTAGGTTTTAGGTTCTTAAAGGGACGTATCTAAGAACAGATGCAAGTTGATGTACAATTGTACTGTTTTGCTCTTTGTGTAGCTTCGCCCACCAAACTTCATCTCAACCAATTTGTAGTATTCAGTGAGTTATCTACAAAAGTCTTACAACTAAATGAACCCTGATTTTCCTTTGAGGACAGACATCTTTTTGTGTATGATGCAAACCAAAATCAGGCAAATTTGGTACAAAACTAACTTTTCAGTTCCCCCAAAAGATTTGGTACTGAAGGAAAATTCACAATCTTTTGCACATGAATGATACAATATAATGCAATAAATATACATGATCAATAGATAAAAATTTTTGAAATGTATTTCAATCCATTTTTCCTGCAAGGTTGGACTGATGATGGATTTCAGGTTATTTGATTATTTTGGTAATGGAGCTATTAAATTTGGTCTTGTGTAGCAAAAAACATCTATCCCTAGCCTGACATACTACCTAAAATAAACATTTGTTTACATGTTTTTAGATTCATTTTTCCATTTCCTACCTTGGAACTAATCTAAATAAGAAAAGTAGAAATCATAACCACAGGAAAACAGAATATGATTGACTGATGATCAGATGGTATGATTGTATTATCATAATCTAGTGCCCACTGAACATTGATACATTTAGAGAAAATTAAGATGAGAAAAAAAAAATGCAAGACAATCATTTACTGGTGAAATTTATACCATGAGATATAAAAAATTCATCCCAGAGAAATCATATATATATATATATATATATATATATATATATATATATATATATATATATTATTGTGTCATCCACAGACACCTGTTTCGATGTATTATATATCTTCAGTGTGGCTATAGACTTTCCATTATCCCATCCAGTACTGCTAGGCAGGATTGAAACCTTCACTTCCGACCCGGAGGCCAATATCCTACCTCTGAGCTATGGAACTGGACAGTCAGTAAGGAATATATATTTATTTATGGATAAACTCCCCATCCACCAGAATGCTCTATTCCTATGGAAGAGCATTGCATATATATATATATATATATATATATATATATATATATATATATATATATATATATATATATATATGCAACATATAAGTACATGTACTACAAGCTTTATTCACTGGTTTAAAAGTTTAATGGGAGGGACAACTACTTGTATAGATTGCATAACTTATGGATTTTCAATGTTCCATTGCAACTTCTGAGGACAAAGTCTCTTATTTGGGTTTTTCTTGAGAAAGTTTTTCATTTGCAATGATTTTGGTAGATTCCTTGTTCATGTACATAAAATGGTGATAACTACTATAAGCCTAAAAATGAAGAATTATCTTCCTGAGGAGAGATGGACAAAAAAAGAAATATAGATATGCAAATTATATTGCTATTGCTCTAAATTATCAAATTGTTTTTATTTGTGTGCCATTTCCAACATCAGCTGGGTGAGTATATGAAATGTTCAAGGTCTGGGTGGAAAAAGTATTTTTCTGTAGTTGAAAGAGTATATATCAGCAAGTTAAATGAGGGGATAATCCTGCATGTTATGATTAAAAATTCTATGAATAAGAAATGACTTGACATCAAAAGGCAGCCCTCAAGTGGCTATAGAAAAAAAAGTAGATAATCTTCAAATTTAGCCATTTAAAAAAAATTTTTAAATAAATAATTGAAGAATTTTTCACAACACTTTAAATGTTCTGGATATGAAACCTCCAAGTATTGAACAAATGTATTCAAAGATAACAAAGGGTTCTATCCTTTTTACATGTGCATGTGTTTGTGTGTTCCAGGGCTCCTGGCCATACCTCTTTATCTACAGACTTGAAAAATGACATTAGTACTCCACTAGACTCCTCCTAAAAAGACTTTTGATTTTTGGAAATATAGTTTTTTGACCTTTTGGGTGCCCTATTCTAACAGGTTCATTAATAACATCTAGTTTCACCAGAATCTAAATGTCTTATTCAACTCTACTGCAGACATATTCCAGTGAAAAATGCCAGTGATGTCATGAATAGAATTTATTCTGACCATATTTATTCTAATGGAATTTTTTTTACAAGAACTAAAATTTCGACATGCCAGTTGCTCAATTATCGGCCGTGATGACAAGCCTTATCAATTTTTGACTACTATTCATCAACTTTTCCATTGCTTATTAACGCAATTAAAATTCAAACTATGATCGAGGTAAAAAAAGTCAATAAATAAAAATAATGATTTGTAATACTTCATCTAATAACAATAAATAATAAAAATAATTGCAAGTATCTTATTCTTTAAATTCTGAATGAAGAGATATGCATAAATAGAAACTTGAAGAATTAGACAAAAATCAACCATACCTATGGTTTATTGATTAAACATTGTCAACAAGAATATTACTTTCAATCCTTCATTTCATTTTTTTTTCACTCTTGGTCAACCTAAAAAAGGCCTTTCAGTCACTTATCTCATTAAAGGGTTAGTAAAGAAAAGAAGGAATTATTTTTACCACGGAGTAAGACCAATAAATACATGTTGAAATAGATTCTTAATATTAAAATTGTAATAGTTGGAAACATAGGTTTAAAATGAAGACTAAAAAAGCAATGGGAGTTAAAATGATTCAAACGTTAGAAACACAAAGATGAAGAGAAATAAGAGATGTAAAGAAAAAAATAAATAAATAAAAGACTAACATTGGATAAGACACTTGTTCAACCTGGATTTTATAATATCTCAATTATAGTTAAACATCAAGTCTGGTCAGTACCTCAATGGGTGACCATTTGGGAATACCAGGCACCTCAAGCAAGAATAGCAAAGTGAGTGATGCCACTTTGGGTGCTTGTGCCCTTCAAGTCTTTTTCACATATTGCAAGACAAGAGATATGAGAAGCCAGGAGAGGGACGGCAGATACCATAGCCAGTGTAAAAGCACTAGTTAGCTATTACTTCATCAAGTGAAAAAAGCAAACATTCACAGGTAAAAGAAAAGGAAAAAAAAAGATAAGATTTTGTACTATCAAACAAGGATTAAAATAAACATTCTCATATTTTTTCGTTTGTTGATTTGATTGTTGCATCTACTCGTGCAGTAGAAATATTTTTAGCAATTTTTCTTGGCTGCGGAAAGGAATTTGCTTACTTTCATACAAGGGTAATTAATCTAAATGCAATCTCAAATCTAATCTATGACATACCAGCAATAATTTTGTGCATACTAAACCAATTATCGTCACACCTTAATGTAAATAATATATGTCAGTCAAAAACTCCCCAGGTAGAAAATTGTGCAAACTAAAAAAGTTTTTTTTTCTCCTTTTAGTTTATCGAAGCCAGTTAGTTTTATTCCATACACAGATATGTTCATCTTAATAATCATCTTGAAGTAACCAACTTTCCTACAAATATATGCAATTACTATGGTTGCAAGAAACTGAAAAATTCTAATATAGTACTAGTTAATCCAAGTGAGAAAACGGAAAAAAAAAAATTTTTTTAAATGTAATTTTGAGGCAAAAGCAATCGTAAAGGATTAAAAGGGGCTGAGATATAAAATTTAAGGAAAAAAACAAAACCCAAAAAAAAACCTGTCACTTAAATTACTTTTAATTCTCAACAACTACTACGCTAAAAGTCCGCTCAGATGGTGTAATACATAGTTAGCATATCTACCTCACACACAGAAAGGCCCAGGTTCAATTCTCTGTATGAGCAAGCAGTGTATAAACCTCTTCTATTTGGTACAAAAGGAGGAGTCATTAAAACTTGTAAGGATTAAATCCTGGTCTCAACCAGACCTGAAACTTGCAAGGATCACCAAGTTGATGCATACAAAGGAAACCAGGACCATCACCAGCTCTTTATACTCCATAGGGAGTGGTCTGTTAAGAGACAGTTTAACCTTACTAATCTAAAACCTGACTAGACCCTAACCTCAAGTGAATTACGAGTAAGATTAGGATAGTCAAGGCATGTATGAATTACACTGAACTGAAACAAGTAATCTATTCTTAACTTACTTTATTAACTTTCTGGCACTGAAATATAACAATTGGTGTACAACAAAAGAACAGGGAAACAGGCCTTGTTAGTTAATCAATAGAAACCTTTACTTGACCAACATCTTTTGGCAGCATGCCTTATGGGAGGAGTTGATCAATTAAAACATTGGAAGAAGGAGTGATCGATGAACAAGTTATTTCTCTCGCCTTTTGTTGGGCACTGATCACTAAAAAAATCTGAATTTTCAATTTCAGAAAGCACACAAGTACTGCCATACACAAACTAAGCATTAACTCAAACTGTAAATTAAATGCCCCCTCCGCCCACTAAAAAAATAAAACTGATATAATAATGAGTAAATGTTGGAACTTTCAGCCCTTTAGCTCCATTAATGTGGCTGCCAGGCCCACTTAGAAACTGAAGAAACCTATGTTGATGTTGACAGTTTAAGGTGATCGTTTCTAATGGTGCAAAACATTTCATTTATTGAGGTCTTCATAGACAATAGAATGACACTGTTCTTCAGGGCACAAGCCTTGATGTAGTGTATGGAGAACCCGGGGTGCCTAGTTAACAAAATCCGCCAATGATATAATCCAAAGAAATGTAAAATCTGGATCTGAAAATTGATTAAAGTTGAAAGTGAAAATTTCAGTATACACAGTAAGTAAAATTCAATTTAAAACAAGGATGAAATTCGATACTATTTCTTCACAAGAGTAGTTAAAGGAATTTGAATTCTATTTTTTCATATTTAAAGGTTCAGATAAATATGAATGTGCAATGGTATCTTACATTGTGCATTAAGTAAATTTTATTTCATCCTATAATGATTGACTTAGACTCACATCCATATTTACATAATATAACCCAGTTGCAAGTCAACACATGGCTGTATTTGGGAATCAATGTTTTCCTGAACAGAAAGCCTTTCAAAAAAGTTGAAGCAAAATGACAACTGGAACCTATTCATGCAGAACAGCGAAAAGTATGACAAAATTAGAGAACAATCCACCCCTTTACTTCAACAAAATAAAGATCTTGTCTTATGTTTGAGCAGAGTCATTAACATTCCATGCTCTGTCCAAATTATACACCTGAAAAAAGCTTCAGAGTGGAATGACCAAAACACAGTGGTAACATCAACAAGGAAGGAGTTCAGGTGTCTGATCAAAAATTGGAAAATAAAGATCTATATCTTAAGGTTATAGAAGATATGAAGTCTTGAATGTATAATCACTAAATGGATGCCTGACCTGAGACAAGCTGTGCACACCTAACTATGGCCTGAGGAGCCATCAACAAATTTATGGATGCCAGAGACATAACCCTTACCTATGATGAAAACCAAAAGATAAATCAATCTCAAAACTAAAAATTGATACTAAAAACAGGATAAGAGGACTTCATGGTTGATATTGACGGACTGCCTTGAGAAAACAAGCAATACTCACTAAAATTTTGCAACCTAGACAAAGATGAGAATGTTAATTGTGGTAGTGACTGGGGTGGGGAAAAAAAAGAAAATGAATGAAAATATTACTTCATCTCAGAATTTCATTTGAAAAAGTTATTTCCGCAATTAAGTGAATCTAAATCATCATTTTAAAATTTCTTTTTCTACTTTTCATGTTATTTGCTCACTGCCAGAGGGTAATTGGTCTGAGCAAGAAGTTGTGATAAAAATCAACTAATAAAATTAAGATGAAGGCAAAAAGGAGTCATGAAAAAAAAAAAAAAGAAAGATTAATTTAAAAAAATGATTTATGATACTTTATCTAAAAGAAATTCAAGTGAATCTAGTTTGGAGAGATGAAACTTCTTTACCACCATAATTGATCAACTGAGTCTACAAATCAACACAGACTACCAATAAGCTTCAGGGTCATATTACTACCATAAAATATCCCTATGTTTAAATCTATTGTTTTAACTCTTTTACAATGACTTGACAACTAATGGCAAATGCAACAATCAAGGGCAAGTTATTATTATGACAGATATTCTAACCTTGTCATAAATTAGGAAAGAGTCTTTCCTGTCATTGAACTGCAGAGAATTTTCCCATCCCAATAAAATTATTAAAGGATTTGTAGATAATGAAGCAAAGTCAATGCATTTCAGAAGTCTGTGGTGGGGAGGGTTGCATACATTAACCTATTAACTGCACATGACAGGAATATCCATCAAATGTTGCAGTATAGCTAACTCAAAAAAAATTTTCATTTCATTGTGATTGAGGACAACACAGTTCTATCTGTGAGACAGGGCTTTTATCTTGCAATGGATAACTATTGCTCCTCTACATCTGCCACAGTTAATGGCTTAATATAAGAAACCATCAACCCAAAATGTCAACATAGATTTCTTCAGTTTTTAGCTTATTCGGCAGATTGTCAAGATATACAAGTATTGCACATACACCAATGGAGCTAGAAGGCTGAAGATTGAAACATTTACTCATCATGTGTAGGAAAAGAAAAAAAAAAATGTTTTTTTCAATCCCCTCAAATAGGTTTCTAGTGGGGGAGGGGGTGAACTTGTAATGTGTGTTTATGCTAAATTGATCCCTTACTTTTGACCTGCACCATTCCCATTTTGTTTTTTTAATTTTGATATTTTTTTTAGTGATCACAAAATGAAGTAACTTATTCATTGATCACCTTTTTCCCAATTTTTTGATTGATCGCTGCCAACATAGCAAGCTGACATAAGTCATAGGTGATGTTTCTATTGAGGGACTAATTTTATATCAAAAGAAACTCCAAGTGCAATACTGAAAGTGTAACACACATACAAAATACAAATCACTAAGGGATCTAGTAATAATGCTAGTGAAAAAGTTGTTTGGGAGGCAGAATTTATACCTTCACAAGTATTAAATCAGCCATCAAACATCATCTTTTCTGGTTCCTAGTTGGGGTTGATGCATTTTGAGAGGAGCCAGACATATTGTGCATGTATAACAAGTAGACAAGTACAAAAAAGTATGGAAAAAATAGTAAATGGAGAGTAACAAAACTTTCAATCTACAACAAAGGAATCTTCTCACGATAATTCACCAAATGTCCGTCTGTGTTCGCATAACTCAAGGACAGACAGAGCTATGACCAAATTCTGTGATTGGTAATGGCCCTGATCAGGTTTTTAGCCTGGGTGTTAGCCAGCATTCTCACTAGCTGTTTAACAGCTAATTCTCAATAAAAACCTAACATCAATTTCTCAATTAAGCAGAGTGTTTTTTTGGCCATTTTTAGCTCTTTTTAGAAATACCAAATAATTAAAAATACAGACTTTGGAAAACTTCCAAATCCTATAAATAAAAAAGGGGGGGGGGTCAAATTCTTGGCTAACACCCTGTTTGAAAAATAGTTTTTGAAAAATCCAAAACTTTTGAAATTTTTACTGGAGTTCAATTTATGATAGAAGTAAAGGGACCCTTACTTTGTATCAATCAGGCAAGCTAAACCAAATCTCATCTGTCTGTTTAACCATATGTAGTTTGTTCAAGACAACGAATCTAGTGGGTTTTCAGCAAGTAAATATAATCTACATAATTCCTTGTTTGACAAATTAAAAATCGAGGTATTCTCCAAATAATCTTTTTCGTATCATCATTAAATCTCTTCACCTTTATTCCAAAAGATAATTTCATAAATATTTGACCATGTCTAGACATCACATTAGGCAGAAGGCAATATTCAAACAATATTCCACCAGCCCCCTCAGCACAGTTCAGCCAGAGATAGTGGAAATAAATCCACCATATTCAGCACATCAGTAACGTTGAAGAAGAGGGGGTTAAGTAGTTTTCTTGGATTTAACTCCCAATTAATGTGAACCATAACAATTGTTTTGTTTCAGATGGACTTAAAACTGGTGGCAATACAATGGAGTCGATGATATCAAGTTAGAACATTAATATCCAAATCAAAGAAATTACATAGAAAAATAAACAAACAAGCCAATGACACACAACCTCTTTATTCAAAGCAGTAGAAGTTTCAAGTTTTAATAATAAAAGCTGGTTAGAAGTATCTGCTACAATAATGCAGACCATTGTATTCAAACTACTTAGTGCTTAAGAACTAAAACAACTAGTCTGCATAGATAGCGTAATGGTTAACTCGTCTGCCTCACTCACAGGTCTCGGCTTCAATTTCAGGTTTGAGCAAAGAGTATGGAAAACTAATTGAGTACACTCTAAGCTGTGTGATTAAGGTAGAGGCATCCCTTCAGTGGACTCACATCCTGCTAAAGGGGTGGTCATTAAAACTTATGAGAATAAAGTCCTGGTCTTCACCAAACTTGAAACTTAAAAGGTTTGGTAAGACAATGCAAAGGAAACCAGGACTGTTACCAGCTGTTCATACACTAATGAGAGTTTTCTCTCAAGAAATAGATGCTTTATCTTTACTAGGACAACTAAAAGTGTGGTACAACTTAACGAAGGTGGTTCTCAATTGAGATTGTGACAGAGAAATGCGATCTGTCAAAAGTTTATGAAGTGAGGCTTAATTCAATATATGTTCAAAGCAATAACAAGATAAATTATGAATTCATTTCTATTTTTCTCATTAATTTTAGAATTTCTTTTTATTTAAGTGCCTTTTTTAACATCAAGTGTGTAAGAGCGTGAAATTTTCACTCAGAATTCTATTTGGAACCACCTTCAATAGGTGCTGAATTTCTTTTGTATAAAGTTCAATTGTGATCCTTAGTAGAAAGTTTTTTTCTAAGTAAGAAGCATCTTATCAAGTCTTAAGCAAAGCTGAGAAACAATATGGGGACAGACCTACCAATTGACTCATAAAAAAAATGACAAAGGTATTTCATGGATGTTAATGTCATTATTGAAAGATTTTTTTTGCATAGATATTCCTTTTTTTTTAAAGTGTCTGAAATAGAGGATGAAGAGGTTTCACTCATTTTCTTCTGATGCTCTCATCAGATATCATCACCATCAGTGCTATTTACCTGAATTATTAAAAGAATTCGTAACAAACATGTGACAAAGTGGGAAAAGAGTTGAAGAAAATTTTTTTTTTTCTATGATGCTTTTCAAGTTGTGGTTCCTTCATATCATAAAGATATAGGTTTAAACTTGATTAAAGAAGTGTCCTATTCAGACTACACATGTATTCAGTATGACTTGCAAGTTTATTCAATACAAACAAGGTAAAGATAACTGTTGATTTACATGACATAGGCTCTTCAAGTAAGTAATCATGCTGCAGTTAGAGCCTCTAAGTGGGCATATTTAGAAACAAAACATGCCAATCTTCTCTTTACATGAGTAATGTCATCTACTTATATAATGATACTTGTGATTTGTTAGATTTTTTGTCTGTAAAATTTGTCAAGGATGATAACTATTAAATGATAATTATAGAGTAGTCTTGCTCATTTATTTGTAAAAAGTCCGGGTTCATTATGGTTGAACATGAAGAAAATGCAGAGCTACATAATGTTTCTGATATTTTATAAGTACAATAAAATTGCAACATCGTTTAAATACTGTTGTCATTTTTTGACAGCCTCAGTAAACCAATAAAGAAATATTATGTCTACTACAAAAGAGTACCAAGATAATTTTACAACCTTATGGAAGAGTATTTTTCTTCTTCTTCTTCTTCTTGGCACTCTTTTATTCCAAGTTGAAAGTCATCATAGACCATTGACATTTTTGTAATAAAAAGGACAGTAATGCACCAGAACAACAAAAACTTATGAATAGAGCTTTTGAAATAGAATAAATTTATTATCATAGAATTTCAATGAATTTAAATTGGAAGAGATTTGATATTTATTCAAAAAAAAAAAAAAAAAAAAAAAAATCATGCCAATACTGAATATTCCAGACCCTGGCACAACTTATCAGTATTGGTCCCCATAGGAATTCAAAAACATTGCATTGTCTTTTTACTTGTGGTGTAAGAAGGTTTTACAGTAAGTTTCCTTTTTTTTCCAGGCTTTCAGTGTTATTTAATTAGAATAAGGATATCTTTTTTCTTTCAACTGATACATGGACAAACACAAATTATGGATCTAATGTCACTGCGTAAAATGTGTCAAGACAAGAGATAAAATGATTTGACTTCCTTTAGAAGGGATTGTATATTTTGAAAAAGATGTTTATTCAAATTTCAATGTCATTTTTCAGCCCTTTTTTGGATAAATAGCATCTACCAGTGACCATCCACTCGGTCTTCCTATTCCTTTCCTCAATCCATCAGCTGAATTCCAATCGGGACCACCATTGCAAAGTTATGCCAGTTATTGACAGATTCAAGATTTTTTTTCAAATTCACATCAATATTGAATATTCCAGACTCTTTTACAGTGAAAAACAGCTCAATTTTGGGACACAACTGTAGAACACAAGATTATCAGTACCGGGGTTACCAGAGAGGTTTTTGCTACACAAAACCAAATTTGTATTGACTTGGGACCAAATTTAGTAGCTTCAGTATCAAAATAATCAAATAACTCAAAATCCACTATCAGACTTGGAACCAAATTAAGTAGCTTCAGTACCAAAATAATCAAAGGAATTAGGATCCATATCTTTTAGATTGTTCATCTATATTTATATCGTATTATTTTTGTGTGCAAAGAGATTGTTACCTTTTGTACCAAACAGCCTTGTTGAGTACCAAATGTGTCCACTTTGGGTCTTGAAATCTGACAAGTGGCTACCATGATTAACACACCTGCCCTCTCTACATGAACAACACAAAGCTTGAAACTGAGCTGTAGGTCGACAAGATAGTTTACTAGAGTGAATAGAGTTCTCTCATCAGATGTGGATACTTCTAAGAATAATGATACATAAATCAATACAAAACCAAATTCTTAGTTTTAATATTGCGTAAACTAGATTTGTACACGAGGTGTACCTATATACATTTTGTATACTCCCCCGCCCAAACTCGATGTATTATGTTAAATATTGGAAACAACACGAGAAATTTTATCCCACCTGTCCTCTTCGGCATGAACAAAACGAAGCTTTTTAAGAAAAAGAAGGCAAAGAAAAATCCTTTTTCCCTCGAGTATAATTATTAGACAGGTTCTCTCTATTACTGAAACAATCGTCAAGTTCAAGTACTAGTCCCTCATCAGAGCTCTTACAGAAAGAAAAAAAAAGAGCTTGCATTTTTTTTTCAATGCCATAACGATGTGGAATTATTTTTAATGACACAATATAACAGTAAAAACATCAGTCGTCCTTAAATGTTTCTTCAAGGTAAAAGTAATTACCGTTTTCACTTGAGTACAAGGCCATCTCGAATATAAATGCGACCCAACTTTTTCGATAACTAAAAATCAGTAACAATATATGTATTGATGTTATCTTTCATTTCCACTCAAGTATAAGGCTACCGCCAATTTTGACCCTGATTCTTATTAAATTTCTCGCATTATGCACGAGTAAATACAGTATCATCAATTAAATCACTGATCACCACGAATAGTTGAGGACCATAACGAAAAAGAGGAAGCGTAAGGTGACTAAAAAGTAATAATGAACATCCAATTCGTATACCACAGTAAATATTAAAATAATGATACCAACATCATTCAGAAGAAATGCTTCAACCCACACGAAATACAAGAACTATAATTATGAAATCTGATGAGGGTTCAGTTTATAATACATTACATCTTGTAAACTGATCCCCCTCTTTTCGTTGTCACTATTTTCAAACAAACAAAAAAATCAATAACCCACGGATTAATCCCGACCCCCACGGATGAAGAAAATGTCAGACCACAACGATGAAAATAAAATACGCATTTATATTTACTGATATAAACAAATGTGAATGATAAAAATATTTTTCGAACAAAGGATTGTGCAGTAGAGTACGAACAAGGGAACGATCCTTATAGAGTGAAAGGATCTCAGAGTGTTGTAGAAATTCCTGAACCAGTGGAACCACCTTTTAAGGTGAAGAAGTCAAAAAATGATAACGGTATTCTCTCGTGTATAATGCGAGAAATTCAATATTAAAAAAAAAAAAACGGTCAAAATTACAGGGGGTAGCATTATACTAGAGTGTAAAATAAAATGGCAACATAATACATATATTACTGTGATTTTTAGTAACAAATAGTGAGGGTCGCATTATATTCGAGATTGCATTCATTTTGTTTTAAAAACGTATTACAGTGTTTCAGAGGTATATTTAGATTGTGCTTAGGTAGGCCATAGGTATTGTAAACATATGCAATTATTTCAACATTTGAGTGATCGGAATTAATTATCGCTATAAACAAAAATCCAGATGGTATCTACTCATTAGAATTGTGGAATGTTATGGTTAACAGAAGTAAACCATCATATAGAATCCAAACAAACCTAAATAAAGAGATTCTAAATGCGAATTCCGTATTCATTTTGTTTATAAGATTGAAACCGACTCAAATCAATCACACAGTTTATTTGGTTGAATTACTTTACGAAACACAGGAAAGAAAAAAGTTCAAACGAAAAATATTTCTGGAGAGACAGGGATTGAATAAATTCTGATGAAAACGTCAGTGAATTGTTTTTGATGACCTGGTTGGCCACCCGTAGAAAAATGGGATCCAAAATTAAGAATTTTTCTTACTGGAAATATGTCATTTTTTCAAGTACGCCAAGGTAAGAGTAATGGACTGTGGAGGCTATTATTCAGTTGGGCTCCTAAAACAACTAAAAATATTAAGATTGTGGTTACATTTTTTATAATTTACTAGTTGGCCCAGTGATGTCGTAAACATTCCCCTGGGTCCATTGAGTATGCATACCAAATTTGGTAGGGCGAACCAGACAGATGGAAATCAGATCATTATTGGAGTGAGAGCGAACGCATACCCCACATTTTCGATGTGAATTTTACACACACTTGGCCTATTTGGGGCCTACTGGAACTTTTAGTTTTAGGCACTTGAATAAATAGTCTATGGTTCAAAAAGAAAAAAAATTATATATATATATATATATATATATATATATATATATATATATATATATATATATATATACACACACACACACAAATAATCAAAAACCACGTATACGTAGATAAATTTTTACTAAAATAAAATCCCTCATGAAAAAGGGTGAAAGCACGTTGGATATAATTATCGGTCGAAATCAGTTCAAAACACTGAGTCTCAAAATATTAGAAAGGGGAAAAAAAGGGGAAATCGTGAAATGGGTTATGTCACGTGACTATGTTGTCAAATCTTTGCTCTTTTTTTGTAAATATTTTCAAATACTGAATTCACTCGTGTTTTAGGCAAGAAAGTTTTTAAAAATCAGGTTAAAATGGGGGGGGGTCACACTATACTCTACACTGAAGATAATGATAGTATATTACCGATTCTTTTAGCTACAAAAGAGCGGGGGTGCATTATATTCGACATAGCAATGTATACAAGTCAAATAAGGTTTAAAAATTTGTGTCATTTCTAAATTTATGCAATCGGTTGAGAAGGTTCGGGTTTGATTTTTACAATCTCAGAAGAGTTAAATTTTTAAACGTTTTAAAGAAATCAAACATCAAAATTATTCACATAACCGAAGTCATCTGTAACTGAACATGGAACAGATGTGAGAAGTCTACGATAGATATACTTATTTTTTAAGACAAAAACACTTGGTTTAGTCTTTTATAATTTCGACTACTTTTCACGTTCATCCTAATGTTGAAGTTGTTTTTATCACAACATTTATGAAGTAAAGATGAAACGAGGAAATAAAAAAGAAAGATAACAATGAAAGAATCCTCAATTCCTTCAACGGTCTAAAAATAATGACAAGTTTCGGTTTTGTTTATGTATTATTAATTTAGTGAAGTGGTTTCTTGAGAAAAAAAATACTTCTCATTATTTCTAAGAAAGTGTTTTGGTGAAGATATAAATAATAACAATAATATATCAATAAATAAACTGAGGAATAATAAAAGAATGGATTCCCTCAGTCATTTAAGTAAAAGGAGAGAAATGCGTATCAAGACAAGAGCTTTTTTGAAGCGTTTTTCTCGAAAAGCTTTTATTGCAAAGAAAAGAAAACGAACTACAACGACTCAACACGATTAAAGGTTGGAAATAAAAGATCAGAAAATAATACAACGATGATTGATAAATAATAATAATACGAATAAATGAACAGAGGTATAAATAAATAATGATTTCTTCAGTCAGTTCAGTAAAGGAAAGAAATGCGGTTAGATAATTAAGCGTGTTCTGTCGAAGAACTCAGAGAAGAAAACGAGCAACTACCAGAGAAGTAATTAAATAGAGGGGAACAATAAAAAGATCGGAAGATACTAAAACGATAATAATAACAAAATTAATAGAGTGAGAAGTAAGGAATAGTAATAAAACAATAATGATTTCACTTCAATCAATTCACTGAGCCTTAGGAGAGAAATACAAGACATTTCAGGAAAACTTTTTTTTTTTCAGAGCCTTAAGAAGAAAACAATGAATGGGGAAAATAAAATACTTGAGAAAATACTACAAGGATTATTGATAAATAATAAAATCAATGAATAAACTGCAACTGTGACATGGACAATAAAAAATAGTATAATGATACCAATGCAGTCAGTTGACTAAAAAGGAGAGAAATGCTGTTAGCAAGATAAGCTTTTTGAAAAAGCATGTTTTTCGGAGAGCTTCAAGATTCAAGAAGTTAAATCTGGGGAAAGAATAAAAGACTAAAAATACTACCAAGTTGATGATGGTAGTACTAAAATGAATAAATAAATAGAGAAATAAGGAACAATAAAAACAATAATGATCTCAGACAGTTCATTAAGAAGATAAATGCTGTTAACTTGAAAGCTTTTGATGGTTTGTTTTTCAAATAAAAAAAAGTGCCCCCCTCAAGAGCTGTGAAGAGATGAGGAATATCCAGTTAATCAAATGGAGGGGGGGATAAAGAGATCAGAAAATACCAAGATTAGGTTTTACAAAATCTTGTAAATAATAATAAAAAGATATATTTCCTATACATTATGAGCTGTTTTGTTTAAATCGGACTATCGTTTCTTTTGGGAATCTTTCGTTTTGAGAAAAAAGTAACTTTTTTTAATGGGAGATGGTAAACTGGTTCTAAAATGGGTGATCGATTTACAAGTACGTACTGAGTAAAACTTCGTGTCCATCTTTTCGACACAACATGTTCAATTTACAAGGTAAATATTAGCAAGAACGGACACTGACTTTGTGGCCGCGTTTTTCCCAATAATGCAAAATAAATGAAAGCATAATACCATCAACCCCAACCCTAACCCCTAATCCAATAAGGATGACAATATTATTATGATAATAATACTGATAAATAATGAAAAAAATAATAAAGAGAGACAAAAAAGAAAGAATTAATTGTCGGTTATATTACTTACAATGCTTACACTGGCCTTTCGTAATTCGCGATTCTCCTCTTGTAGGGTTTTACACTTGAGTTTGTAAGTCTCCAATTCGACTTTTAAAACCTTATTTTCCTGCTGTAGTGAGTCAATTCTTTTCGTGAGCAATTGCTCGACCTGAGCTGGTGAGGGTGGTTGCATACTTGAACTACCGCTGCCACCAGCTCCATCCAGAGAGCTTGTATCACTCTCCAATTCACTCGCGCTGTCCGCCATCATGACTACCTCAGTGGTGACAAATTAAATTCGAGCTTTACATCTGAAATCGAGTCGAAAAACATCTAAAAACATCTAGATCCTCCAGATATATATATCTAAAATCTAGGAAATATTTTACGGGAATTCATTCGGGAGGGACGGGGGATCCAGCGGGTCCTGAATCCTCCTGTCCGGGCGAAACATAATCAAAAATCATCTTAGATATCTCCATAAAGAAATTTTATAAATAAAAAACAAAAATAATCCCAAGTAGTTGGATTTTTTTTATTTAGAACCCTTCCACTCATTTGGCCCTCCCTTCTCATAATCCTGGATCCGCCCCTGATATTACATGGTGACTTTAATTTTCATCATCTACTTACTTAGAATATCCCATTTTTGTGAGAAATATTACTTATTCTATTAGCAATAATTTGAATTCTACATATGCATATCTTGAATCTAGGAAATATATATTACCTGGGGAGGATCCAAAATTTTGAGATGGGTACCCTACCCAAAATATTATATCCAAATAGATAGAAATATCTTGAGCGAGGCAGAGGAGGGGAGGAATGGAAAATGTATAAATATATACAAATAATTGCAAAGAAAACAAATTTTAAACATAATATATCTAGATCCTTTAGAGACATATCCAAGATCAAGACCCCCTCCCAGATCAGGCAGAGAATAATCAAACATTTCCTTCCAAATCCCGAAAAGAAATTTAAAAATTATAAAAATTACAAAAGATTATGTCTAGTAACTGATTTAATACTGATGAAGGTATGAAGTCAGTCAAAAGAATTTCTTCACTCACATTACTACTCCTGGATCCATTGGTGATTTGTATTTTGAGAGGGTGTAATACTTTCGAATACATATCTAAAATCTGGGAAATCAGGGGCGGACCCAGGATTTCGATCAAAGTGAAAGGAGGTGGGTCCAAAATATTGAAAAAAAATGTGCTAGGAGATCCAAATGGAAAAAATCATAATTATTAATGAATATGTAGAAAAGAAAACGAATTTTAAACTTTATTTAGATGCCTAAAAATAATTTTAAATTGTGCTTTGCCCGATCTGGGGAGTCCGGAACCCCTGGGCCCTAATTAGATACCCGCCCAATCACATATTTTTAATAAATCAAATGTGACTGTAATCGTAAGCATGTATTCTATCAAAATACTACTTATTTTATTACTATGAATTAAATAAAGAAATTAGTTATTTCTATTAAAAATCATCCAAGTAGCCATTTCTGACATCTAGATTTAGATTTAAAAATATCTAAATTTGCAACACTGAAACTACTACTAACCAACGCTGCCGCCGCTTTTCTGGTCATTGGTGCTAATCTCATTGTTGTTGTTGTTATTTTCGAGGTTACCAATATTACTACTATTGCTGTTCAATACTATTGGCCAGTGACAACTGCAATTGTTTTTATGTTGATTGTGATGATGATCAACTAGTTGCTGGCTCTGCAGAGCTGTAGTTTCGTATCTGCCTATCCGAAAAACGTACAAAGCTAGAAACTTCTCAGGACTGATTATATTGTTTTCATGTCGATCGTGATGATGATCACCCAAGCCACTGGCTCTACACAGCTTTAGTTTCGTATTTGCTTGATATTGATGCTTTTGTTGTTATTTCCCAGATTACCTCCACGACTATTATTGGTGATCAATACCGTTATCCAGAGACAACTACGATAGTTTTTATATTGGTCATGATGATGATCAACCTTATTACTGACTCTGGACAGTTCTAGTTTCGTATCTGCCTATCCAAAAAACGTACAAAGCTAGGAGCTTCTCGTGACTGTTTGTAGAGCAGAAGACAGGCAACCATTTAAAAAAGTCAAAATGATGGTGGAATTTTGAAGTTGAGGTTCCAAATCATATTTTCCTCGAGTAAGTTTTGTGGTCAAAGGGTTAAAGAAAAATTCCTGCCAGCTCCATAACTTACATATCTATTTCTCACAAGTTAGTCTTGTGGTGTTATATATTTTTTACTTCAAAACTTTCCTCTGGGCCCATTGGATATGCCTGCCAAATTTGGTTGGGCAAATTAAACTTTTAGTATTACATGAGTAAGTGGATCATTATTATTAGGGTGACAGACCATAGAAAGGTTTTTTTTCTGCTGAAAGGAAAACCATCAGTGAATTTTACGTACATACAGCCTACGTGGGGCCTGCTGGAACCACCACCATCACCACCACCGCCATCATCATCATCATATTTCATCTTTAGACACTTAGTGCCTTTACAGTGTTTTTGCTTATGTTGATAATGTTGACATATCAAAAACATAAACCGCTTTTTATTTCTCATTTTCTTTTATATCTGCGTGGTAGATAAACCTAACATTATCTCAATCTTTGGCCATGAATTTCTGGAGAATTTTCTTTTTTTCATTTGCAAATAGCAATTGTTTCTGGGTGGAAAAATTGGGTAATTTTGTTACATTGTAACAAATATACTTTATATTTATATACTTTAGATATTGTACTAAGCAAAAATCAGATATTGTTCAACCAGCTGGAGTGGGAGGGGAGCATTTAGTCCCACATGAATAAGGCTTTCTCACCTAGGGTTAGGATGTTTGAAAGTTCGAACCCTATTGTCAGTGAAGTATAATGGTGCTGTACAACTATTTTATGTAACCCCAACTTAATGTACTCATATAAAAACAGGGTTGCCGCAAAGATATACTCCAAATATATCCTTTTGCCTCCCTTTTGAATGACTTTGTGGACCCCCCTACCTGGACCATGGACCTAAGGTTGGGAACTCCTGTTCTATGTAATAATTCAGGCAAAGGAGACCAAGAGATACTGAGGTTTTATCAAAAGAGCTTAAAAAATACGACATTGAATTACTTAATTTAACGATGGAATAGTCAGATATTTAATCATAGATGTCTGCTGCTATTTCAAGCATACAGGGGGGGGGGGCAAAAATATATATCCAGGTGCTGGTAAAGGACTGGGGAATGCTTAAGCTGTGGCTCATCCTAAGCTATCATGGTTTATAATTACCACCTAATCCTGTGCCTCTATATGCCATCAGCAGCAGCAGCAATTCTTATTGTCATGAAGAGGTTCTTCTTTGATGACCTTGAAATCCAATACTTAAAAGACAAATTCTTCCATAGAAAATTCATGGAAATTTCTCAGTGATGTTTGAGTTGTTGATTCATTCTTCTTGTCACTGCTTGCATGTTTCTTGTTTGATTTCTGCAGCTGATCAGCATTTTGTCTCGAACTTCTTCATTCTGTGATGACTAATTTTTCTCCTTGTTGACCTGTCAATATAGATGTTTCACAATTGGACGGTTGAATGTCAAATATCTGGAGGGTAGCCTTGAGTTGATCTTTTTATCTTTTTCTTTGATTAATTTTTGTTCTTGTTCCTTCTCTGAGTTTGAAATACAGGATTTTCTTTTGGAGTCTTTCACTCTTCACTTAGAAAACATGTCCTGTCTATCAAAGTTGCTGATGTTTGATGCCAGTTTTAACACTCATTTGATCGACACATCTAAGGACTTAATTGTTGGTGACTCTGTCCTCCCATTTGATGCCTAGGATTAATCACAGCTTTGATTGATGGAATCTTTCAAGACTTTTGATTTTATGATGATACAGAGTCGCAAGTCTTGGCAAAGCATATAGAAATCCTGGGATGACTGAAACAAAGTGGGATTAGATTAATTAGGTTTAATTCTATCTGATGTAGTTGTAATAACTATGGCTGCAGTATCAGTAGTAGTAATAACATCAGTTGGAATAGTGCTGGCCTTACTGTATGTACTGTTACTTGTTCCCAAGAGATATAGGAAGAGTAATAGTTTATGTGTATGGAAAATAGACCTCTTTCTTTCTTCCTTTCTTAGAGAGTTGTCAGTACAATATAGCAATAGTGGAATGTATATGAGAGCAAATAAAGTTGCATGCAATATGGAAAAGATACAGATGCACAATAAAATACAATGTAACTTAACAAGAATATATTTATTCGAGAATATGCATAACCTAGACTGATACAATAAGTTCTCATTTGTAGAAGAGACAAAAGGTGCTTCTACGGAATTGGTTTACTACGTAGCTAGAATAAAGTTCTCAATGTACATAGAAGATATAAAAGTAGATAGAAGTGCGTACAATCCAGACGTAATTAGGTATGTTCATACATCTGGGCAGAAAAAACTTGTGTACTTATGAATTTCATTGGAAGAAAGGATGTATGTTGAGGTATGTAGAACAGTCTGCATTATGCAAGGAGAGACTGAATGAGGCCTGAACAAAGATTGTATTGAGTTTGTGGCTTATCGAAAGGTGTGTATACAAGGAGTGTAAATTGCCAATGGTTTTTGATGTGGTCTCTTTCATACCTTCATGACTTAATTGGTGGCAATAAAGGATTTGTATATTTTCAGACAATGTGTCTACAATAAGTGTCATATTTCCCTATTTTGGAGTAAATGTAGATAGTTATCTGAAATATACTTGTGAGTGCAGATAAAAAAGTTTTTAAAATTTGGTAAATTTAGTGAAATGCATGTTTTTATTCTGTTTGTTTGCTTCTACTTGATGACCAGAGATAATTCTATTTACGGGTTCACAATGGAAAAGTGATATGTATCCTGCTAGATGCCCTGTGAACAACATCCCCCTTTCAGCCTCACTGACAAAGTCGAAAGGGAAGGGGAGCATGATACATTTGGCATCAATTGACATCCAACCACCTTAAGGATGCTCCATTCCTTGGTTTGAAATCAGTTATCCTTCTTCTAGACTGGTCGCCTTCTTCAAACTAAAAAACCTAGTCTGCCGTGCTATTTTACTTATAACTGGGGGGGGGGAGAAGAGATGGATTCATGTCTTTCCCAAGTACATTAGTACAAAGTGAATGTAAACAGTTTAGTATACCATGATTTTAATCTTCTTTCACAGGCCACTTTGGAGAAAGACCCTTATTGCAAGTTATCCAATGCACAGTGAGTATTATTCAGTTGGATGGAAATTTCATTGACAGCATTTGCATAAGTTCAGGGTTTCTTGGACAACTGAATTCGACCTTTTAGTTTGAGTTGTTACACAACGTTTTGACCAATCCATTCTACAGCCTTCTTCAGGTGTATTATCCAAATGCAATGATGGTTAACAGAATTTTATCTCCATTGGTAGCAACACTTATAACATAGGATTTAGGGGTTTTCTTTCTGCGTAAAAAAACTCTTACAAAGTTAATACCACTTCTCAAAACTATCAACAGTAAATTTGCATCATTGCTCAAAAAATTTCCTAAATGAGGGAAGCTTACAACTTGTTCCATTGTTTGTTTGTGAATTTTGATGTCAAACTTTGCCCAGTGGTGCTTGGGCTAAGATTTTTATCTTACCAACTTTTAATTTCATACCAAAGGTTCCATAACCACTCACAAAAGTGTCTCAAAGTGGCGATAAGTTCTCTTAAGAGCTAGTGGATTCCAGCCGCAAGAGTTGATCCACAGTGTTTCCAGTTGAACTGGATTAACTATGTAGCAAAAGTAGCATATGCTATGAGCCCCACAATTTTTCAGGGCTCCACACTAAATGCTTGCTAACTATCTATTCTGATTCTACGTTTCTGCACTTGCTTTATCATTGTAGTCCTTTAGGGCCCTAAAATATTATGAATGAGTGGGTGTTCAAACAATTTAAGCCAATCATCAGTTTTAATTCTAATTAATGGGTAAATAGTATCTATGTGAACATATAGGATGCATAAGCATAAAGGTATTGGAAACTGAAGTCATAGCTGGAGCAGAAACGAAGTGATACTATAATTATAATTCTGTATTGACTTTTTTTAACTGTAGTCCTCCTCTTGGTTTATCTTATGAACACAGTTTTTTGGCTGTTATAACGCATGGCCTTCTTTGGGTGAATGTCTTAATGGGGAATGCTGAGATGGGGGGCTGCCATCAAAACTCGGGGATGGAATGGCCTAATTCAGCTATCCATTTTTGGTTGGGAGAAATCCTTTGGTCATAATAATGTTGATTGTTTTTGATCTCATAATCATGCCCATGTCCAGAGCGGGTGTCACAGGAGCATTTTGCTAGAGGGTTATTTAGACCTCTGCAGAATTGCTGAGTATAAAATCTGCCCCTTTATAACATATGCTACAGGCCCTGCAGTAGCTTAATCTGGCCCTTGTTTCCAAAGTTGCACTGAAATGTTATCCAGGCCTGAAGCCTTATTAGAAAACCATCAACCAATACTGTCACCAAAACTGCCAACATAGATTTCTTCAGTTTTCAAGTGAGTTCAGCTGGCTGGCTATGTATGTATGTATGTATGTATCATGTATACAGACCATAGCAATGGAGCCAGAGGACTGAAAAATCATACATTTACTCTTTATGATGTCTACAAAAAAATTATTTAGTTCTTTTTTAACCAACCCCTCCTTGGTGAGTTTTTTTTCAAGTGGGGATTCAATTTGCAATGTAAATTTGTGCTAAATTGGTTTCTTAGTTTGTGTCAAGCAGCAATTGTGCTTGTTTTGTTTAGTGATCACTACCCAACAAAATGTGAAAAAAAAACTCATTCATTGGTCACCTCTTTACTCAGTTTTTTATTGATCATCCCCAACATGACATGCTGCTATAAGATGATGATCATGTGATGATTTCTATTGAGTGACTAACCACACTTGTTTGTCCTCATCCTGATAATTGCTTTTGATACTTCCTGATATGTTGCTGGTAGATCCAGAGCAAGTTTCAGAGCAAGTTGCAGTATACAGCCAAGAGTATAAGGTACAGCTTCTGTTGAGAAGTGATTGGAAATGCAAGTTGTTGAGCAATCAGAACAATGACACCTTCCAGTCAGTTTGATTCCTTCCTGTCTTGTAAAATCAGTCCATAGAGAAATTGCAGACTTTCAACTACAGGGAGGGTTGTCCCATCAGTATCCCAATCAGGGTCAAAAGGGACAAGCTTTTTTTTTTTAATTACCTTTTCAAAATCCCTTTCAATTTGGGTTAAGTATTGGTATCCCTGAATAGGGCTGCTTTGTCCCAGATGTTGGATTGAAATATCTCTGTCATTCTATCTATTTGATAAACAACCATCACACATCTATTGCCACAATGCAGATATATGGAGACTAAAAAAGACTGAAAAAGCAATAAGAGAATTAAAATGACTTATAAGAGTGAAAAACACTTAGTCCAAAAGAATTTGTTCCTCACTGTGTGTCCTCTGAATTTGGTCTTTGGATAAAATTGATATCGCCAAACAGAAAAAAAGGGAATCTATTCAGACTAGAATGCTATGAACTACTCAGAGACTGGTGATATATTATCTTCTTACTATCATGTGTGCCCATGAATAAGGAAGTGATATTTAATCTTATCATATAAAAGCTGTTATTACTTGATTTGTTTGCTGGCTCCTGTCATGCTAATTCAAACAAATATACAAAATTATTTAAACCCTGTTGTGATTCAAATGTCTGACCTGGAGGTTGGAAAGCAGATAGTGCATCTGCTAGGCCAACATTATGCTGCTTGAAAGGTGGGCAAAATCAAGTTAGAAGTTACCTGCTTTAGTCTACATCCAGTATGCAGCCGTGCACAAAGTTAAATAGAAGGAAATGGAGGTCCAAAGAATATGTCGTATCAATCAATGATTTATCAACACATAAAATCAATTAATCCCATTTTTTTTTCTTACTGATTCTATACAGTGACAAAGCTAGACATAGCTAGCGGTTTGAAGGCCCATGGGTTTGACTCCATAAGGGCTCTTCCTCCAACATTTAGATTTGATAAAAAAATTCAGTTGCACTGAATAGACATGCACTTCATTTAATTGTTGAAAAACAACCCCAAAGGCTGAATTGATATTCATACAATTCGTGTATGTATAAATATATCCTTTTTATTCTATACTGGCTGTAGAAATGGAGACCAGGGAAGCTATTTTAGACCTCCTCTCCAACTACACCTCTGGTACTAAGATAGTATCAATTATTAAACATTTAGCTGAAAAGGGTAGCCTGGAGTAAGGGAGGTAACCGAGTTGAAACCTGAAGTAGTTACCTGACATTGGTTACTTGATCTTCTGAATAACGAGTGTAGACTTTTTGAAACTAACTTGTCTTCACCCGACAAAGCTTAGAATCTAACTAATTATACATACATACATATATATATATATATATATATATATATATATATATTCAGGGGTTAGCAATAGGTTGGTTGTGGTGCACAAGTGGGCCATTGAAATGTTCTCTGTGGGCCTTGGACCTTTTTAAAAAAAATTCTTAAACAACAGATAGAGACAGAATAGTTGAATGTACCCAAGAATTTTACCAGGAACTCTACTCTTCAAAACACGGACAATACAACAACAACAACAACCAGAATACACAAGATGCCGACAATCAGTTCAAAGACTTCCCCGAAGTTATACCATGGGAAGTAAAGCAAGCCATCAAACAATCAAAAAAAGGAAAAGTCCCTGGACCAGATAAAATCACCATCGATCTACTCAGAAAAGCTGGTAAGAGAGTCAACAGAAAGCTAGCTATTCTATTCAACTTGAGTCTGAAACAGAGTAAAGTCCCGGAAGACTGGAACACTGCTATTATAATGCTTCTACATAAAAAAGATAACCTCAAAGACCTCAACAACTACAGACTCATAAGCCTGCTCAACTGCACACACAAACTTTTCACAAAAATCATCACTAACCGGATTACGAAAACACTAGACAAGAATCAACCATGAGAACAAGCTGAATTTAGAAGAAATTACTCTACCATGGACCATCTTCATTCAATAAATCAGCTAAATGAGAAGTCAGCAGAATACAAGATGTCACTCGCTGTAACATTTATAGATTTCAAGAGGGCATTCGACTCTGTAGGAATTTCCATGGCCATGAAGGCCATCACCCTACAAGGTGTAGACCCTGTATACGTTTAAGTACTGCAACATATATACAACCACAGCAACTCATTCATTAGGCTACATAAGGACTCTGAACGTTTCCAGCTTCAAAAAGGAATAAGAAAAGGTGATATCAGCTCACCCAAACTCTTTACAGCCTACCTTGAGATGATCTTCCGAAGCATAGACTGGGAAAATAGAGGAATCAAAATAGACGGTGAATACTTGAGCAACCTTAGATTTACAGACAGCATTGTCCTTTTCGCAGAGAACCCACTCAACTAATGCTAGATGATCTAAACGAAGACAGCAAAAAAGTCGGCCTACACATGAATTTCAGTAAAACAAAAATCATGTTCAATAATCATGTTGAGAATAAGAATATAACTGTCAGGATAGAAGATGCAAAACTCGGCAAGGTAGACCACTACATCTACCTAGGATAACAAATCTCCATGAGACCCACAAAAGAGGAGGAAATCAAGCCAAGAATCACTTTGGGATGGCAAGCCTTTGGCAGAGCAAGCTCAACTTTCAAGAACCAGATGATCTCAATAATCCTAAAAAAAAGAGTATACAACCAATGCATTCTCCTTATAGTCACTTATGGAGCTGAAACATGGAACCTAAACAAGAGACAAACCTGCAAACTGAGAAGCATGCAACGTGCACATGAGGGAATCATGCTCAATCTTACATGGAGAGATCACAAGACAGTACAGTATATAAGGAAGAAAACAGGTGTTCGTGACATCATAGAAACTATTAAAAAACTCAAATGGCAATGGGCAGGCCATGTTGGAAGAATGAAAGACAACCGATGGAAATCACGTCCCACAACATGGATCCCCAGAGGTCTCATAAGAAACCGAGGCTAACAGAACACAAGATGGTGAGATGAACTAGACAGTTTCAGGAAATACTGGCTCTGCGACGCCCATGATAGAGGATTGTGGCGAATCCTGGGAAGGTCTATGTCCAACAACGGACATTAAAAGACTGATGATGAAATGATGAAATGATGGCTTTTGGATGGTCTCTTATGTCTCGATTCGTTCAATGTTTGCTCACATAAACATTGCATCATATGATTTGTTCATTTCAGGCATATATATGTATAAATGAATAAATATGAACACTTTCTGCAGATATCTATATTGCTTTTCACTTGCAGAATAGATATTTGAAATTGATAAGCTTTCAGGGCAAATTCTTGAAGGCAAGATATGATATGATATATATGTTGGCCATTGGTTAAACTTGAAAAAAAAGAAGTTGCTGATTCCTGATCCATATAATACAATAAAGAGAGAACATTTTTGTTTCTTTGTTTCTAACTATATGTTTTATAGACTTCTGAACATTTGCATCCTATAAACAGAAAATTTGTGTATTAGGTCAACCTGACCCCAGGATGAATAAAGTATAGGTAATGATGTCTTCTGATGACTTTTAAAGGTCAATTTTGACATTTTCTAATTTAATTGAAATGGCTGCACACTAAAGGCTACAAAATTGTGTTTAAGGGTAACTTGATGAACATAGAATAGATGGTTTTGACTGCTGGTGACTTGAAAAGGTCAACTTGGGGTCAGGTCAATTTTTCCAGGCATTTTCAAATATAACTGAAATGGCTGCACCGTACAGCCTGCAAATTCTTGTTCATGGGTAACTTGACCTGAAGATGAACATCGGATATGTGGCAAGAATGTCTCCTGATATCTAAAGTTCAATTCAGGGTCAGGTCAATTTTGGCATTTTCAAATTTAACAGAGATGTCTGCACCTTATGGGCAGTAAATTTGTGTACATGGGTAATTTGACCCCATGATGAGCATATAATAGATTGTACTGATCTCTGGTGACAATGACATATGGTGATCTCTAGAGGTTAAATAAAGGCCAGGTGAATTTTGGTGGGGTCAGCTTGATATTAGCATTTTCATATCTATCAGAGACAGTTGCACCCTACAAGCTGCAAATTTGTGTTCAACTTGCATTTAACTTGATCCCCTGATGAACATAGGATAGGTAGCACTGATCTCTGGTGACTTGAAAAGATCAATAGTAATATCAGGTCAATTTTGGCATTTTCAAATCTAATGGAGATTATTGCCTCCCTATGGACTCCAAATTTGTGGGCAAGGGTAACTCAACTACATTATGAACAAAGGATAGATGGTGTTGACATCTGTTGATCTCTTAAAGTCAATTTTGGCATTTTCAAATCTAATGGAAATTGACTGATGCAACCTATAGACCGCAAATTTGTGTATAAACATAACTCAATGACAGGATGAATATAGAGCAGGTGGCACTGATCTCTGATGACCTCTCAAAGTTAATTCAAGGTCTGGTCAATTTGGACATTTCCAAAAAAAAGGTTAATTCAGGCATTTTTGACCCCCTCAAAGAATTTCAGTCTCAACTTTCAGCTCTGTGTTAGAATTTACTACCTGACCATTCAGTATTGATTACTTTTCTCCCAAGACAATACTGGGTTTCCCCAGCTAATATATGTATATAACCTGATATTTTTGGCTAAAATTTGCTTGTTTTTTTTCAAGCCACAAGTAAACGCTAATGATATTCAAATATTTCCATCCTAAAAATAAAATGTACGTATTCACTTTTGTCTGTCTGTCAGTTTGTTTGCCAACTCAAAGTTTTCAGTAAAAATTTGTGAAAATGGTAGACCATAGGCCATGGAAGAAACAATTAGATTTGGGGGCAGATCCAAGAATTTTGATCAAGAGATATTTTTCTTTATTCTTCTGGAAAAGTGATTAAAAACGCAGTTGATCAAAAGAGCCAAATTTCGATTTTAAGGGAAGTAACGCAATACTTGTACATTTATAGTTATCTCCCTTGTTTTTTTTTATATTTCATTACGTATTTTCATACAGTTTTTAGATAGCGTTCGGTGTTGGTGTTCTTCTTTGAGTGCTTTCTAGTTTTGTCGAAGTTCTGATTGGTGTTGTTGACAAACAACCAAATTACTTGTAAGTTTAGTTTTGCTTCCTCATTGTTAGCAACCAGTTGGGGTGACCACGTGGTTTTCTCTAATATCCTTATCGTTCCGACCACTCTTGATTTAATGGTAAAGACATAAAACTGCGTTATAAACTTCCTCAACCAACAAGAGCTAAACATTTTTAAAATGATATTTTTTTAGTTTTCAATAAGAAATGAGGTATATTGTAGAAGAAGAAATAACCGGTGTTTGTCAATCAATTAAAATAATACCAATTTTAGATGTTTTTCATCCAAATCTAGATGTTTTTAATTGCATCTAGATGTCAGAAATTGTTATTCAGACATTTTGCGTCTTAGGTTCGCCAAATGGACAGTTCGACCCTGAATAAAATAAGTAATATTTTTGATAAAATAAATGTTGCAAATGGTCACATTTAATTCATTGATAATTTGTAAAATATTTACCAGATTATCTTTTTAGATTTTTTTTGGCAGATCTAGATATTTCTAGATGTTTTGTGACTCAATTGTAGATGTAAACTTTAGAATAGAATCGGCAACACTACAAGCGAGCAAGTGTTTCCAAATTAGATATTTTACATCTAAATTTAGATTATTCTGGTCAAGTTTAGATGTAAGAGATTTAGATTTAGTTTTAAATATAAGAGATTTATTTAGATGTTGGATGTAAATTTAGATGCTTTTAAGCTAGGCTTAGATATTTTTAGATTATTTAGGCAAAAGGTTGATATTTTTTATGAATTGGTCAGAAAAGTGGAATTATGTTTCTTTTTTAGCAGAATTTGTCTACAACATTAACAAGAATCAACTGGTTGCTATAATCTAAATAAAATAAAGTATATTGCATTTCGGATGCTTTTTTCCGTTATATTTCTGTCGCAAGATAACAAATCTTGGGAGGGAAAATTTAAGGGAGGTAATTGAGTATTTGTAATAGGAAATTTTTAACTGATGCTAATCGTTATTTCACCTGACTAATTTGCTGATGAGCCCTAAGGAAAGTAAATTGCATCATTAATTTAATAAACAATCATTATTTAAATACATTTTCAGTGTTATTATTTATATTTTCCTTTTGTATGCAGTAAATGAAGGTTTGAAAATGTCTATTTTCAGATTATCTTTCAGATTGTTTTCTGGAAAATTTAGATGTTTTCAGATTATTTTTTGCTCAATTTTTGATGTAAATTTGAGAGTAAATTTGGCATCATTGCTCATTTGTTTTATTGTGGCGACTCATGGACCACGTGAAGTAAAGGGTCATCACAGAATAAAACAAGACATTTTGAACAGCAATTCCTGCAAATTTTCTGGCATATTTCCATATATTGTTTTTGGTCATCATGGAGAAGTTTATGTCTTACCGAAGTCCTTTAGTCTCTCGTTATGCTAGCCCTGAGATGTCTTATAACTTCAGTGAAATGAAAAAATTTAGTACTTGGCGACGTCTATGGTTGTGGCTTGCAACTTCACAAAAGGTAATTTTTTTCCGTTTTTTTTTTTATAAACAATAATGTTTAATTTTTAAAAAATGTATCTTTCATTTAAAAACTGAACTCCTTTGACTTTTGATTGCGTAATCTGACATTTTTAGTCGTAGTACAAAACTACCTCCAATTTTTAAAACTAGTTTTGAAAAAAAGAAATCCTTGGGAAAATACCTCCAAACCTTGTCTTAAGTACGTTTTATGATGAAGTGCCCTGTAAAAAAAAAAAAAAAAAAAAAAAAAAAAAAAAATCATCGCTTCCTTGACAGGGCAGGTCCGATCATTCGGCGGTCGGCAAGGCCCGAGGAGCAACCTCTCAAAACTGAAAGAAATAGTCGTCAGAATTCAACCCAGGGGCGCATGGACCCCTGCCGGTCCTGTTCTTAATGTTGTTGTTTTTACTTCTGATACATTACAAGTAGCGGTAAAATTCCTATTCACGCAGCATATGTAAATTACCTGGCTTTATTAGCTTGGTGTCCCAATTCTAACTGAAACCCTCAAGCAAGGTCTTCAAATTAATTAACGGGGATATCCTGAGCCTAGCTGGTTTCCAAGGTCACAATGAATGAAAAGAAAAATTATCCTAATATTTATTGAAATTTAAAATCAGGGACATCAGTGAATTTCCAAAAAAACAAACAAAACAATTCTTGTATTTATGAGCTGTGAAAAAAAAGTTCTAGTTCTGGAATATCTTGACATTTAAGGCACGTCCAAAAAATTCTGCGGATATTTGACACCATGCGAATAAAAAGCTTCAAACTTGAATGAAATATAACTTTATAATCGGCATGATTTTGTATTATCATTTGGAAAGGTTGGACCAAGAACCAGATATAAACATTCTCTGTGAAAACTCTATAGAACCGGCGATTTATCAGAAAATTGACTGGGTGATAGGTTGTTCCTGTAAACAAAAAATTGACGTAATATTCAGCATTAGAGAATGTTCACATTTTAGGGGAACGGAAAACATTTGGATTTTTAAGAATCTATCAAAGATAATAAATTAACTAAAAGTACTTTAATGTCCTTTTTTTTTTTTCACTTGTTCTATCCCGAACTGACGAGAAAGACCTGGGAAATTGAATTTTGGCTTTTATTTTTCCTCCCCAACAACATATTGTTACATGAAAAAAGTGGTAGAAAATAGTTTGCCGCATTTAGTTGTCATCAACTAATTATTTGGAGAATTACTCAAAGTCTTTTTCTCCTGATCTTATTTCAAAATTACGAGATAAAAATTCTGATTACTCAAAATTGTGGCCGTTGGTAAAGTAGGAATTCTACAATTCATTGATGAAGTTTTGAACTCGTCATTGGACCTCCCTTCATCTTCATCTTGTCTTTTTTTATAAAAAATAATTTCAAGCACTTACCATCTCAAATTTTTAATTACGAGATCGTTTTTAACGAAGGAAATAACGAGAAATAGGAAGTTATGTTTGAATGTTTACGATTTTTAATTTCTGACCGAAAATATTATTACTTATCAACAAGACTGAGGGAAGAAGTGTCCATATGTTATTTGGCACTTCTCGTAGAATGTGGTCTCGGTTTCTGGTCCCCTTAAAAATCGAAGTAATGTTTTCGCAAATATTTTTATCTATTCAATCCATTAGGCTCTGGCATAACCAGGGTGTTCGTGAGTTTGAAAAAGGTCCCCTATTTTAATTTTTTTTTTTTTTTAATGAAGGTTTTAAGTTAGGGGTTCTGTTTAAAATCTAACTATAATCTGAAAGTGAACCCATATTTTCCGCCATTTTTACGGAAGTATTGACGGAGATACGGCTTACAGTTTATTGTTGGTTATTGCAGTTATGGTTAATCCTGTGGGTTTTTTCTTTTGTTTTTCAGATAGAGGAAAGATAGTTGCACTCAAAAAGTGATTTTCACTTTTATTGGAAACTGATAGTGAGAATAACATTTGGTGCAGCTTAGCGAAGGTGGTCCCGATTCAAATTCAGCTGACGTCATGTAAAATTTATGAAGCGAGGAAACAATGTAACAATTTGATTCATTTAAAGCAATTACAAAATATTTGTGTATTTATTTAAGTTTTACTTTTGGTGAATTCTATTATTTCTTTTGATTTTTGCGCCATTTTTAACGAATGCGGCGGTGTGGAATTTTCACACTCAGACTTCCAATCGGGACCATCTTCACTAAGTTCTGCCAAAGGCTTCAGATTTCTTTATTCACTAAATTTGAATTAATTAGCAGTTCTTGAGATCTTAATATTTTCACTAAGGAAAAATCTTGCATCAATTTAGTTCGATGTAACTATGGGGACTTCTTTTAGAAATTTTCATTGTTGTTGCAAATGACATATTTATTCGGTTGTGTTTGTTATACGTCTTTTAAACAGTCGGATGGAGGAATTCATTCTTTGCAGCCAGTCAACTCAATTTTGAACAACCTGAGTCAGTTACAGTAGAAACATCGTCAATAAAGAGATTCAAAATCAGGAAAAGTAAATCTGCTGCTCATATCAAGCACTAATAACTGTTATTTAAGAGTCTAATTACCTTTATCAGGTACCAAATGACCTTTACTCCAGACAAATACGATTTTAATTCATTAAAGTAACTACTTTTGGTCAATGTATGTTGGGTATTCTAGCCATAAAGTTGAACCAAACCCTTCCACTTTATTGCAATGAGGAGGTCCTTCTTGGGTGATAGATCTCCAGGAACTAGACATATATTTGATCCTTGGCTACGTATAACCAGAGATTTGAAATGTTAGAAACATAAAACCTGATATCATGACGTATGTGTGTATATAACATATTTTTATATGTGTGTGTGTGTGTATATATATATATGATATATATATATGTGTGTGTGTGTATATTTGATTATTATGAAGTCATATGTGTATGGATGAAATCTACAATCTGTGTTTGTATTTTTTACTTTTAATTGATCTGTGTATTTGTAGAAACTGAATTTGGAAATCACTGCTGACCAACTGGAGGAAATGGCTGCAAATCTTGAGAACATTGATTTTGAACATGCTGCCGAAGAGGAGAAACGTGTCCGCCATGATGTTATGGCTCATATTCACACCTTTGCCGTTTGTTGTCCAAAAGCAGCTCCCATCATCCATTTAGGGGCAACGTCTGCTTATGTTGGAGACAACACTGTAAGTGCAACTCAATCAAGTCTCTTTGTTTCCACAACAAGTACAGAATGTTGAAACCTTTTATGGAACACATTGGCAAGGTGCTTTTCAATCTGTTTCTACATTTACTAAATGCTTCCCAACCAACTGTTTTTTCTCCAGATAGACTTTTCCTTTTCTGTTGAATGTTATCCAAGGAACATCTTTTTGAATCTCCCCTCCTCCTTCAGTCAACTGATGATCCTTGAAAGTGACAGCCAGATGAAAACATTTGATGACTATGGGAATGTTCTCAATATATATGGACTGAGGACATTATCATAAACAAAGGTTTTAAAAGAAATTTTATGCAAGGCCATTATTTATTTATTTATTTATTTTTTTTCAATTTTTTTTACATTTGTGAATATCCAATTTCATCCATTCATTGCTTGATGTGCCGGACAGTCAGCCACTCTAGTTTTATTTGGGTGATAGTTAGCTAGTTATTGTTTGCTAAATCAAGTGAGAGTGGGAATGTTTTCACCCTTTCAACACATTCACAGGATTCACTGATCTTTAAACCCCACTTGGCCGTATTGTCTTCTATCCTACAAACTTCCACTCTCATGTTGTTGAGAGTGCCGTCTAACAAGGAGTGTCCTATCTGCCAACATTTCTATGGGATCACTTCCACTGCATTGTTTGGTTGGGTTCTTGCTTCTTTTGAAAGAGAATTGAATGAGCCAACTTGACAAGTTTTTTCCAAAATGAATTAGCAGTATTTTTGTAATCCCTTCAGCCCATCTTTTTTTCTCAATATTATGTGTTTAGCTTTCACATTCGGATGTAGGCATGTTGAGCAAATTTTTTTTTTTTTTTCAAGAAATACAAATGATAGACGTAGAAAAAAAAATTGAATGCTGAATCAAGGGAGGTAACTCTAGTTCGTGGATATACACCCAACGCAAATTTGTCAGATTTGGCCGGGAGGAGAGATGATCCAAGCTTTATCTCGAAGACCTACACAACACAGACATTCACATTTGGAAATCGAACTAGTTTAGAGCAAGAGGTTCAATACTTGCTTCTTGATTTCCAAATTCGAATGATTGTGTTTGGTTAGTCTCTAAGAGAAAACTTGGATTATTTCCCCTTCTGACCAAAACTCGCAACAGTGACTTGAAGCATTGAAGTTAAAAAATCAGATTTAACTTATTAACTGCTGCAGGTGGTGAAAAGTAATAGTTATCAATTGCAAGATAAAAGCCCTGAATCACAGAACTGAGTTGTAATCAATCATAAAACTTTGTATTTCAATCTTGACTTCCAGTAGTAATTTATTGTACCTTAATCCTAGTATTTGCCAGACTATGCAAGTTTGGTAAATTACTAGG